>JAWWES010000018.1:1563309-1588474 GCA_035583135.1 Lophotriccus pileatus | reverse complement strand
GAGTCAGCAATTCCCAGGTTAGCTGTTGGGGTCTGGATAAGGGGTGTGGAACTGAGGAATGCTGTGTTGTTGTCTGCAGCCTCCCCCCGTGAGCCCCCGCTGTGCAGTGGCCAGCAGTCAGCTCAGGCACTCCAACCTCTCAGGGACCCCCTACAGCCTCCTCCTGCAGAGGTGCAAAGCTCGTGGGGTTGGATTTGACCTCCAGGTATGAAGGGGGAAAAAGGGAGAAAATGTGGTAGTGCAACCACTCAGAGCAATTTAAATCACGGGGTGGTTAAGGTTGGAAAAGACCTTTAGGGTCATCAAGTCCCACCATCAACCCAACACACCACCATGTTCAGCACTAAATCGTGTCCTCACGTGCCACATCCACACGGTTTTTAGCACTTCCAGGGTTGGTGACTCCACCACTTCCATGGGCAGCCTGTTCCAATTCTTCACAGCCCTTTCCAGGAAAAATTCTTTCCCAATTATCAAATGTAAATTTGAGATCTGACATCTTCCACGTTGCCAGTGTCAGGCTCATGATGACCCAGAGCTGAAGGTTAATGAAATTGGTGTCCCATGTGTCACCCTTAAGGTGAAGGACAGGCTTTAAGGACAAGAAAATAAACAGATCTTTCTGTCCTTAAACTTAAGTGTGTGTAAGGCTTGTAGGGCTTAACCTGCCTGTTGAGATAAAAATAAGGAGATAATTTTTAAGATACTTTTGACCACCTTCAGTGCTTAAGAATAAAAGTACTTGCCGTTGAATAGACTCTGCTGGATTTATTGTATAAATTAGAGCAATAATCCCATACACACAATTCCAAACTAACCCTTCTTAGCTTATATATACCCATTGTCCCTATGTAACACATTCATTACAATTACCATTATTTTAGAAATAAATAAAGCAGCTTTTTTTATTTAACAGGAAAAACAGGGAACAGTTTTTGTCCTGTATGAAGACCAGAAGCGACACAGACTGGGAATGATGTAAGTAAGGACTGTCCCTTCCCCAGGGTGGGAAGGGAAGGAAAAACCTGAACACCACGGCTTGGGGTCACCAAGTGTCACCTCCTGCTCAGAAAAGTGTAGGATTGGCCTTTGGGAAAATTTTAGGGAGACTTTAAGCATTTTAGTAATGAAATAATTGTTGGAGTGTGCTGAGCTCAGAGGCTGAGGGCACTGCAGGCTCAGGAGCTGCTGGAATTGGCTTCAGGAGAGCTGCATTCCCTGGCAGGAGCAATGTCTCACATGGATCAGCACAGGCTGACTTTTACAGGCAAAATCAGTAAAAACCTGACTTCCATGAGGCAAAGAGGGTGAAGTTTAGGGCCTTTTTGTATGGATTTCATAAAGTGCTGAGTGGCACTCAGGGAAGTTAGGAATTCTTTAGACACGTGGACCTCTCCCAAGAGGTCTAAGAAAGCATAATCTGTAAAAATTCTACCATGCACTGACTGCAAACCCCTCCTCAGAGGGAATTCAGGTAAAGCTTCCTGCCAAAATGGGGATGTTTGAGTGTCTGAAGGATGTTTGAATGAGTGAGGGGCTGAAGTGTTCTGCTCTCAGCCTGTTTTGTATTCCTCTGATGCTGAAGCTGTTCCATTAATGACCTGGATAACAAAACAGCTTCCTCGAGTGCTGGATGTGCCTGCAAGGATTGTGGAGGGCAGGAATAGAATTCCAAATGATCTCAACAAATTGAAGGAACAATATGTGAGACAGAGAATTAGATTTGGTTGGAACCAGGTGCAAGAAATTACATTTAGAGAGGAAGAATGAATATGAGGAACAAGGAGGTTTTCAGGATCTGTGAGTCAAACTGCCTGCAAGCCACAGTCAGGATCTTATGGAAAAAGGTAAACTGTATATCCTGGGAGTGCTGGAAGTTATCCTTCCGTTCTGCTGAGAGGCAGGCAGTGAAAATGTTGAGAGTTCTAGAGAATGTGACTGATAAGGAAAGGCTGAAGGAGGAGGAAGAGGCAGAAGTGATCCTGATCCCAGATTTGTCTGATTTGCAGTGCAATTTCACGGTCTTAATTTGGAAATATTTTCAAGAATTTCAGTTAGAGTTTATAAAACTCTTAATACCTGAAACATCTCTGAGAATTATCCATTTTATTACAGCAGAGATCTGTTGTCACTTCCAGTAAATGAGGTGCATTAATTCCTCAGTGTAATTCCCAGTTCCATAAGGTCTGTGTGTGCCACTGGGGAACCAAACCCTCCAAACCTGCAACAATCTAAGAAATGCTGACACTGCTGACATTTCTCTTTCACAAATTCTAGGCTGAAGCAACAGTTCTTCTTAACTATTGTGGGTGTTTAAAGTGTTTTGCTCTCCCAGTCCTAACTCAACAGCAGCCTTTTATTTGGAGAAGCTGGAACCTCTCTCTGCCTACTTCTGCTAAGTTGATTAATAAAAATTATTTATTACACAAATCCTTCCTGTCGACAAGTTAAAATGGAGCCTCATCTTTCATATCTCCCTGAAGATTGCCACCTTGTGAGATTGAAAATCCTCATTAAATTCCAGCACCAGGCAGGCACAAATGAGAGGGCGATTGTTTTTAAGCATGTGAAGGGAATCATTGGGAAACTCATTTGTTTGGATATCATTAACAGAACAATCGGAGAGGATCTCCAGGGGGTCCTCCTGACCTTTGCTCGCAATCTCTTCATCATCCATCAAGAAATATCAGCACCTAATATGCAAGGCGAGACCAATTTTAAGGTGAGGTGTTAATTAACTAACGATCCCGGGTAATTTCTGTACAAGGCCTGCAAATACCTCATGCTGGATCATAAACAAGTGCTAAACCATTCCCTTTTCATCGTCAGCGCCGGGTGTTTTACAGTGTCTGGGTCAGTGTAGGCAGCCTCCCACTGAACCTGTTAGTTAAATTTAAGTTTGAAACTTTTGCTTTGAAAAGAGACAAACTCCAGCAGGAAACTATTTGTAATCTAATGCTCCCCGAGTGTCCTTTGGAAGAGCAAAGGAGCTGTTGGCACTGCCTCACACAGTTCTGTCACAATTGCCTGCCTGATTTTCAAGGGACACCATCAAGGTAAGAATCTGAAATTAGAAACAAACTTCCCAGTTGATAACAGCTCCTTGGATTATTAACACTGATTTCTTTTAAGCAGCAGCCACCACGTACTTAATCCATTAGTTCCCATCCCTCAATTTCCCAAGTGGCTCGTGCTCCCAATTTTCTCTGCTCTTTGTCCTGATCCGTGTGCTGGAGGGTGGAGAGGGGGAAGGAGGACAAAGCAGAGGGGCTGGGCACGCTGGGGGCTGTTCCCCCAGGTGTGCCCAGCTCTCCCCCAGAGCTGCTCTGTGCCGACCTCGCTGGAAAAGGAGCCAGGGAAGCAATAATGAATCCAACCCCGTGCCCTGGAACGCCACTCCTCACAATGCAGGCCTTTCATTGCAGAGGATTGCTGAGCTTCCCACGGGGACTTCTGCTGCTGAGCTGCATCACCTTTAACTCCACAAAAAGTTTCTAAGATCCTGTGTGTGAGCGTTCTGTGAAAGGTCGAGGGGAGCAGTGTTAGAGATTTAGATCTTCAATCACATCACGTAATTTATATCAGTCTTCCCGCTATGACTAGACTTTCCTCTGACAAGCAGAGTGTGAAATGACAGATTTTAGGGAAGACATAATTATGTTTCACAATGTTACAGAATAAACAACAGCAAAAACATCCCTTTTTTCAATGTGAGAGCGTGAATAGAAGCCACTGAAGAAAAATATGAAAGGGAGCTTTTCTGCATTGTGAGATAACGTATGTGAAATAAAACACCTGTTAGTTAATTAGAAGCACAAATTGTATTTTTATTTACCTGAGCTTTGTACATATTTACTAATAATTCCCCCAACTGTCCCCAAAGTAACAGTAAATTTAATGGGTGCATCCTGTCCTGTGTAAGTCTCTTTACCTGTTCCAGGCAGGCACTGCCAGCTGGGGCTGCTGCATTTCATTATAATGCCCATTAAATAACTTGTATTCCTTGAATCTCTTGCAGATGGCAATTCGAGATATTGAAGCAATTCTAGGAGCTACAGCAGAAAACAAACTGAAATTGGAAGAAGAGCAACCTTGGGAAGCAGATGCTCTGAAAGAATAGTTAACAGAAAATGTTTAAGTGCCTGATTCCTTATGCCTCTGGAAGTGCTTCCTCATCTGTAAGAACAGGTTTGGTTTTTAACTCCTGGGTTGGTGTGTGAAGCAATATTAACTGAGAGAGAACATCTCCATCATTTCTGGGTGTGGTGTTTGGAATATCCCTTCCTTCCCCAAAAACAACCCTGTTGAAGAGCAGGGGGTCATCCTGATGCTCCTCGTGTTGCTGTTGCTGAAGTTCAGTGTTTTGTTTTAAAATCTTGGGTCACACTCACTCAGTCAGAGCAGGACATCAGGCGCCACTGAAAAGAGCCCTGAGACTCCAAATTCCCTTTCCAACAGATTGTGCTCTGAAACCCAGATTTGTTTTCAAATTTTCAAAAATAGCAGTAATGGCACTAGTTCATTAATAAATCCTGCAAGAACCATTATAATTCCACTTGCACTATGGTTCCCAGGCTTCCCTGACTTTTGCAGGTCTCTCCATCAGATAGATTTTGTTATTTCAGATATTTTTTTTGGCACAGTTGCTGTGCACTACATTAAGGCCAGCAATTACATTTCTAAAATTATCTTTAGTATCCCAAGAGAGAACACATTCTGAATTTTATTATAGAATCTTCTTTTATTATGGCATCTTCTCCATGTGATGGAGACTATTATCCCAAGCATGGCAAGTGTCTTTGAGATTACCTCCCAGAAACCTCAGGGAAAACCAGTTTTCAGAGAAACACTGAATTGTGACCAAGATCAGTGCCCAGTTTTTCCAATGCTGAGTCTTTGATCCCTGAACATCCCACATTATCTTTTGTGTAGCCTTTTTCTCTTCCACTTTGGTCACAGAATTAATTAATTGCAGACGAGAACATTTGCATAAATGCTGATCCCTGCTTCGAATAAAAATCCAAGAGGGTGTTTTTGTTTAATTCCTGGATTTATTCCTTTTTAATATGTAATCTCAGTCTTGTCTTGGATTTGGAAATAGCAGAGCCCACACAGATTTTTCTGAGGTGGAACTGAGCTGGATTCTGAAGGGTTAAGGAAAACCAAGCCTTGATCCAAGCCAGAACAACATAAGGTCTGAGAGGCTCATTAGTTCACTGGCACTTAATAGACTGCAGTGTCCTAGGAGGAAATGAAACCTGCACTTCCTTCTGGCTTTGTTCTACCCTGACAAAAGAAAACTGTACCTGTTTTTGCAGGAAACAAGTGACCTGAAAGTTCCCATGGTGAGAGAGATTTCTCAGCATGTGCAAAGTGTGAAATGTATTTGGAGGGGAAAAAAAAAGTTTTTAATTACTATTAACACTTCTGAGCCTTGAGCTGAGGGAAGGATTGAGACTGCTTGACAGTCTCTCACATTCCACTCCCATGCTGTTGGTGGCAAAAGTTTAGGGGGTTTTAGGAATGCAGCAGATAGAAAATGACATTATAATCTTTAGGAAAAAAAAGGTGATGTCCACAGCTGGAAATGAAGGTGTTCAGCTGACAGCATTTTGTGGGGTTTGTGTTTGCAAGAATTGATGTGCTGTCTGTAGAGAGGTTGTTCTTCTGGGAGAACATTACCTGGAGCTGATGGTACTGGAAACTGGGGCTCCTGTTTTAGGTAGTTGGGTTTAAAGCCCTGGATAAAAGATAAAAAAAACCCTAAGACATTCAGCCACGTTTCTACATTTAGAAGGACAACTCCTGAGCACAGAGCAAAAATGCAGTTGTTCAGCACAACCACCTCATTGAAATTCAGGAGAATTTACCGCCTTCCATCCAGGTTAAGGTAACAAATCCCTGGGTTTTTAAGACTAACCTGGTCCTCAGCGTTTCACAGCGATTAGTGAACATCAATTTAAGTAACATCAGTTTAACTGTGGGATGCTGTAGATCTGAGGGATCCTCTGTATGTCATTTGAGACTGCAAATTTTGTTACAGCACTAAAGATTTAGGAACTGCAATCAGTGACAGCCTTCATTAATGTAATTTAATATCTTGTGACCACGAAATAACTCTTAAGCTGCAACACCTTAGTTCAACTGTATGACACACAGTACCACACTCCAGCTTTTCTAAGCTCACTGTTGCCACTAAGAGATAAATATATATAAATAAAGATATTAAAGCTAACTATATGCTCCATTAATTATAGGAAGGTGAACTTGAGTCAAGTTTGTTGCTGGCAATGATGAATAATTACTGGTTCTCCACACATGTAGTACATTACAGTAAATAAACAGGGCACGTTGTTGGGCAGTAATTGATTAATTAGCAGGTTCATATCAGATAGCTCAGTGGTTTAAGATTGCTGAGTTTGAGATATTGCTTGCAATTATTGAAAGGAAAAACCCCTTTCCATTTCTCAGTTTTCTGCCTTTTTTTTTTTTTCCTTAAACACAATGTTTCGTGGTTCAAAACCTTGGCTTTTATTTAGAAAAATGGAATATGGGAATATTTCTCTTTGAGAGGTGTCTGACACTTGAACAATTTTTAGGGTGGTATTATTATGGAGTATTGGTGGGGCTCAGGGTGACTCTCAGCCCTTGTCTGTCACAGAATCAGGGAATCCCTGAGGCTGGAAAGGCCCTCCCAGCCCATGGATCCCCCTGTGCGCATCCCCAGAGCACTGAGTGCCATTCCAGGCCTGCCTTGGACACCTCCAGGGGTTGGGATTCCACCACCTCCCTCAGTGCCTGACCCCCTTTCCAGGGAGAAATCCCTCCTGATGTCCCACCTAAACCCCCCCGGAGGCCGTTCCCTTTCCTCCTGTCCCTGTTCCCTGGAGCAGAGCCCGACCCCCCCCGGCTCCCCCCTCCTGTCAGGGAGTTGCAGAGCCAGCAGGTCCTCCCTGAGCCTCCTTTTCTCCGGGCTGAGCCCCCTCACCGCCCTCGGTGTCCCCGCCGTGCCCAGGGCCTGTCCCGCCCCCGGCGCAGGCGCGGCTCTGCCCGGCCCCGTTCCCGTTCCCGTTCCCGGCCCCGCGGGATGCGGGCGCTGAGGCGGATCCACGACGCGGCCGTGTCGCTGCTGCTGTGGCGGGGCCCGGGCCCGGCCCGTCCCGCGGCCTCGGAGGTGCTGAGCCAGCACCTGCGGCAGCGCCGCCTGCCCCACTGGACCTCCTTCTGCGTCAAGTACAGCGCGGTGCGCAACGACCAGTTCGGGCTCTCGCACTTCAACTGGCCCGTGGACGGCGCCAACTACCTGGTGCTGCGCACCGGCTGCTTCCCCTTCATCAAGTACCACTGCTCGCGGGCCGCGCCGCAGGACCTGGCGCTGCAGAACGCCTTCTTCACCGCGCTCAAGGTGCTCAACGCCGGTGAGTGAGTGCGGCCCGGCCGGGTCCGCGGGCGCGATCGGCCACGACCTGAGGGGGCGGTCGGGACGGCCGCGCTGAGCGGGGAGCTCCGGACCCTCTCCTGTCCCTCTCCTCCTTGCCCCCGTCACCTTGTCTCCCTCTTCTTCTCTCCCTCCCCGTCCTCCTTACTCTTCTCTTATCCCCTCTCTTTGCCCTTCTCCCCTTCATTCTGCCACCCTCTCCTTGTGCCTTCCCTCCTTGTCTCTTGTCCCCGTCTCCTTCCTTGTCCCTTACCCCCTTCTCCTTTTCCCCTTTCTCCTTGTTCCTCTCTCCTTACTCCCTTCCCTTGTCCCTGTCCTGATTTACACTCTGCCTTCTCCCCGTGCCCCTTGTCCCGCTGCCTGTCCCGGGAGTTCACGTTGATCCCCGGGCTGTGGCTCCGGGGGAAGGCAGAGCTGTAAATCGACACTCGGGTTACTCTGACCGAGTTCGCTTTTCTCTGGCCACTTGTGACAGCGACAAATCAAACGCGCCAGCGCTGGGTGTTTAAGTGGCTCTCACCTTTAATATGGAGCGTTTTCCAGCTGAAAATCTGGAAGGTCTGTCCTCTGAGCGAATATATATATCAGCTGAAGCTCTGCCTCTTCCACACCGGCAGTGTCTGCTTTGATCCTCATGTGCTGCTGGAATATAAATCCTTACAATAAAAATGCTCCATCAGCACTTCATCGTTAATATCAAAATAGGTCTAAATAAGTTTTGAAACATGTTCATTCAAAACTTTGGCTGTGGATGGAATGCTTGTAAATGCTGCCAGTGACAGTGGCATAACATTTCAGAAGTTTGTTGTTTTCGTATTTAATTTTTAAAAATCTCCTTCGCAAGTCTTCAGTGACTTTTTTTCAAAACATGTCTGCTAGTCTTAATTTCCTGACCTTTCCAGACTGATCTAGTGAGAAAATACGATCACAGAGACTGATTTCGTAATAACAACTTTAAATTTGGGAGTTTTTTTTCCTCTACCCAGTCAGACCTTTTATCTTCCTCACAGCTCCCTGCATGTAGATTTAAATTATGGGAAAATGTGATTAAAAAGTCACCTCACCTCCCTCACAATTTTGCTTAAGCATTTGGATACCTTCAATCATGTTAAATTTGATGTTTCTGAACCACCCTGAATTCAGGGCCTAAACCCATCTCCATTTTTCCCTCTGTAATAAATAAAATATTGTCTGTAATAGATGAGTAACTTGGCAGTGCTAAAAAATACATCACTTTTTGTATGTAAACCTTTCTGCCCGTTTCAATTCTGTTGGGGTTGGGTCTGATTTCCCCAAGAGCAGCTTCATGTTGATCTGTGAACTCACTGCCTGTTTTCCATCCTGTCTCTGCTCTGATTCACAGACAAACTCTGATAATGAAGTGGATGTCCAGGGAGTTTGGGTTTAGGATTTTATATATAAATATATATATATACATGTGTGTCTGTGTCTGTGTATATATGTAATTGGTAGAAATCAGGCTGTATGCATGACCATGTTTCACTTATTTCATATCATTGTCCTCCCATTTTCTTTTTCTAATAACTCCTGTGTATTCCTGCTTCTCTTTAGCTGTTCCTGACTCCTGTGTGCTCAGTACACAGAAAGGGTGTTTTGTCCTGAGAGCTGCATTTGGGTAAAGGCAAAATTATAAAGCAGCTTTTCCTCCCGTTCCATTTAGGAGTCATCATTTACTATTAATTTGCAGTTTAATCTTCCCTGCCTTGCTGTCTTTGTATGTAACATGTTTTTGTCTTTCCTTAGGCATCCCAACTTTACTGTATGGAATTGGCTCCTGGTTCTTTGCCAGTGTCACAGAGACTGTTCAAACGAGCCATGGCCCAGTTACTATTTATTTTCTAAATAAAGAAGATGAAGGAGCCATGTACTGAACTCAGGCCTTCAAGTCCCTGTTGTTTGGTGGTTTCTGCTGCAAATATTTGCTCCCTTTGACTAAAAAGAACCGAAGGAAACTGTTATTTCCTTACAGTGCATCCTCATATTTAATGTGCTGGTTCAAGAAGCTTCCTGGACTTTTTGGTCATGAGAGATTTATTTCTGCAGAGGTCAGTAAAGCTGAAAAGGTAGAAGCTTTGGGAGAAGAATTAATATTTCTAAGGGTATTTATGGCAGTCACTGACTGGTACTGCTGGACAAACCTGTGATACTTTAAAGATCATTTACCAGATTAGAGCACTGAACTGTAGCCTGTGGACAAGTAAAGTGTGAACATGAACACACTGACGTTTTCAGAATGTCTCAGAAAAGATGAAGCTGCTCAGGTTTACACTCTGACATTGTCACAGTTGCAACTGTGTCTCAGTGAATTTGTGGCACTGACTTTACAATCACCTGGAAGAGCCTTTGGGAAAAAAAATACCATCCTAAAGATTTAAAAATGGCTGTATTGCATTTCTTGAAATGATATTTAAATAAAGTATCTAGAATACGTTTGATGTTTGTGTCTTTTGCAATTCTTGAACTCCAGATGTGTTATTATTTTTAATTTTAGTTGCTTTATAGGTAAGTCACAAAACCTAAGTGATCTAGAAGGTTCAGTCCCCTGGGCTAATTTACAAATTGGTGAAATTTTTAATTAATACAGGACAATAAGAACACTCCTCTTATTTTTTTAATGCAAATAACTGATTTTTCCAGTTGTAACAGCAAAACTTACAGGCACCTGTAATGATAGAATTACTTCAATATAGTTGGAAACCTGGGCAGAGAAGCAGCTTTTGATGAGCTATTTGGATAGTGGAAATAAGGAATTATTGGGCATTAATTTCAAACAGCAGAAAGACCTGGACAGAATCTATTCCTGGTGCTTGGTTTTAGAGCCAGCAAATAATGCTGTTGGTTCCAAATCCCACGGATGGGGATGTAAGTTGGTCATTCCAGTTTTCATAGGAAGGAAAATAAATGTAAAAAATTGGAGGGTGCTGGTTTTGGAGGGTAACCTCTGCTCCTCAGTAGATTATTATCAAGCTTTGGCTACAGTGTAATTTCATTTAAATACTTTTTTCCTGAGTTCCATAGAAGTGTTTCCCACTTAATGAAGCAACACGTGAGCGAGACTGAACACTTTAATCAGGGAAGAGGTTGCACTGTTTAATTTTGGAGGCTGTTCTGGACACAAGTTAACTGTGTCTCCAAGATGTAGAGATGGGATTACAAGAACCCCTCGTTAATAATAAAAGTTGCTGTTAGCATCTTCCCAGAGCTGACTTTCCCTGTGACAGAACTGCAGCTCATAAGTTTAAAGCCAAATACTGCTCATTCATTGCCACGGAGCTCGTCAATACCTGGCTGTAAAGGTTTGGGCTCCACACAGGGTTGATAAAATGGTTTTTAATTACCAGCCCGTAAATACAGCTCCTCATTGGAGCTGGTGCTGCTCTCACTGCAGCTCGTTTGATTTCTGATAATGGGCACTGCTGACTTTGCTTACCTGTTTTTCAATAACTGCAGGCAACACGCCTTCTTGTCCATACAGTGATGGGCAAGGCTCCTTGGAGAACATCTCTGACAAACTACCCTATTGATCTCTGCAATTCTGTGCTGCTCACAGCATTAAATGGGGCCCTGATTTCTTGTTCAATGATCTCACTGTGTAACAATTAAGCAAATGTAATATTTTCTTGTATTACATGGAAATCAATAGACCTCTTGCTCTTACGAAGCTGATCGTGCTGAAGGATGAACTGGAAGATGTCTGAGGGCAGAGTGCAAATATAATATCATTTATTCCTTTCACCAAGGCTTGTGTGGGAGCTTTTACAGGATTTCAGAGGGAAAACAGGCTTTTTATAAGGGCTAATGCTCAAGTTATAATAATTTTCAAGTATGACTATAAACCTACTTGCTTTTCTTCAAAGGTAAAACACTTCCTCTGACTTTGACTCTTTTTGCTATCAGGACATGCTGCTTGGTGTCTGGTTTTTATCACTGGGGTTTTGGCTTGAATGCAGGATGGAAATACTGGGGGCCAAGAGGACTCGCAGCACCTTGTCCCAAAACTTTCTTGGGGGGATAACTGATGCACAAAATGACCCTTCTGCCTTGACAGATTTGTTCTTCTATTTGAAACAAAGTTCAGTTCATCTCTGCTGTATTCAAGAATGATGTTTAAATGAGGGAGAGCTGCTGTTAAAAAGGCAGAGGGCTTTGTTTCACCTCACTTAACTACTGCAGAGAGATGAAACCTCAGCCTAAAGCCAGAGGATCAGGTGGCTCCTCCTTGGAGCATCTCTTTAAACAATTAATGACTTGTTGGGGGCATCTTAACCTGAAGGAGCTCTTGGTGTTGCGCCTCACCCGGGGTCAGGGGGCTCAGGTATCCCAGTTAAACTGTGCTACTGTAAATTAATGGAAAATGTAACTGCTCTGCTGAAAGATCAATGTCCAATAAAGGCTGCACAATCAAATCTTGTTGTGATGATTGAGGCCCTTAATTGCCTCTCCAAGATAAGGTGGTAATCAACACAGGTGGAGCTGATCTTTGCTACCGGTTCAATGACATGCTAATGAGAGCAGCCCAGGCAGGAGCTTTAACTACTTACACTTATTAAATCTTATGTTTGCTGTGAAGAATGACTGAAGCCCCACAATCAATAAAGCCGGGGTCTTAATTACTATATTTCACTTTTATACCTGTTTTTGTATGTTTGACAAATGTTTCACCACAGACTCTGCAGCTCTAATGACAGTTACCCCAAGAAGTGCCCTTTTCTGGTGGTGTCTCCTCCAGCTGGTGGTAACACAGAGGTGGGTTTGCTGGTTTGAAGAGTGGTTGATGTAATACTTGCTAAACCTCCAGGTGGACGTGAAGTTTCTTACCTTTTTTCCCCCGTTGTAAATTAATATTGGATTTAGATCCTAGTCAGGATTGATATTCCCAAGTGTTTCTGATTAGTACTCTCTTATTATCTCAAAAACCATTTCTCCAGCTCTTCAGGGACACCTGGAGCCACCTGACCTTCCCCTGACTTCAGCAGAAGTTGGGTCTGTCCTCAGCTTACCTTTTGTATTGACCTAAATCTCTTTGCAAAGCAGAATTAAAGCTCTCCCTGATGTACATTATTATTGAATAAAATTTAGCTATTTCTTAATAGCTGAATGCCCTCAGGCCTCTGCTTTAGAGCAACTTGGCCTGAAACAAAGGAGAATTTGCTTCATATATTATTTACTTTGGCCATTTAATTTAAATTGCCTTTTGCTGTAGCTCCTTACTCATGTTCACTGCAGAGGAGTAAGTTAATAAATCTGAGAGCTGTCTTGATTCCTTTCCCTGTTTCTGGAAACAGATGTCACGTTACACTTTTTGGGCTGTGTTTTTCACTTTAAATACACCTAAGAAAAAGTGGCAACTGCAGCATTGCATTAAAGGGATGTGGAATAAAAATTGTCACTAATATATCCCTAATTTGTTTAAAAGATTTATTTCCAAAAAGGAGTAAGATGTTGGTTTTGCACTGAAGTCTTTTAAAAAGCAAAATACACGTGACTTAGAGTGATTTCCAAAGCAATTGCTTGACTTTAAGCACAGTTTATGAGTCCTGCTCTAGTTCATTAGAAAACCAGTGGATGGCTTTCAGTGATATTAATAATCCTAATAGAATTAACACCATAAAACATGATTAAAAACAAAAAGTTTGCTTCAGGAAACTGTCAAGCTTAAAAGGCAAATTTCAAATTTTAACACCTGGTTTTTGGAGCAGGATTACGAAGCCAAACCTGGTTTTATTCTTCCAAGAAGAAATGCCATTAGATCTGATTGTAACGTGCCTCGTGATTCATGGGCCTGCTTATCCACGTGCTCTGTGAGAGATGAATTATTTAGTAAGAAAAATCACAATAATTTTGTTGTTACTCAAGAATTTATAGGTTGACAGGAAAACAATTATGCAGCCCCTGCAGCTGGTGGGGGACAGAACACCATTAACCACACACAGCCACTTTGGCTCTGTCCAGCTGCCGGAGTTACCTTCCAGTCGTGTATCCTACGCTGTAATCTGCTTTATTTCAACGTATCTTCACCCTTTAAAGCAGGAACTAAACGTTGACTAATTCAGCCTAAATCAAGTTTACCTTTGTTTGGGTTGTTTTTTCACTCCAGGACGAGTTTACTGCGAGAAAGAGCTTTAAAAGATCTATTTGAGGCCTGATTCTGCTCCCTGTGAATTGAAAATAAGATCACTTATTTGCTGATATTTGTTCACAAACGCTCCTTTGCCTCTTGTTCCAGAGTGTCTGGAAGGGCTGGTGGGGAGGGAGGCAATTTTGTGCAAGTTTTAATGCCAGTTTTAAGGAGTCTTAATCCATCCAGGTATTGATTCAGCTGGAGCACTTGGTGATTCTTTCTAGGAGATGCCTTTGAGGGAAGAGTGTGTTTAGAAAAGCCTGGACACTGTTGACCTACTTTTTCCAGGAGCCTGAGGGAATTCAGTTTGCTGCACTCACGAGCTGTTGGAAGACATGGGAAGGGGAAAAAAAAAAAGGGTGGATTTCACCACGATCCAGTATTTTATAAACAAGTATTAATATGTTTTTTAAAAGACAGGAAAATGTGGGCTCCTAAAACAACAATCAGGTGCCGTTTTTTCTAGGGAATGAAGAGCTTGGCCTTTGTTATTTTTAATTCCTACCTAGAAACTGGCACAGGGAGGAAGCAGAGATGATAAGCTGAATTCAGTGAGCCAAGGACTGCCATATAGATCCCGATTCCTGGAGTCTGTTTTGTGCACTGTATGGAATTCCATGTAACTCCTACTGGAATACAGCATTCCAAAACATTTTAATGGTTAACTGTTGAACTGTGTGACGTAGGAAATACATGTTATTCCTGTGTCATAGCTGGGCAAATTCCAGCAGTAGTGAGGTTAAAATTCCCAGAGGTGCTGAGCGGGAGCTGGAATGAAAATGCAGGATTTTCTGAGTCCACCCTCAGCGTCCTTCCTGTGCCCCCTGCCCTGTTATCCACGGATCTGAGCCCAGGGCTAGAGGAATTTCAGGTCCTAATTTAGGCTGTGCACTGTAACTCCTGACAGGGCACCTCCCACTTCCATCAGCCTGATCCACCCCCCGAGACTGAGCTCCACATCCCTCCAGTAACAGCACGGAAAAACTAGATCCAGATCCTGGAACATCCAGGAATGCTCCCAGGGGAAAGGCTCCTTCCTTCCTCCCTCCCCTTTTGATGGAGTTCTGGTGGAGGGACTCAGAACTCCATTACATGCTATCCGTGGCAAAGATAGAAAATGATTTGTGCTGGGCAACTTTGCAGTGGGAATTAAACAAGTAATAACTTCTCGCCTCACTTTTTTTGAAGGCCTTGCAAATTATCCCGGTAACCGCGGCGCGCGGCGGGATTTTTCCCGGAGCGCTCCTGCGAGATTCCAACCTAATGATTTTCCTGCCCTTCTGCATCAGCTGTTTTGCTTTTCCTCGAGAATAAATATTTATTTTCTTGGCCGTGGCTACCTCCAGCTCCCCCCCTGTCCTGGCCACGGCGCCGGGAAGCAGCAGAGAGCAGCAGCAGACTGCGAGTAGCGCGTCAGGCGCCGCCGGAGAACGTTCCCCCCACACAAATAAACCCAGAATTTATCCCAGTCCGGGGCTTCTCCCTCCTCCTGTAATTAAAGAACTGATATATTGTTCCTCTGCAGGTTTTGAATGCTGGGGTTATTGTGGATACACAATAACTTGGGAGGCGTAATTATAAATAGGAAATCTATGGGTGTTTCGTGCTGACAGAGTAGGGAAAATCAGCTTAATTATTTTTTAATGTGGGTTTCTAGGAGACTGCAACCTCCTGTGCCAGAAACTTTTTAAGAGGAGATTCTCGGGGCAGTCAAATACAGGACTTTGAGGGTATTTTATGACACATTATTAAAAAAATCATAGATTGTGTTCTTGCAACACGAGGACAAAAATATAAAATTCAAATTTTGGTGACATTCTGTTCTCACAGCAGGAATTCTGCAGGATGATAAAATAAGTATCAGCTATTTGTTTCAAATGGTGCCTTTAGAATGAAAATTTCTGATTAAACTCAGGTTTTAAAGAAGTCTGGCAAAACCAAAGCTGTATCAAAAAACCACATGATGTGCTGTAGTTCTTAAGGTATAAAACCCCTTCAAGTTTGATTACACGAATCAGAATGGGGGATTAAGGTTATGATTAGCCCTGGAAAATCTCCATAATATTTATGCAAATTTGGCAAATTGAGTTGGTTTTCCCCATAGCCTTGTAAATGAAAAAGACATTTTAGAAAAATTGCGGGTCTATAGAAATTCTCTCATTTTGTGTCCTATTCTTTAAAATTTAATAGAAAATGAGTCTGATTGAAATGAACCTGAGTGAAAGGTACACAGGGACTGCAGGTAAAAGGTTCATTTGAACAGAAAGACGGCTGTGTGGGCAGCACCAGTCCCTTAGACACTTAGGAGTTGGGGCTCTATTAATTTTTAGTGTAGGAACTAAATTATAAAGTTATTGAACAGAGAGAGAATTTATCTCTGTTAATGGCCATTGAAAGATCCTTTTTTTTTTTTTCCCTAAAACTCAAACAAAGTAGAATTCGAATAAGAGGAAGCTTGAAGATGTTTCAGGAATTAAATCAAATATACCTCCCACTTCTCCCCCCCCCCCTCTAAATTGATAATATAACTCAAATAGTCCAGTTTGTCGTAGATGATAATGTGAGAGAGTGTGATAAAATGCACGGATCAATAGCCCACAACTGAGATTAATGCTCTGCTGTTAATAAAAAGAAGTGGATGGTTTGGAGAGCATTCCCTGTCACTGGTGTCAGGTGAAAAGCTTGTTTTAAAAGCTGAATAAAGCGTGTCACGGCCCGGGGTTGTGGCGGGGAGGCTGCAGAGCTGCCAAAACGCGTTCTCTGCTGCGGTGGGATGTGAGGGTTGAACGGGGATTTCTCTCATCCCAAAGATGGGCTGTGTTTCGGACTGGGCTCATTCCCCAGCACCACTGACAGACACGGCGGAGCTCAGCGATGCAGGAGCCGTGTGTGGGTATCAGTAAAGGAGGAACTCAGCGGAGAGTCCTGGGATTTGGACACAGCGATGTCAGTAAAACTTAAACTCTTCCTGCAGATGTGGGGCTGTCAGGGAATACAGGGCAGCCCGTTCCCCGTCACCGCCTTGCTCTGCAGGGACATCGAGGCCCAGAGGGACACACCGGGCACTCACCGAGCCAAGGCATCCTCAGGGCTGGGGGAGACCAAAAACCCAGCCCAACCATCGCCCAGCACCACGCTGTCCCCCAACCCACCCCTGTGCCTCGGGAACCTTCCCTTGGTGACTCCGCCAGCCCCGGGGGGGTTTGTTCCACGGCGGACTCCTTTGATCGCTGCCGGTGAGTCCGTGTGCGATGGAACCACCCCGGGGCTCTCGGGGAGCAGACCCCAATTCCTCCGGCAGCAATCCCGGGCCCGGTTCCATCCGCAACCGGGCTTTTCCCGATCAAGCACCAGGAATACCGGGGGCGGAATTACCCGCGGGGCGGTTTCCCAGCCCGGAGCCGCCTCCTGGCGGAACATGTAACCACCTCCCCTTCCTCCCTTTCCTCCCTTTCCTCCTCCTCCTCCTCCTCCCCCGCCGCACATCCATCCCCCTGTGGCCGTTTTGGTTCCGGGGCAGCGGCTCCTTCCTGCGGGCGGCGGAGCTGGGCCCTCAGCATGTGAGCGCCGGGGCGGGGATGCTCTGGCTGCTCTGCGGCCCCTCCCGCGCCATGGACGCCCAGGCGCTCGTCATCCGCATCAAGATCCCCGACGGGGCCGCCGTGGACTGGACCGTGCACTCCGCGCCCCAGCTGCTCTTCAGGGACGTGCTGGTGAGTCCGCGGAGCCGCCGCCGGGAGGTTTGGGTGGCTGCGGTGGGAGCGGCAGAAAGAATCACCTCCCGTTGGAATCACCTCCCGTTGGAATCCCCTCCCGTTGGAATCATCACCTCCCGTGCCCACTCCCCGTGTCTGGGCAGCCCAGCTCGGCTCCCCGGAGGAGCGGTGTGGGTGGGAAGGCTCCTCGGGAGGTGCGGGTACCGGGATGCAGCAGCAGCGCATCATCCCCCGCGGGGTGCGGTTTTCCCTCCGTCTGCACGACAAGAGTGCAAGGACTCTGTCTTTCCTCAGAAAGGGGAGTGGGTGTTTATCCCCATTGCATCCTTAGCCCAAAGAGATGACCAATCCTTGTGTGCAGGGATGCCCTCGTGTTCCCTCCACGGCACGTCCTTGCTGGAGACTCCTTGTGCTCCTGTTTCTCTAAGGACAACCCTCCCCCCCTCCTTTTTAAATCTCGTGCATGTTTAATTTCTTGTTCTGTTATTAATATTGGAGAGATTCTGCAGCTCTCTTTCGGAGTGTTGCACTTTACTGAGAAGACCCGTGGCAATTCAGGGCTTGATTTGCTGCAAAACATGTGACGTTGGGTCTGTGGAAGGTTGCACAGGTGACTGGAGCAGGTGCCAGATGTTCCTGGCTTCCTTCTTCCTGACATTCAGCATTATCTAAGGCTTTCTGTGGATGGAGGTGCAGCAGCAGAACTTTTGAGAGATCAGTGAGAGTTTTAGGAGGGGCAGTTTCCCCTTGGTGGTTGCTGTGGGTTTCCTTTTGTTGCACAACAAGCCTGGGGTGACCCACTCTGCCCTTCAACCAAAGTGGTGCAAACCTGAGTTGGGTTTAATCCACACTTTGCTTCGTGTTTTCCATTTTTTCCCCCAAGTGAAGTGTATTTTTCCAGTTATAAGCAGGTTGACCTTCCTGTTTCATGGCTTAGGTGGCAGTTGCTCCAGTCAGCACGTGATGGTGGAACTTGACAGGACCAAAGCTTGCTGGTTTTCTTAAAACTCAGTTTCTTATTACACTTGTGTTCATTAATCATAGAATTGTAGAACGGTTTGGGTTGGAAGGGACCTTAAAGTGCATCTTATTCCACCCCCTGCCATGGGCAGGGATACCTTCTACTCTCCCAGGTTGTTCCAAGCCCTGTCCAACCTGGCCTTGGACACTCCCAGGGATGGGGCAGGTTCTCTGGGCACCCTGTCCCAGTGTTGTGCATCAGGTCAGATTTCTGTTGGTGTTGATAATTTTTAGTTCTCCACTGTTGGTCTGTGGAGACCTTGAGGGTGTTGGAGGTGACTGGAGGTGTTGGGTTACCTGTGGTGAGTCAGGAGGTGATGACACTGCTCACCATCAGTGGGATGCGGGCTGTGGGACAGGGATGCTGTGACTCTGTTCAGCTCTGCAGCACCACCAGGCAATAATTGTCATTGGCGTGTCAAAACCCCTCCCTTGTGGACTGTGAAACCTTCAGACTCAGAAGGAAAAGTTTAGTAAGGTCTGAGCTGTCTCAAGGCCCTCCTCTGCCTGATGGTGTTTCAGGAGGTGCCACCACAACATCAATTTGCCTGGTAACTCCAGGAATTAAATGAAATAAGGCTCCATACGCCAAGGGGTGGTAGATCCATCAGCAGCTGTGGCTGGGGAGGAGCCTGGAGTGTGGTGGGGAGGGCAGGAGTGGGGCTGACCCGGCCTGTGTGCTGGTTGCCCTCACCTGGAAGCTGCAGAGGGTCTGTTAAAGAGCACGTGGAGAATTCAGGTGTTCCCTACTGGTGGAAATTGCACAGAAGAAGCTGTGTAGAGTCACCAAATATCCTGTTCATCCCCAAATATCCCATCCATAGCTATGGAATAACCAGTTGGAGTCAGGAGCCTGGTGCTCAGAGCAGTGCCTGACACACTTCTTAATTTTCAGCTGCTCCAGTTCTGCCTTTTCCAGGAGTTTTTCCTGCTCCTAAACTGTGCAGCAGGGATTCAATCCTGGGACCTGCAGGGGTGTGGAAGCAGCACCCTGTGCTTTAAACTAGGCACTTTCTTGATTACTTTCCTAAAGTGGGTGCTGAGAGCTGTTCTCCATAATGTCACTTTAAATACCTTCCCTGTATATCAGCCTTGCAGGCCTGTAAGTTGCCAGTAAATAGATTTATTTTTAAGGCACCACTAAATGAATTACAATAAGCTTATTTTTTTTTTTATGGGGCTGTCTCCACTCGTTTGTCCTGTCACTGGGGTATTTAAGCAACCCGCTGTTAATTCAGGAGAACTTCGTGTCATACTGAGGTGAAACAAGCTTGGAGAGCTGTGCTTTCAGTATTTACACTGCCATTTAGGCAGAGCTTTCCCACCTCGTGCTTCCCAGAGGGCAGATTTGATGGAATTCCCCTTGCAGCTGCCCTTGCCTGATTTTGTGCCTCCCCATTGTCAGAGGCTTTTCAGTCCCGGGAGGTAAAACAGGAGCGATGATGTTTGTAAGTTGGGGTGTTCTATTGTTCCTGATCTCTGTTGTGATAGTAGAAAATCCCCCTGCTCGTGTAATCCATTGAAATTTGGAGTAATCCTTTAAGCCTGGGTCACCCAGAGGTCTGGGGGGAGTGTTTGAGCATGGAAATCTCCCGGAGCTGCTGCAAACACTTTGGTTAAGGCACAATAATGGGGGGATTTCCCTCCCTCCCCCTCCCAGGCTGGTTTTCTCAGATACTTGGATGTAATAGAATTATTGTAAGCTGAGCAAAGGGGTTTTTTTGTGGCTGTTGGGAGGGTTTTCTTGTCAGCTGTGTATTTAGTGTGAGAGTTATGGTGGACCATTCACTTACTTGTTAATTATTCATATCAGAGAAGTCTCCACATACAGAAGAAGTTATTTTAAATGGGAGAGGAGGAGGTGTAAGAATTTTTGACCACTGTTTCAGTGCCATCACAGCTTTGGGAGTGTTGTTTTCAGACTTTTGGGGCCATCAGAAGCATCTCTGTCTCAGGGCTGTGCTTGCACACCCATTAAATAGAGTTTTGAAACGCCCCAGAACAATTTTTAGAATCCATTTCATGGAAGCATCTGTGTACCCATATAAGAGTATTTTACAAGTGGCTTAAATCTAACACAATTAAAGTGTTTTTCCTGAGGAATTTTTGATGGTTAACTTGAATGGGTTTAGGAATAATTAGTTAGTACAGCCTTCTGTTTTGGCAAGACTTTAATTTCTTATTAGGAGTAGTGGTTGGCTTTTGACAGAGGACCGATAGACCCTGTAGAAGTATTAAATGGACAAATTTTGTCAGCATGGCAATGTTTGGGGCTTTTTTTTCCTCTTTTGCCTCCACAAATTTACAATTCCATAATTAGGTAAGGTCTATTGCACATCTTTCATATAAACTAATAGCTTAAATGACACATATTGACTTAATTGAGCACCTGAAACCAAAAGACAACCCGAGAAAGTTTGGAGAGCGATTAATTATTATTTCCTTCAGCCAGCTCTGTGGAAATCTTCAAGCTGCCATTGCTGCTTTCCCATTTTATGAGTTGTGTCTCTTCGATACGTTATCAGTCACAGAATGTCTGATTTGCTGGTTTTTAGATGAAACATTAAAAGCAGAGCCAGCAGAAGCGACAGGGTGTGTGTGTGGGGGGGGCTCAGCACCCCGAGATGCTCACAGTGAACGTGCTGCAATAAATCCTGCTGTTCATTAATTTCTAATCACTCGGTGGCACTGTCAGTGGAGAGACTGTCTGACATGAGGAATCAGCAGCGGGGAGAGGGGGGGAAAAAAGCCACGCTGTGAGTTTGTGCCGTGCCCTGACATGACTTATGGAGCCTCCCAGGGCTGCCACGGCTGCTCCTCTCGCTGGCTTGGGGCTGAATGCTCTGTGAAAAGGCTAAAAAAAATGACAAAAGCTCTTGCCTTGTGTCAGCAAAAAAAATCCCTGCTTTGGCTCAGAGCTGTGTAACCTGGGAGGTGTTGGGTGTATCTGGGAGGAACTGTCGTGCCGTGATGCTCAGGCTGTCACCTCCTTGGGTATTTTAACCTGATTTTCTCCCAGGATTTTAACCTGATTCCCCCCCCCCCTCAGCATTTTAATCCATCTGTGGACTTCTGGAGAAGTTTAAATTCCAGCTAAGACTGACAAAGGCCCCAAACTTTGTGCCTTGGTGTGGAGCTGGCACATTACAGCTGCTGGGTCCCTCCACATTCCCGGGGGGAAAGCAGGAAAAATCCCTTCAGTCTCCCAGCTCCTGCTGTAATTCCTGATGGAACTGAACCTGTGGGAGCTGTTTGTTACCCTGAGCTTTGGGTGAGGTTGTCTTGTGCTGGACCAGGTTGTTGGGGGAGGAGGAATCAGGATATAAGCAGGCTTTTTAAAGCACAAACCCATTGATAAACCTCTCTTTATGACTGGCATCGATGGGTTAGACGTACATTTCTTATAACCTACGGTTGAAATCGATTCTTTGAACTGCCAGACGGGTTGTTGGCGATTCTGGTGGAGTTATTTGGCAGGAAAACAGTTCTCCTGGAGGTGAAATGGGGAGGAAGGAGGAGAGCGCCGCGACTGGCCCAGACTGGTGTTGTGCACTAAAAAGCTCCTAATTCTGGGGCGGTGCTGAGTGGGTTTGACCTCTCCTTCCTGCAGCTTGGGGGGGTGATGAGGATGATTTACTCTAAATCAGGCTTTTCCCATTTGATGCATAACCAGCTCTCCTTCCCCCTTTTCCAGGATGTCATCGGTCAGGTTTTGCCCGACGCAACCACGACGGCCTTTGAGTGTAAGTATGAACATCTCCATCCTACAGACCATCTCCTCTGTCCCACTGCAAACCCAGGCAGTATTTTATTATTTAATCACATCTCCAGCGAGCAGATTGCCACAAAGTAGCTTTAATTACCAGCGTGACCTTCCCGTGCTCTGACTCCTCGGTGCAATTATGTTGCTCAAATTAAATGAAAAGTATAAACTACCTGTAGGTCTGAGCTGAACGTTTTAATCCTCTCAGCGAGGGTGTGAGTGCAGATTTAGCCTCGTGTCTGCTCTTTGAACCCTGTTTATTCTTATTTTTTGAGGGATTGTCCTGTCTGGAGAGGAAGAAGCAGAAAAGGGGAGTCAAAACTCCGTGTCTCAAGATACTGAGATGGGCTTTTCTTCCAAGTGGGGAAGACTCCTGTTATTCCCTTTTAGTTTTTATTGTATTTTTTTCCTGTGATAGGGATGAAGTGGCAGGAGCTGGAGGGGATTAAAGTGTTCTGTGAGTGAGGTGGTGATGCTGAGGGTGACAGAGCAAGGCCTTGCATTTTTATCAGCATTTCTTCCCTTTTTAGAGCTTTACGGACAATTCTGTCCATAAATAATCAGAGGGAATATTGTTTTATGGTCCTTCAAATACTGTTCATCTTGCTTTTCATACCATTGCCTTTTCCCCTCCTGCAACACCAGAAAACCAAGAATGGAGAGAAGTTTCGTTCCCGTCACCACGACATTTCTCCTGCTCTGCTTTTCCCCACAAGACTTTCTACAGAGACCTGGGCAAAACCAGGCTGCAGACCTCGCCACTTCTGTTCATTTTTATCTGCTAATATTATTTTTACCCACATCACACATTAGCTGTGCTTGAACTTCATGCCCCAGCAGCAGTCTCTGCAATCAGGGCAGTAGCCCATATTAATGTGTAGACCTTCCCTGGAAATACTTATTTCCTCGTGTCATCCAACATCTGCTTCTGTGCTTTCCCTCCGTGTCTCTGGTCTGTCATTTGCATCTGCACAGAGCCATTTCCCCTGCCATTTAACTGGCATCTAAAATATGTTATGGATATTATTTTATACCTTTTCATCCACGCCTTTTCTGTTCCTTCCCTTTGTACCACCATCAGGAATTTTGCAGCTCTGAGAACACTGGATTAATTTCCCGATCATAATGTGGGATTTTTCTGAGCATTTTGCCAGTTTCCCACTTTTCTTTTCTTTTCTTTTTTTTTTTTTGGTGGTCTCAGCTCATCCTGTTCCTTCACACCAGGCCTGTTTAACAGTTTTTATCCATATATTCCCCCCTCTGTCATATATTTCCCCTCTCTCTGCTTTCCTCTGGTCCCTGCTGTCGGAGTGTGGTGTTTGTTGTGTTCCCTTTTCCAGCAGCTGCTTTTCCAGCCCTTCCCACTCTGTTACACTCTGGGCCTTGGGTTGGGGCCAGGTAGCAGTTTGACAGCTCCTCTTCCTTTCTGCCCAGGATGTTTCCAAGCAGGGGATATTTCAGTTTCAACACCCTAACTCTTCCTGATCCTTCCATCATTTGTGGAATTCCATCATCACCTGCTCCCCCTGCGGAGGAGTTTGATCAGCCTGGCAGTGCCCCAGTTCAGTTTCCATGAGAAAAAGCTCTGCTAGGACAGCATGTAATGGAAAGCCATTACATTTTTAATTTTCTTTTAGTTTTTAGGAATTCACAGAATCATGGAGTGGTTTGGGTGGGAAGGGACTCTAAAGATTGTCCCATTCTGAAACTGCTGTTTCAGTACCACGTTACTCGTGCAGTCTGCTTTGATGTTTTTATTTTTATTTGCTTCTAAAAGTCCAGGTAAAAAAAAAAAAACCCTTAAATATTAAAAATAATTAAATTAAAAACATTAAGAGTATCCTGTTCCCTCGTTGATGTGTGTAATGCATTTCCCTGTCAGATGAAGATGAGGATGGGGATCGGATCACCGTCAGAAGCGATGAGGAGATGAAGGCCATGCTGTCCTATGTAGGTACAGTATAAAAAACCCTGATTTTTTTCCCACGTTTATCACTTTTTCTGGGCGTATTTTTCCTTGTATCGGTGTTAACAGAGGCTGCAGTTTGCTCTGGACAACATCCCTGTGTTAAGCCCAGAGTTTAATATTCCTGGATTAAATGTAGGTGTTTAAAAAACTGTGTCACATCAGACATATGGACATGCTTGACTTTAAAAAAAAAAAAAGAGAGACACTTGTACACTTACTGATCATATCATAAACATTAAGAATAATGCATCTTAATGACTTTTGCATTAGGTATAGTGCAGGCTAAATGGACTATCAATTTCTTGTATTTTTTATGCAGTACTTAAAGTAACGGCTCATTAAAAATGAACCCCTGGGCTCTAAAAATTTTTCAAAATCTACTTTCATCTGGAGACTGTTTCACCCCTCCTAACAGAGGAGTTTCATTGTAGCTGCAGGCTCAATATTCATGGAGGATTTAAAGCTGTATTTTCTGGTTTTTAATAGGAGATGTGTGTGTCTGTGTGTGCTTTTATATAGGTGTGTGTGTGTGTAAAATCTGTCTGGATAACTATAAATAAATATAAAATCTGTCAGCAGGAATAGTGTGCAGGTACTTATGGAAACTAAATAATTTGAGTGTGGCTTCAGTGTGTCTTTCATGCTGCAGATTGAAGTGGAAAAATAGAATTTAACTCCTTTTTTTTGGTCAAATGAAACTGATAAGCAAGAAGGTGACCAATGGTATTTTCTCCCTGGGCCAGGTAGGGTACAAGGGGTGTATGAATGTTGTTTAACGTGGAGCCTGTCAGCACCCAGCCCTGTTTGGTACCACCCACTGGTGGTTTTGGTGGGAATTCATGGAATCCTGGAATGGTTTGTTTTGGAGGGAATTAAAGCTCATCCTGTTCCTGTCCCTGCCATGGGCAGGGACACCTTCCACCAGCCCAGATTGCGCCAACCTGGCCTTAGACACTCCCAGGGATCCAGGGGCAGCCACAGCTTCTCTGGAAAACCCATTCCAGCCCCTCCCCACCCTCCCAGCCAGCAATTCCTTCCCAATCTCCCATCTCTCCCTGCCCTCTGGCACTGGGGAGCCATTCCCTGTACCTCCAGGTCCTCATCCAAAGTCTCCCTC
>JAWWES010000018.1:1541276-1557170 GCA_035583135.1 Lophotriccus pileatus | reverse complement strand
GCAATTCCTTCCCAATATCCCATCTCTCCCTGCCCTCTGGCAGTGGGAAGCCATTCCCTGTGTCCTGTCCCTCCATGGCTTGTCCCCAGTCCCTCTCCAGCTCTCCTGGAGCCCCTTTAGGTCCTGGAAGGGGCTCTCAGCTCTCCCTGGAGCCTCCTCTTGTAGCTTGGAAAAGTTGATGTAGTGGATGATCCTTGCAGGTTGGGAATCCCTATTGGAAATACAAGGCAGTTACATCTATTTTGCTGGCACAGCTTGGAGCTAAGGGGATGTTTTGTGGTAACAAATCAGGTTAAACCTTCTCTATTCTCCTTTTGGGTCATTCCTGAAGAACCAGCTAAGTAGATTTTTACACCTGCTGCTGTCTCCCTTTTCTGCTTGCTTTACATCCAAGGTTAATCCTCTTTGTCTGCACAGATTCAGAATTCACCCCATGCTGCTCTGGGTGTGATCCCCCCATGTTCCCTCCCCATTTTCACCATGGGCTCAGCTCCCTGAGTATTTCCCTTTTTCCCCTTGCTCTAAATTGCTTCAGAGCTGAGTTCCATCTTTCCAGATCACCTTCTTAAAACACCTCTCCTTTCTAGGTTAGAGCTTTAAAGCCCAGACCTCCTCCCAGTTCTGCTGCTGCTCTGAAATACTGAACAAAATGTGCTTTCCTGCCTTTTTTTTTTTATCCCCCCCTGTCTTCTTGTCCTGCCTCTCTAATGAACATCCCAAATTTTGTTGGCACAAGCACTTTTCTTCCCTGCCCTTTTGGCCGTGTCTCTCCACGTTCAGCACTTTAAAGCCCCATCAGGAACGTGCAGCTTTTCTGCCTGTGATTTAAAGTTCTCCCTTTTAAGAGCTTTCTCTGCAAATCCTTTGACTCCTTCTCCCTTTCTGCCCCTCTTCCTTCTGAGGAAGCCTCAGCCAGCCCCCAAAAACTCATGTCTTCCATAAAAATCCTGCCAGGAGTAAATGGCCATGTGCCATCCTGTGTTACCAGGGCTGTGCTTTATTCATTTCATATTTTAAAGGCCTTTAAGGGGAAAAATTGATATTTTGTCTATGATTTAATAAATACTTCATTGCTGTTCAGGCAATAAGAGCCAGAATTCTTTATTTGTATTGAAAATAAGCCTCTGTGTGTGACATACATTAGCAAGAGTATATGTGTGTACATACACATATATCTATTTATATCTATATATATCTATATATCTATATATCTTTATCTATATCTTTATGTATTTATAAATGTATATATAGATATATCTTCCCTATCTGTGTTATATATATATCCCATTTGTAGAATACAAGGTGAATATCCCATTCAAATATATATATAATAAAAATATTATTCTTTTAATACCACGTCCAAAATGTCAATTTTAATCTGTTGGAAAAATAGAAGGTGCTTATATATATATTTATAATTTGGGGGTTTTCTGATTGTTGGGTTGTTGTTTTTTTTTTATTGCCCAGAGTATCATAATATTTCCCCTCTTTAAGATGCACGTGGTAATTTCTTCTGTCATTTAAAGACACACGGCCTGGCCCTAAGTGATGTGTTTAATAACTATCATCTGTGTCCTTCTGCCTAATAAATAGTTCTGCTTCCTGCTGTCAAAGAGGGGAGTGAGAGGCACGTGCAGCAGAGGAAGAGAAAACATCAAATTCCTGCTCCCCTGGCACAATCCATCACCGGTGACAGCCCCTTTAACGTCCCGTTTGGAGGGCACGGGGAGCTCTCCGGTGGGAACTGCCACAAAAACACGGCCCAAAGTGAGGGGTGAGGAGAGGTTGGGGTGCAGAGGCCAAAAAAAACCCAGGCCAAAAAAAAACCCACCAAAAAACCCCACCCCACAGCGCGTGAAAACGTGGTGACGCGAGATTTTAATTTGAATTACGAAAAGACTCTGATCAGTTGAGCCACCAGTTCTCTCCATTTTATATATATATATATATATATTTTTTTTTAGATGTGTTTTAAGCAGAAATTAGAATTTCTATTACATGGTGTCAGAGAGCTCTTAGCATTTATAAATGCTCACTCCTGCAAGTTAAAAAAATCCTGGTTGGTAATTCCCACTCTGGGTCTTGCGAGGCACTTTTCAATCATTTCTCTCTGCTAATTTTGGTGTCACCCTCATTTCTTTTGAAAAGATTCATTTTGAGCAAATTTGTAAATGGCCCTGATGTGTTCTACAATTGAGTCAATTACTGTTTCAGCCTGCAAACCTCCTGGGAAACGGAACATACATGGCCTGAAGGTACGAATTTCAATAATTGTTTCAGCAAACTTAGATGGATTTGTAATGCTGTGTTCCACTTATTGAAATGTCAAATAAAACTGCACTTTCTTGAGCTCTGACAAGCAGATTTTTTTTATTATTATTATTATTTTTTATTTTTATTTTTTTTGGGGGGGAGGTGAGGGTGGGAGAAGGATTTATCTGCTGAGGGTCGTGCTGTCTGTATATATCTATATTATAGATAGATATGGTTTTATTAAAATGGAGCTGCCTTTCTTTTAGTTTTTAACCTCTGTGAATCAGGTTTCTAAATTTCAATTGTCAGTTTATCAACCAATGCTATTTGTGTGTGTGTGTGTGTGTATGTATATATATATATATACACACTATATATGTACTATATATACATATATATAGTTTTATTAGACTGGAACTGCCTTTCTTTTTGTTTTTCACCTCAGTTCATCAGGTTCCTAAATTTTAATAGTTTATCAACTAATGCTATCTGTCTATATCTATAATAGGCACACTCACATACAGATGTGTATATTCACTAGATATATAGTTTTATTAAAATGGAGCTGCCTTTCTTTTTCCTTTTAACCTCCTGTTAATCAGGTTCCTAAATTTTAATAGTCACTTTATTGACTAATACCTGCCACTACATCAAAGCTTTAACCCCCCCCTTCACATTCATTTGATTTCAGTCATTTAAACCCCCCCACCACAGTCACTTGATTTCAGTCCTTTTTGAGCGGGGAAGGCTCCGCCACGACATTTTCTGAGGGTTTTGATTCCTTCAGCTCTGCTTATTGCTGGTGTCATCACAGGTAGGAGGCTCCAAATGCACGAAATGATTGTTTAGTTTTTAAACTGAGTGCAGGTGATGGATTTATCAGCTCTTTTCCCTGCGCTGTTTAAGGTGGGAGGATTTTTAGCCTGCTAACCTACATACAGGCCCCAACCATCGGCGTGCCTGGCAAGCAGCTAATTAACCTTCCTAGCGAAATGAGAAATTCGTGGCAAATTACAGGTTAATTAGAATAGTGTCCTCTGAACACAGTGACTGATAAAGATCCTCTCCCTGCCTGCAGGTAAATACTCGAGCGGGGGCTGCCAATAACAGCGGCTCCGCGGTGGCCGATTCCCTCCCCAGCAATAGGTAAGAGCCAGCTCCTGCTTTGTGTCCTTGCCTTTTTACTGCCCCAGAATGGACCCTCCTGGTGTGGTTGTTGCCAACAGTGAGTGGCACTGATGGGGAATGAGTTTTGGGAAGGTGAACTGCCTGCTCTCGTTCAGCTCGGGCTGCCGGGGCTCCAAAGAATCGCCTTCTGAAAACAAAGAAGTGTTTTCTGGCTGTTTCAGGTGGTTTTGTCCTTATAAAGCCTTGAGATACTGTTTGGGGTTGAACTGCTCAGTTATTAATTCATAATTAGTTCATCTAATGGCAAGCTTTATGTTTAAATCTCCGTTGCTTGGTCTCGTTCCAGGATGCTTTGCTTTTAAAGTGCCCTGTTCTTAGGTTTGCAATAATAAATAACCCAACTAATAAACCTCTGTAGGTCTATTATTTATTTGAAAAATTCCTTACAGGTTAGGTGCCCTATTTCAGCCAGTTTCAGCAAAGTTTTGAAGTCCATCTCCCTTATTTTTCTTTTTATATCCCAGTCTTAATTTGAAAACCCATGTCAAGGTCTTAAAATGCCAGAGAACTTGTTCTCTTTTTTTTTTTGCTGGAGATTTGATTTTTAAATGCTGGAGCATAAACTCCCTTTTGTTACATGAAGTCATTCTTCTCAAGACTGATGTTAAAAGGAATAAACAAAAAACTTGTGTATTCTTAAAAAAAAAAAGCAATCAGGAAAGTCTGGCTCCATGTTTTGATACCAGAGCATGTTTGAACCGTGGGAATAGAAACCTCTGGAGGCCCCTTTCAACCTAAATTATTCTATTATTCTAATAAGCATGTAATATTACATTTATCTGTGCATCAGCATCTGCTGCCTGTGCTCTCTGAGAGCGTTTTGTAAAATAAAAAGAGATTAATTGCCAGAAGTAGATGAACATGACCAGAGACACAGTTGGGCTGCATTTGATGGGTGGGTTTTGGGTGCCTGTTCTGTGAACACCCCAGCGTGGTGGGACAGCCCCAAAATCCCTCTTTGACCCACAGCCCTCCCGGTCTGAACTAAATAAAGCTGTTTTCTGTGCTGGGGCTTTCAGCACTGCCTGTACTTTGAGCTTGCTCTTCAAGTGCATTGAAAAGGAAGCTTCTAGAAGCTTCTTGTCACCTTATTTGGTGGTTAATTGCCAGTCCTTTTCCCAGCCCTTCGGCGCTCGGAGTTTTGTTTTTGAAGTAATTGAAAGTCTCTCTTTGTTTCATGTTCACAAATTGTTAGTCACGAAAGATGACAAGATCAACTTATGTTTCCTTGGAAAACTTAATTTTTCTTTAAAGTGGTCGTGGGAACAAGAGGCCTATTAAAGAACAAAGCCACCGAATATGAAATCTGTGTTTTCACTGTTCCTGTTAATAATGATCTGTGATCAAGACACGTGCACAGGCCTTTCAAGAATATATTATTTTGTTCTTTTTTTTTTTTTAAACTTCAGTGATAAGAGCAGAATGTCCCTTTGAGATGAAGTTGAGTCTTTGCAGACGTTTCGCTGCCCAGGCAGTTTGTTGTGTTGAAGGTACAAGGAACAGAGTTTGTCAGGAGAGGAGGTGAAAAGCAGCCTTTTGTGAGTGGGTGGAAGGAGTTTGAAGCCACTGATGGTTTTACCTACAAAACTCCCCAAGCTGAGAGTTGTGGTTTGTTGAAGTTCTCCTGGCAGAGAAAACTGAGTTGTTTTGTGTAAGATGATTGACACGGGAGTGGACTCTTCCTGAAAAAGCGCAGGGAGTGCAGCAAATTGTCCTGGAATGGAAAGCTGGACTCATCTCAGGGGTTTAGGCCCGTCCCTGAGATGCCTAAATCAGGAATTTTACTGTTCTGCTCACCATGCTCTGGTCTAGACTCAGCTGAGGTAGTGGGGCAAAGCCTTCTGCTGCAGGAATTGTTGAGGAATAATCCCTTAAGGAGCTGTAAAACGAGATATGGCACCTGGAAACTAGATGTGAACCTTATTTTCCCATCGTTTTCCGAACCACCTGATGTGCCAGAGTATCTTTTCTTTCATGTTACTGATGATGGTTGTGTCTCAGAGGGTGGTGTAGTCAGGTTATCTAAACCAGCCAGTTTGTAAAGGTGAAAAATATATTGCTTTTTCTGAAGTATTCCCTGCTTTCTCCATCCCTACTGTCTGTACTTTGGCAGTGCTGACTGATGGTCACCAGATCTCCTCCAAGTTTCACCTGCTCAGAATGTGGGCCCAGGAATTTGTTGCTCGTGATTCGCACTCGGTCTGATGGAGTGAAACAACCCAGTCACTGAAAACAATTGCCTCTTCTTTTTATTTCAGCTTGAAGAAGTCTTCTGCAGAGCTGAAGAAAATCCTTGCCAATGGCCAGGTAGGTGCTTTGGATGGAGCCTTGGCTGCCTGATTCTGCAGTGATTGGCACGGCACAAACAAGGGCAGAGATGTTTACTGCTCATTTAGCTGTGATGGCTTCTTTTAACACAGGACTGGGGGCACCATGAAAACCTTCATGATATGAATGAGTTGTGTGTCCTGATTTACTTTGATTGGCAGAGCAATTTGCTTCCCATTTCTCAAAATGTGCTAATCAGATTTAGCTCCAAATGGACGGAGGCCCCTCGCAGATGTTGTGCTACTGCCACAGTTCCAGGGGAGAAACGTAATCAGTTTTGAATAACTGAGTCAACTGCTCCCTTAGAACGACCTTCGTGCTTTCTAGGGCAGAAGACACCTGAATATTTAACAGGTTTTTGTAGGGAACTGCTCTGGAATCACTTGAGAATCATGGAATGGTTTGGGTTGGGAGGGACCTTAAAGCTCATCCATCCCACCCCTGCCATGGGCAGGGACACCTTCCACCAGCCCAGGGTGCTCCAAGCCCCGTCCAACCTGGCCTTGGATCCAGGGATCCAGGGACAGCCACAGCTTCTCTGGCCAACCTGTGCCAGGGCCTCCCCACCCTCCCAGCCAGGAATTCCTTCCCAATATCCCATCTAACCCTGCCCTCCTTCAGCTTAAGGCCACTCTGCCACTCTACGGGATGTTCAGTTAATGGATGAACTTGCTTTTAAAGGTCTTCTCCAATCTAAACTATTCTATGATTCCATGTTGTAACTTCTTTATAAAAAGCAAAAAAAAACCCAGCAAGCCCAAAAAAACCCCCAGAGTTGTAGAAAACTGTCTTGTTCCTTTCCCTTCCTGCTCCAGGCATTCAGCTGCTGGCCCTCAGAAGTGAAAGGTTTGATGTAACAATTGATGGAAGGGTGGACAAACAGCACAATTATTTTGTACTTGTTTTGGGCAGGCTTGTAATGGCATCAAATATACCCTGTTAAATTAAACCACCTTCAGAGAAGCCCAGATCCTTCAGCAGCAACATAAATATGTTTTAATGTTTGTCACAGAGAGCCCTTTGCAGCCTTGGAGGCCGGGGCCTGTCGTGGGCTCAGACTTGCCTATTAGGCTCTATTGACTGAGACATCTGTGTCACTGCAAATAAAAGACTCTTATTGATTTTCTTAACTGCTGCTCACTTCCCCTCCACGTCTCGAAGGCTGAAATCTTAATTATCTCAGATGCCTATTCAGTGCCTTCACACAATGACCTCTCCGAGCCTCATTGGCATTTCATGAGTCGGGGAGTTGTAGTTGAGCGTGTCGGGAAGATAAAGGCTGAGCTTCGCCGTGTCCTTCAGCCTCACCTGGAACACTGCGGGGGGGACAGGATAGACACCCTCAAAAACAGGATTGGGACACCCCAGTGCCGCTGAATCCCTGGGATGCAGCTTGGAAACGTGGTTTGAAGCTTGTCAGCATCCCTTTCCGTCCGGGTTGAGTCTGATCTTCCCTCGTGTGTTCCCACCAGGTGGGATTTGCTGGTGTTTCGAAGCCAAACAGAGTATTTATTTCTCTCGATGACCTGAAATTCTGCCAATTCTCACTCATTTTTTTTTCCCCAAAGGTAGAATTGTTGAATGTGAGTGAAAGCCTCCTTCTTGTGAAGGGCTGAACTTGGGCACTTGGCGCGTTCAGAACGATAAAAGCGAGCGGTTTGTGGTGCCCTGCAGTAGATTCACAGATTTCTCCCCTGTGGTTTGGCATTTTAGAAATGGTTGCAAAAGAACCAGGCTTCTTGTTATGATTTTAAAAATGTTACTTAAACCCATTAAAAAAAAAAAAAAATTAAGTTTTAATACTCCTTTTTATTCACCCTGATAGGAGTTAATCTGCTTTGTGTTGAGAGCGAATGATTTTTGTTGTGTTCTGCAGAATTTGGTCCCAGATCCACGACTGGAGCTGGGTTTCCAGTAGTAACTTTTAACTTTTCCTCCTTTTGGGGCTTAAGTCACACTTATCATTACTTAAATCTGGCCTGGGTTATTAGTTTTGATTATTTTTTTTGCAGTTTCTGCTTTCAGGCATCCCTAATGATATTCCTCTAGTAGTTTCCATTTAGGTTTAATAAGGAATTCATATTAATCATTAAAAGAAGGGGACATGATTCTTCAAGATAATCAAATATTGACAGGTTAGAAATAGCTTTCTGCCTGGGTTCATTGATATAGGTGATGTGATATAAATATTTATTTCTTTTCTGTCACTCAGGGTAAATGCCACCAATTGATTCAGCATTGATATAGTGTCAACAGTTCATAAGAAACATTTGACTGGCTCGTGTTTTCCGATTAGTCTCTGCTCTATAAAGTGGGATTTACTAAATCTCCTCAATTGTCTGCTCATGGAGTGTGACTGTTTGCTGAATCCATGATTGCTTCCATTTGGGAAGCCGAGGTGCGGCCCCAGGACTGTGGCAGCCCCTCCAGATCAAATAAGGATTAATTGGGCATTTTGCTTTTAATGATTTACAGGAGGCAGGCACTGATTTCTGCCCAACCCAGCAGGTCCAAGCCAGGGATGTTTTGTTTGCTGCTCCGTAATCGAAGCTTTGCTCTGGCTTGAATTCCCTTCGTCTCAGCAGCCAATCCAAGTTGGCTTTGCAGCTTTTAATATTCCAGTCCTTCCTGGGGAGCTCATTGTTACTGTGTTGGTGTTTTATGATGGAGAATCCAGTTTTCCCAGTTAAAATAAATAAATCACCCTGTGCTTTTCTGGCATCTTTATTGGAGCCAGTAAATCACGCTCGATCTGTCCGTCGGTTGCCGACAGACACTCCCTCCACCCCAGTGTTCCTGTTTTTCCCGGGGTTCTGGTTGCTCTTTGTGCTGGGATATCACCAGGCTCAATCTTCAGGGGATGGAGCTGCTCCTATCCCCGTCTTTTAGGGTATGATGAGGTGAAAATATTCCCTTTTCCCAGGGAGCAAAAAGCAGGAAAAAAGAGGAAGCGCCTCATCTCCGATTCGGCTCAATTTGTTGTTTATAACTTGTGTAACCACCAAAAATTCTTCTTTTCACCCCCAAGAAGGGAAGATTAAGAGTTCCTTCGTGGCTTTGGGGGTTCATTGGGTTTCTCTGTTCAGAGTTATGTTGAGCAGAACATTTCTGGGGATGCAGGAGAGACGTCGGCTGTTGCCTCCAAGACCGGAGAACTCTGATCTTGGAGCTTGGAAGAGCAGAACTGCTTAAATTAACTGTAATTTAAAGAGTCTGCAGCCAGAAAGAAGTTATTTCTAGTGCAAGGGATCCACTGTAGGTTCTTCACGTATTTTAAATCCCATTTGTGAGTGATTGTTCCCCGTGAGGTGCCTTTTCCCCCCTCTTTATTTGTATTTTCTCATGATGAGGTAAATGTTGGTTTTCGTCATAAACCTTGATATTTGAGTGGGCCATTTCATTCCCTCTCAGATGCCTGGCCAAGGTTTGACTACAGGTAGGTAATAAAATAGAGTCAACTTCTGCTTTGAGGTATTTTGAGTTTTCTCAGGACTCAGGTTTTAACATCACTGGAAGAAATGTGCAGTATTTCCTGCTCAGGTAGTGAAAGGAAAGGACACACATTTTAGATTAATCATTTCTGTCCTTAAAGCTTATTTTAAATCAATTAAATATTCCATTTTCTGTTTTTAAGACATGCTGAGTATTGACTCTTCAGGACATTTCACCTTGTTGCCATCACTTGTGTTCACACACAAAAATGACAGTCTTTAGGCAGCCAGGCCAACTCATGTCAAACATTCAACTTGGTGTCCCACAAATTGCAAATTTAAAAGGTCTTTTAAAAACAGGGTTTGTCCAAACATTTACTACTTAAAATTATCAGGCAATGGGGGAACCTTTTTGGAATAGAAAATGCTTTCAGTCCAGAATTTATTCTGATTAGAAAGTTTATTGTAAAGTATACACATGCACTGCAAGAATGTCTTTAGTTTTTAAATAGTTGTAGAATCAGTAGAACTGAAGTTGTGCAGGGGAAGGTTGAACTGTAGTTTTACGTTTGAATTGATCCTTCAATACAATAGATTTGTATAAAAGCATTATCAGAAAGGTCCCAGATTCCAGCTATTGCAATTTCCAGTGTTTATATCAGGCTCCTGCTTGGATTTCTGAGGATCTCTTCGTGTCTGGAGAGTTGTCCCAGGGAACAGAAAGGTCGAGGCAAATAATTAGTTGTGTATTTCAAGGAAAAATATTTTTATTGCAATTCAAGGCTTGGTTTCTTTTTTTTCCAAAGATGTCCTTTAGTTAAAAGGGGAGTAAATGGTGCTCTGTGAAACAACCTGCTGGCAGAACTGTCACTCCATGAGCATCACTGATGCTGATTCCAGAATAAATCATAAACTTTTCCAGCCACCCTTAAGCTGACAGTTTTCTGTTGGGTTGTTTCCATTCACCTCCAACTTTGGCTTTGGTTATGTGCTGTTCTGGAGACCCTTTTCCTATCAGTAGCTGTGACCTGACCCTCTTGAGCTATATTATATCATTCCATTTTGACACCTTTTATCAAACTTTAATGAAATGACCCAGGCAAACAAATTGTCATTAAACTTTCCATCACTTTGTCCCTTGGTATCGTCTTTTATAAATTGGACAGCAAATGTTGTATTGATCTTCTCGTTCTTGCAGCTGAACTTGAAATGACCCAGACTGCTTGTTGTTTATGGCCTAGAGTTGCTTTTCCTTGACATTTCCATCCACAGCATGACATCTCTTTTGTTTTTCTTTCTTTCTTGTGGAGATGAATGAACAAGACATACGGTATCGAGACATCCTCGGTCACGGCAATGGAGGCACAGTCTACAAGTGAGTGGGGATTTCACTTAAAATCTTTTAAAAAAACGGGATTTAACAGCTTTTTTTGGTTTTACCCTTCGTGTTCGTGTGGAGATACAGGTGGGCTGTTGCTCCTCTGCAGGCAAGATGATAAAATAAATCCTTACCCTAAACTTTGAAACGATTCTCTTAGATATTTACAAGGTGTCTGCTCTTGGGTGCTGGGAGGGCTGGTGCATTTTTGTTATCTTTTTAGTGCTGAGCTTTGAATCCCCTCTGGGTAAGTTAGTGGGTCACCAGTGGAACTTGGAACGTCCTGAATTACCTCCAGGATTTCCAGTGCCATTGTTCCTGCTGGCTCACCACGCCCTCGCTGGGAATGACCCCGGTGGGATGGGGTGACACCAGTTCAGAATTCCTCACCCCCCTTCTGCTGTTGCAGTGACTTCCCTCCCTCCCTCCCAGCTTCACACATGGGCTGGTGAACGTATGAAATGATAAACTCCCCCAAATTTTGGTAGTGGAGCTTTAATACCCTGCAGCCAGTATTAATTTGAATATTGTAAAGATTATAATAACACAGATAGAGTTTTCTCGACAGGAAAGTCTTTCTCATGCATAGTGCAAAGTTTAAACTACATAATGTAATATCTGGTACTTAATAGTCTGCAGTGGTGTATGAAAAATATTCCACTGGGAATTAAGAAATCCATACTTTATAAGAAAGCCCTGAGGGAGTAATAAAGGTTTCCTCCAGAGAGCTATTTACCATATACAGTAACCCAGCATCCCATTAGGGTTTTGTTTATACCTTAGACATTTTAGCTTTGAGATTAACATTTATTTTTTTTTCCCCCTAAAATGTTTTTAAAGTTATGGTGCATTTAGTTTAGTTTCTAATTGGCTGCCAAGGTTGCAGAAGGTTTGATGGAAATGGACTTCTAAAAGCTTAAAGGAACGAATCCAGTCTTGGAATGGACTCTGAAAATCAGGTTAGAATTGTGGGTGGAATGTGGTTCAGAAATCTCGTGGAGAGTTGTCTTGGAGAAGGATATTCCTAGACCAAGAAACTTGAGGAATTGGTATTGTTTTCTTACTTTATAAAAGATATGAGGCAGAATGCTGAGCTCTCTGCTCCAGGGAACTGTTTGTATGTGAGGATGTTTTACACATTATCACAGAATCCTGGAATGGTTTGGGGTTGGAAAGGGCCTTAAAGCTCATCCCATCCCACCCCCTGCCACGGGCAGGGACACCTTCCACTAGCCCAGGTTGCTCCAAGCCCTGTCCAACCTGGCTTTGGACACTTCCAGGGATCCAGGGGCAGCTGCAGCTTCTCTGGGCAACCTGGGCCAGGGCCTCCCCACCCTCACAGGGAAGGATTCCTTCCCACTATCCCATCTAACTCTGCCCTGTCATTGGGAAACCATTCCCCCTTGTTCTGCCATTCCAGGCTCTTGGAAACAATCTCTCTTCAGCTCTCTGATCAACTTGGTGCCTCCTCTGGACTCAGTATCCCGGCAGATGAAATGATCCCAGACCAAAATTTCTATCTTCAACGACATCTGGATGCAAGCCTCATTAAACAACAATTCAGTGTTCCAGTTCTCTTGCTACAATACCCATCCAATTTTTGCCCAGAGGAAAAAAGAATTCTTGAGGCATGGAGTAGAGCACTACAGAGCAAGGGCACACTGGATTTGATGGCAGATAGAGGGAAACCCACAATTTCTTATCTATTTCCAAAAATGGGAGATGCAATTTATCAGGGGATGAAGGAATTCCCTGTGATCCCTCAGCAGTGCACACAAAGGAGGAACTACCCCAAATGCCAGATGTGAGGAGAACCTGATGGGGGGACAGACGAAAAGCAGCTTCTGCCTTTGAAATTCCTTCTTGACTCACCTGTAACAGTCTGGGTTTGGGGGAAGGGTCCACTAATTCTAATTATTTTAAAACCACCTAAGCTTTCTGTGCATTCCTGCCTAGTGTTCACCTGCTATGAGGACAGGGAAAGCATCTCCATTCTTGGGGAGAGAGCAAACCCTTTCTTTTCCCAAGAATTGCTTTATTACGGAACCAGAAAGTGCAAGAAAAGGCCTTTATTATTCACAGACACCTCCAGGACCATTTGTAACCTAGAATTGTGCCCAAGCCTCTGTGAATTGTGTTACTGTCAGGGAATGAGAATTCCAAACAACTGACAACAGAGAGGCTGAAAAAGAGTTACCCCGATGGTTTGGGAGCAGAATCCCAAATCAGGCACCTGTGAGTGCCAGAAGAGTGATGGATTACAGTGGACACACTGATACAAACACCAGTCCCACATCTTTCTATCCTATTTTATTCTCAGTCCACCAAACCACACAAGATGCAGCTGATTTATTACCACTACTACCAGCTCCTGGTTGTGTCTGCAACCACTCCAACAGAAACCTAAGAAAACCAGGAATACTTGGCACTACATCCTGCCTAGAAGCACTTTTTTCCTCTCTTTGAGAACATTAAAAAGTTTCTTCTAAGCAGTTTTGTTGCCTTTGCAACCAAGCACTGGCTTCTTCACACATTCCCCTCCCTAGAAGTGTCCAAGGCCAGGCTGGACAGGGCTTGGAGCAACCTGGGCTAGTGGAAGATGTCCCTGCCCATGGCAGGGGGTGGGATGAGATGAACTTAAAATTCCCTTTCAACCCAAACCATTCTGGGATCCATCATTCCTCACGACTCAGTTCCCAAGTCCCCAGTGGCACTAAAGCGCTACGTTCAAAAAACAAATTGAAGCCACGGTTTTGCAGTTACCAGGGGAAAAACCAAACCTGTTAAAGCCCCACCATTCCCCAGAGACAGTCAACTGTTTCACACTTACCTGCCTTGGCTGTCAAGGAAGCAGCAAGGACATGTCCAGTGTAACGGTGTTACCTGAGGATCACATTTGTAACCTTTTCATCCCCTAACTTGCGAATCAAGATTGATTTATTTTATTTTTCCCCTTCAGCCAGACCTGCTCCTTTCCCAAAGGGAACTCACCCTCACCAAAAGGCTGTTTGGACAGGTCTCAGGATAAGGAGAAAGTTGAGTGAACTGAAAACAAACATTTGGAGAGGGCTGCTGGAGAACTCACTCCATTTCACTTCACTTGTCATCTGAAAGTTCTCTTAACTGAAAGCTGAATTTTAGACATGTGACTAATTAAGTTTTTGCTATTCTGATGAACAAGGAAATGGAAATGGATGGGGAAGTGGGTGTCAGTCTCTTCTCCTGGGTAACAAGTGACGGGGTGAGAGGAATCGGTTGCAGGTCGCCCCAGGTGAGGTTTAGATTGGATAGTAAGGAAAATTCCCTCAGAGAAAGTGACAACAGTACCAGACTGCCCAGGGCAGTGGTGGAGTCACCATCGCTGATAGTGTTCAAAAAACGTGCAGATGTGGCACTTGGGAACACGGGTTAGTGGTGGACACAACATTGCTGCTGGGTTGATGCTCTTAAAGGCCTTTTCCAACGTTAAAGATTCTGCCACTTGCTTTACCAAGAAGCTGCAGCAAAGCCTAAAAGGAAGAAGTCTCAGCACATAACGAGGCAAAAATAAAAGCTAAAATCACTGAAAGGATAAAGCACATTAACGATTCTATGTGTGCACAGTTGTTGCTGCCCAACCCAAGCCCCAGCCAAGCTTCTTGCTCTAATCCTGCCAAGCCCCTTGCAGGGGGAAACCAGCTGAGGCAATAAAGCAGGAGTGTTCTCTTAAGACAGTGGTTTTTAAGAACAAAATCCAGATGAAAAGAAACCTCTTGCACCTTTTAAGAGTCCCGGATTAGCTTTTCCAGAGCAGGAATTCGAAATGAAATGTTTAATGCCTTTTGTCAACCCTGGGAAAACTTGCCCACATTCAAGCTGATGGATAAAACAATTCCCAGGTGTTCCGAACAGGACTTGAGAATTTAGGAACTGCAGTGCTAGGAAATGCCATCACCTCTGTGCACAACAGTACCTCATCCCCCTCCCCGCTGCCCCAAACATGCTGGCACATCACCCATTCCCCACAGTGCCCACTCGGATCAGAGCTGTGAATCTCCAGGGTCAAAACTGGCACGATAAAAGCACAATGACAGCCTTCCCTATAAACAGAAAACAGACCTAATGGGAACGTGGTTCCACAGACCAACCCAAGTGGGACCATTTAACAAACAACTGCTCCGGGTCATGGCGTGGACTCAAGATTCAGTGGTGTGTGATCAAAGTGAAAAACTGAATTCTCAGGACATGGATTTATTTTCAAAATAAAAAATAAGCACAGTATGATTCAGACTTTTATGCTAAAAACATTGGGTACATCATCATTTTTGGTTTAATGCTACACTTAACCTGCTACAGCCAAGATGAGGGGGATTTTAACCACTGCTTTGTAGCAGCTTAAAACACAGAGAAAATACAGAGGTTCAAAATGCAGATTTCACTCCATATTTCTACCATTAAAAGTTTCAATGAAGAACAACTTCATGATGCTCTCATAGTCTTTTTAACTTATTTCAGTCTTTTTTCACTTACTCAACCATGAGCTTATGAGGCAAAAGTCACCACCTGAAGGCACCTCACTTCCAGGGATGTCAGTATTTCCCGGACTTGTCCACAGCTACTGTACAAACCAGAGGAGTTATTTGGCTGCTCCCTCCAATCCTGAACACTTCCAGGGACAGGGCAGCCACAGCTTCTCTGGGCAACCTGTGCCAGGGCCTCCCCACCCTCACGGGGAACAATTCCTTCCCACTATCCCATCCAACCCTGCCCTCTGGCAGTGGGAAGCCATTCCCCCTTTCCTGGCACTCCAGACCCTTGTCCCCACTCCCTCTATATCTCTCTTGGAGTCCCTTTAGGGACTGGAAGTACATTTAATATGACTTGTCACCGAAAACCTACAAAAGAAGAGGCAAGGAATAGAGAATTAACACTTCTTGAAAGTAGAACCAACTCAAGTGTGGCAGCATTCACACAACCCACTAAGCTTTCAGAACACTGATAGCACTTGGCAACTGCTACATACCTTAAATACTGATTTGCACCCAATCTAGTGATGGTCTTGCACAGTTCACTGTCAGTGTTTGCTGATAAGAACTGGTCTGGAATCCCTTAAAATCTGTTAATTCTTCAATCCTGAGCAAACCAGATTTCCAGTCAAATCTCTTTCACACATTCATCTTACTCATGTTCTCATAATCACAGGATCCCAGACTGGGCCAGGCTGGAAGGGACCACAGTGGGATCTGGTGCCACCTCCCTACTCCAGCAGGGCCAGCCCAGAGCACATGGCACAGGAGTGTGTCCAGACAGCTCTGGAATATCCCCAGGGAGGAGACT
>JAWWES010000018.1:1522665-1541176 GCA_035583135.1 Lophotriccus pileatus | reverse complement strand
CCCTGTCCTCTGGCAGTGGGAAGCCATTCCCTGTGTCCTGTCCCTCCATCCCTTGTCCCCAGTCCCTCTCCAGCTCTGCTGGAGCCCCTTTAGCCCTGGAAGGGGCTCTCAGGTCTCCCTGGATCCTTCCCTTCTCCAGGTGAGCATTCCCAGCTCTCCCAGCTCCTCCCAGAGCTGAGTGGCTGCAGCCCTGTGGCAGAACTTCCCACCTTGGAGCAATCACCCCTTCCTGAAGGGGAGATCATCTCCGCCAACACGAGCCAGTAAAGGGCTTGCCAAGTGGAATACTTACAGGTAGCTGCATTGCACTAGTCATGGGGAGCAGCCCACATGTATTTTATTCCAGTAAATCAATGAACATTTGTCAAGTAAAATTAATTGCAGAGGTTTGGCCGTTTCCCCCTCGTGCTGGTGGAGAGAAGAGCCCGTGTGGGTTATTGATCTGCGGCTAAAGAACGAGCCTGTCGGCACCCTCCCCTCTTCTGCTCCCTTTCTTCCCAGCTCTTTATCCTAACTCATATCCATTATGGCAATGATATATTCCCAGCATTCCGCCAACGAGGCAGCGAAAATTCTCAGCCCTCCCCGGCCTGTGTGAATTAACTACCATTGAAATAGTTTATTGAGATGGAATTATTGATCACCCTTCATCCCCACCCCCGGCTCGGGAGGGGAGGGTGGGTTCGTTCTCCCCCGCAAGACGTTATGTTTAGTTAGAAAATGGATTTCATTTATTTGGGTTCTTTGCAGCTGCAACTGGTTTATTGCTTGGAGAAGAGGTATCTTAGCTTTATTTTTATGACAGTATAATTATACTTTAGAAATACACTTGATTACTGTGGGTAGCAGAATTGTTCCAGTATATTGGCTTGGCCAATATTGCTATACAAACAACTTTTCAGTCAATTGAGTCTGGTAAAAAATCAATACTTTATAGCAATATTTCTAGGGAGAACTTGCTGAATCTAAATGTTTTTTTTTTCCTGTTCTGAAAAGAAGGGGTTTTATAGTTGTTTGACATCCTATTTTTCCCCCCCTACCTTTTGCTGTGCTGTTTTCTTAATTAAGGAACGATAAAAATTCTGACGTTAGATATGGCAAAGCCAGTTAATTAGCCTTGCTTTTTGATTGCTTGCATATTCCAAAATATGGGAAAATATACAAAAGAACCCCAAACTGTGTGTTAATATACAGTCAGAGAGCAGGAATTCTTCCCCTGGTGCTCATGGGCAGCATGTGCCCTGTCCTGGGTGAAGATTGTCAAGAGAAGGGTGAGATCTGCTCTACCAAAGACTGAAAGCGTCTTCCTCTTCTCTTTGCCAGTTGTTTTAGGTAGTTTGTATCATTAACTGTGATTTCCACTGTCTTTGGAGTATTTAAGTGCAATTCTATGGATTTTTTGCACTCAAATGGCAGCTGTTTTATAGGAGCTGGTGGGGTGGGGAATGCAGAGCTTGGGCTGCTCCACAGCGGGAGAAAACATCTGTATGGCAGGACATCTATTGGATTTGCTTAAATTGCTTTTTTTGGGAGAAATCATTCACTGGGCAGTCCAAAAGACATGTGAAGGATGTGCTTTGTGCTGCATCTTTGAGCCCCATCACTGGCTGCAGAGCTCTGAGGGGCTGCTGGGAGGAGATCTCTCTCTCCTCGTGCCTTCAGTGAAAAAAGGTTCGTGAGCTGGTTTGCAGTGTGATGCACACACTGCCAGCCAGGGTCAGGAGCAGCTACTTTCAATTACTGAGACCTAAAATCCTTAGTTGTGTGTATTTTGAACTTAAATATTACAAAGTGTAGAGGTGTTTATCTCTGGCAAATTATTTCTCTGTCAAACCTCTCTCACGTGGTGTATCAAAACACCGTTTCCATCCTTTAAAATGGAATATTTGCCCCTTATTTCGTGTTTTCTAGTTTTTGCTTTGCAATTGTAGCTCAGGAGAAGTGGGATGTTCCAGCAACTCTGTCTGATCCCTTCTGTGTGCCTGGGATTTATTTTAAATGGGAGCTGTGGGAGGCTTGGAACTCTTTGGGTTCTGTTGGAGGAGCCTCCATCAGCAGGAAAATATAACACTCTGCACACAGAAATAAACGTAAAGCCCCAATGATACCCTAATTAATTTGTGAGTTACTAGGATCTGGGAGAGAGGGAAGAAAAGGGGGAATGGCTTCCCATCTTCTGAAAGGCAGTTTAACCAGAAGGCTTCACTTTGAGCTGAGTAGTTGGGAGGGAAGTGGCTGTTGATGATGTACCACCCTAAGCATGGCATGGCTGGGAAAAACAGGGAGAAAAGTGGCATGCTTAATTTGTTGGAGCAATTTTCTTGAGCAGTTTGGGTGAGTGGTGTGTTCCAGCATCTGCCTGCTCCTTTATTCCCTCTCCCACCACCTCAGGGTGCCCCATTAGCAGAGGGAATGTCGTTGCTGTGCCTGGCACAGGGAGAGGGGCTGGTGGGTGCTCTGAGGTGGGCAGGGACAGGCACCGTCAGTTCTGGAGCTGGGAGGCAGAGGAGGAGGTTTGTCTGTGTTTGACAGAAAGGGAGGGGCAGGGGATGGAGCTCCCTGATGGAATAGCTGGAGGTTGTCGTTGCCTTGAGGAGCTTTGGCCCAGCAAGGTTTGCTCCTGCTGGTTTATCCCATGGATTCCAGGGCAGGACAGTGGTGCTGTCAGAAGGGAGATTGTTCTTTAAAAGCAGTAGCTATAATGCACCTCTGATGTTGTGGGAAGCCAGCCTGGATCTTAGTGCAGCTGTTCCTCTCCTCTGTTCCTTCATTTTTGGTTTTCCAGATGGATATCACGGAGTCCTGGAATGGTTTGGGTTGGAAGGGACCTTAAAGACCATCCAGCTTCACCCCCTGCCATAGACAGGGACACCTTCCACTAGCCCAGGTTGCTCCAACCTGGCCTTGGACACTTCCAGGGATCCAGGGGAAGCCACAGCTTTTCTGGGCAAGCTGTGCCAGGGCCTGCCTACCCTCCCAGCCAACAATTCCTTCCCAATATCCCATCCAACCCTGCCCTCTGGCAGTTTGATGCATCCCTCCATCCCTTGTCCCCAGTCCCTCTCCAGCTCTCCTGGATTAGGGGCTCTCAGGACTCCCTGGATCCTTCTCTGAATCCTTCTCTGGATGTGGAACACAAGAACAATCATTTGCCCCGTTTAAAATACTTGGATTCCCAGATTTTTTTGGCCCTTTGGCAGAGTAGGGTGGTGTGACCCCCTGCACCAGGTAAATAACTGGAGGCAGGGAAACCCCAAGGCAGCAGAGCAGTGACAGAAGCAGGATCAGAGCCCATCCCTGCAGGTTCCCAGAGCTGACCCACGTGGCTTCACCAGTGGGTGATTTCCAGGGGAGGTTTTCCCTGGAACAACCTTTTATCCACGGTGTTTGTCCCAGCCTTGTGCCTGACCAGAAGGAAGGAAGCAGAGGCAAGTGCAGCATTTGTTTGGCATTAAAACACATCTTGGACCTTTTGAAGTCTAAAAATTGCACCTCCCTGAATTCTTGGGCTGCAGTGGTGGAGGCATTTCCCTTTATTTCCCCTCCCAGACTGCATCCATTTGCTGTTTCTCTTGCTCTGTTTTATTTTTAGTCACACTAAAAAGCACTGGAACAGTAATAACTGATTAAGTTAGAAATCCACCCCCCTGAGTTTCACCTCTTCCCACTGTGGTTTAAACAAGACTGACCAGTGGCTGCTGGTCACTTGTTCCCTTTGACCCCAAGCATTGCTCTCCTGCCTCATAAAATCTGTTATGCACAAAAGTGCATAAAATGAAGATAAAGTACCTCCTTCAAGTCTGACAAAACCCATTCCTCTGCAGAATGGGAGCTGCAGTGAAAGTAAATAAATGAATGGACAGCAATCACAGCCTAGTTGATGAAACTGTTCAATTAAAGCACAGGCATTTACATGGTGTAATTTCCCTAAATTGCCAATGAGCCCCTTTAGACACAACCAGTGTTCAAATTGATTTCAGCATTGATTTTGGCTGAAGCTGATAAATTTCTGCTTGTTAGTTAAAGTAATTTTGCAGAAGACTTTGTAGTGTGGTATTGAAGTGTTCATTTAGCTGATGGTTAAAAGAGGAGTTATTTACAGAGGGTTCTACTGTCGGGCCGAGATGGGACAATTCCCCGGTCATCTTTTTATTTTTAATTTTTAAGCTTCAGTCTCCAATCAATACGTTATTGAAACTGATTAAAATGTATCCAGCCAGCTGCCTGTGGCTGTTTAATTAGAAACTGGATGATTCTTAAATTAAAGTTGGTTGGGTTGGGTTGTGTGCCCATGGCTTGGAAGATTAAGCAAACAGCAACCCTGGAAAACGGGAGTTTGTTCCCAGTGAGGGGCTGTGGGTGAGCTGAGAATCGTGGAATTGTTCAGGTTGGAAGAGATCTTTAAGGTCAGAGGAGCAAACAGTGGTTTGGGTTGGAAGGGACCTTAAAGCTCATCTCATTCCATGGGCAGGGACACCTTCCACCAGCCCAGGTTGCTCCAAGTTCATCCAACCTGGCCTGGGACACTTCCAGGGATCCAGGGGCAGCCACAGCTTCTCTGGGCAACCTGTGCCAGGACTTCACCATCCTCCCAGCCAGGAATTCCTTCCCAGTCTCCCATCTCTCCCTGCCCTCTGGCAGTGGGAAGCCATTCCCTGTGTCCTCTCCCTCCATGCCTTGTCCCCAGTCCCTCTCCAGCTCTCCTGGAGGCCCATCAGGCCCTGCAAGGGGCTCTCAGCTCTCCCTGGAGCCTTCTGCAGGCTGAACAACCTCTCATATTGACACCTAAATTGCTGTCACCAAGGAATGTGATGAACTTTTTGGCTCGCTCTGTTGCTTCAGATTTCCTCCTGGAGCTGGGGTGGATTTTCTCCGGATCTGCTGTGGTGGAAAGCTCCTGGCTGTGGCAGGGAGCTCGTGGCTGCTCTGCTATGCTTTGTCCTTGCAGCCAGTTTGAAGCAGCTGAAATCCATCCCAAATCTGCAGCTGGTCTGAGTGGTCCCCTGGTACTGGCTGTCGTGGTCTGGGTGGCACCACCTCGAGCAGTCAGGGCTGAGCTGTCCCACCTTTATTCCTGCCTGCGCAGGAACAGGCAAGGAATTGCAGTGGCATGAAGGAGAAAGGCTTGTAATCCAGGTTCCAAAGGTTAACCCCGAGTGTTTGGCTGCAGGAGGGAAGGAAGACTCATTTAAGTGGGAACAGATGGAAATAGTAGCAGGTTAGAGCATAAAGAGGTGAGGGATCACTGCTGTGCTGGGGCTTGGATTCCAGCACCGCCTCGTTCCCGCGGAGCTGGGCTGAGTGAGACACGTTGCTGCTCAGCATTCTCTCCCTGCAGCCTCTAGTGCCAATTTTACTCTTTCTAAAAAGTTTAAAATTTAGATACAAGTGTTTGCTGGTTGTTTTCTACTTCAGCACCAAATCATTTTGCAATCAGCACTCAAGCATCTGCACCGGGGTTTCAGATGGAGGGGAGGTTGGCGTAGATTGTGCTTTGAACCGGCACAGCCCCCATAAAAGCTCCTTTTTACAACTGCTGTGCACTCTGGATTTCCTGGTTTAACAGCCAGAGAGTCAGGCTAATGTGTTTGCTATTGCAGGAGGCAGCAACTGGCAAAGTGGTTATTTCCTCGCAACGATTTGAATCCGTGTCTTTCGATGGCCCTGGGAGCGCACGACGCTTCTGTCATTAGAGCCTGACCAGGAGCACGGCAGTCAGCGGCAATAGTGGGGAAAAAAAGAGGGGGGGGGTGGAAAAAAGGGAAAAAAGACCAGTAAAGGGAACGTGGGGGTGATTTGCTGAGCGTGGTTTGCAGCTGGTGGCTGGCAGGCCCTGCTGCGGGGAGGGTCGTGTCGCTCCTGCGCGGCGCCGACACCGCGTTTTGCTCTCGGTTGTTTCTCTCACAGGGCAGGAAAACGTGTTTGGTTAGCCTCAGTCTGTTGCCCTCACGTCTGAGGGCGCTGCCTTGCTGCAAGCACAGCTCTTTCTGTTTGCTTTGAGCTCGGATGAGAAGCTTAAAGCTGCTGTTTCCCTGCCCGGCTGTGGCTGAGCTCATCCACTGCTGCAGTCCCTGTTCAGGAGGGAGGTTGGATTAGAGGGTGAGAAACCATCATTTCATCTGCTAAAGCATCACCAAGAGCTTCTGTGAGCCTCTAGAGCTACAGCAGCTCTGGGTTTGTGGCATTCACAGAATGCTGGAATGGTTTGTGTGGGAAGAGAACTTAAAGTCCATCTTGCTCCATGGGCAGGGACACCTTCCACCAGCCCAGGGTGCTCCAAGCCCCGTCCAACCTGGCCTTGGACACTCCCAGAGATCCAGGAGCTTCTCTGGGCAACCTGTGCCAGGGCCTGCCCACCGTCACAGGGAAGAATTCCTTCCCAATACCCCATCTTTCCCTGCCCTCTGGCAGTGGGAAGCCATTCCCTGTGTCCTGTCACTCCACACCCTTCCCCAAAATCCCTCCTGACATCAGCCCTGAGTTTCCCTGGGCTGGAGGGGCATGTTTCATCCCTGGAGGGGGATGTTTCATCCCTGCAGCCCATCCCTGCTGCCTCAGTGCTGTCAGTCCATCATTTTGTCATATTTGCTGAGGTTGGTTATATTTCTAGGAGGGGAAGGGACTGACTCATTGGCATAGCACACAGGTCATGGCTTTCCCTTGAATCATTCAGTCTTGCCAAGGAATATCTTATTGATTAGAAATTGTTTCCGTGGCTATTGGGGGGGGGAATAGAAGGATATGTCCTGGTGGTCGGAGTGAGCAGATGGGAAGCAGGATCCTGCTCCAGGCTCCTCCAGTGCTTTTCTTTGAGGGAATCATTTCAATGAATTTGGATTTTTAGGCAGGGGCTACATTTATTTTGAGTTTTAATGGAACGGTAAACTCGGTGAGTAATAAAAAGTTACTGTGTATGGTGGGAAAGGCTGTTGGGGAAACTCAGGGACCTTTGCACACTCTGTGCTTGTGATGTGACCATTGTCAAGCCACTCAGATGTGGGCAGATGCTCTGCAGGTAAAAATGAGGAAACAAACAGCAAATCAGTTTCTCTTCAGTGTCTGTGAGTTGAACCTGAAGTCAGTTCTTTGCTTGCCCTGGAAGGAATGATCCCCCAACCACAGCATCCTGGGCTTTGGGTAAAACTCCTCACAGGGAGGATATAGAATCCTTGAAAGAGGGAGAGATTTGTTGTTTGCCATCTACGCTGTTTCTGAAGACTCTTGTGCATGTTGTCTTTGGTTGGGTTTGTTTTCCTTCTGAGCTGAGTGAGAAGAAACTCCTCATATTCAGGGTATGAAGTTTTTAGCATTAAATATTAGGATGGGCCGTGGTTGAGGTTTGAGCCAAAGCATCTGACATTGCTCCTTGGTTTTCTTTACCTCAGGAAGAAAACAATGGGCATTTCAATTCCCTTTTTCTCCCCTCTCTTTTTAAAACAGAAGCTGCTTCTGGTGCTTTCAGTTCTTAATCTGCTTTCCTGTAGAAACACATCTTGTGTGGGATGAAGGGAGAGATGCTGAGGAGTTGGCAGTTCCCCCAAAGCCCTATTCTAGTTTTCCCTGATATTGATTTTGATTTTCTGGGACACAAGGGATGTGCATTCCATACTCTGTGGCCCATCACGAGTTTATCTGGCTTAGCTGGAGGGCTTTGTTCAAGCAGTGCTTGCTCACACACCGTATTTCTTATTTGTTCCCCAAAATAACCCGGTTTTTGGCCACACCACCTCTGCAGCCCTCCCTGAGGGACGCTCTGCACTTCCAGAGGGGGGAAGACAAAGTTCTGCTGGAGGACTCGGCTCCTGTGTGTCCCTTCAGGGCTCTAAATGTCTGGGGAGGTGGTTGATAGTCAAGGTTAATAAAATCCCTGACACAGCCGTGCCAGTCTCGCTCAGAAGCTGCTCATTGGATGTGGGGGCTTGGAATAATCAACTCCAGTGGGAATGGGGAGGAAGGGATTTCAATTTCTGCTCCCCAGTGGGAATGTTTGAGCCTGGCCTGTCCTTACACAGCATTAGAACAACCCCTGTGTGTTCACAGGGAGAACTTCCCGCAGGGAGATGCTGCCTGGAATGTTTATATATATTTATATTTATATATATTTATATTTATATCTCTGTCTTTATATCTATATATAGGTTTTATCTATAACTTTTTGCACTGTCCACTCTTTTTACACCTGCCCTTTTTTGCAGTCAGACTTTGGTGAATTTGAATTCATTGTCTTGTAAGGTTGGGATGCCAAAAGGGATCCCTGAGCTTTACCCTTTTTTTTAATGGCTTTAGTCATTATCCTCAGCCTCAAAAATGCTCTGCCTCTTTTTAAATAAAATAAAATAAAATTTAAAAAATAGTTCAGTGCAGAGTATTGGAGTTACATTTTCTTCATGTGCAGAAATTGGGCACCAACTGAATTTCCTGTTGCTGTTGTGTTTATTTTTCTGCTATTTTAATAAATTCTGGGGCATTATCTTAAAATGTATATTTAAATTATTTTTATCATTGGAGGAAGCTGTTGTGGTGATTATGAATCTCATAAAATGTCTATAAATCTGCATTTGAAATAATAAACCATCAAATTTATGGTTGATACAATCCCCCAACTAACCTGAGTGGGATTGGGATCAGGCTCTGCATACGAATATATTCCTTTATTTGTCCCAGTGTTTGTTTGGAGCTTCCCAGCTGGAGAGTAAAATGAACACTCCATGCCCCGGTGTTTGTGAAATTCCTGCAAAACTGAAGTAGCTTTTCCACATTTTTAATATTTGGCACCGGCATCAAGTGTTCAAAACCGCTTTTGAATCCTCTGATGGCAGGATTTGGCTCTCCCTGATGTGTCTCCTATTTCTCCTTAACAACAAGTGATTTACAGCCACCTTTTCTCAATCATGTTACAGCTTTTTTACTGGAATACATGAGATTTTTTTAAGCAAACCGAAACCAAACCCCAGCAAACCAAGAGCAGGAGAAGGAATCAGTTTCCTCAGGGCTGGTTGGTTGAGGGATACAATTTTGCAAGCGCCCAAAACGATGTTCTCCTTGAATATTTCTCGTTTCCAGGCGTTTGGTTTCAGCTCTTTATGTGGTATCCACCAAAATTTGGGGGTTCTCCCTGCTGTGCACTTTATTCCATGGGATTTCTCTTTTTTAGTGCATCTTTCAAAAGCTGCATGAAAGGTACTAAACCTTCAGGCTTTCTTGCTGCTGACTGGAACCAAAAATGATCAACCCCAGCTTCCAGTTCTACATAATCTCCAACAAAACCCCCTTTTCCCTCCCCACTCAGTGGGACAGGTAATTACTGTAGCAACTACAGCCTTATTTGAAGGGTTAGTTGTTAATTAAGACACTGCAGAGGTGTAGGGTTGTCTTTTGGTGTAACCAAAGCTCCCGTTCCAACTCCATTAATCACTTTGCAGTTATTGTGCTGGGGAGGGTCAGGACAGTCGAGATGCCTGGAGTAAACAGATTCCCGGCCCCGTGGCCGTGCCGAGCCGTCCGTGGGCCCGGTGTCCCTTTGTGATCCAATTCCCAGCCGTAATTAAATGTTAAATTGGTGCTGTCAGTGCTCTGTAAACCAAACCAGGTATCTGCCCTCTGCTGGAAACTCAACCCAAACTTCCACGGATGAATTAGCGTGCATCATAATTAAATAATCAAGCCTCCCCTTTTAATTCTCCTGGAAACAGGAGATCTCTCCCATGGAAAAAGGCTCAGCTTTCCTGGCAGCCTAATTAAGTTGCCAAACTGGCCCGTGAGGGCCCGGCTCGGCCAACAGACGTTGGGCATCTCATCTCAGCCTGCTCCTGCTCCTCTCGAGCCCGCAGTGTTTTGCCACTCTTGATTCATCCCTAGTTACAGCAAGTTCATGGATTCATGGATTATTCATCCGCCTCCTGCTCCGTCAGAGCTCGCACGGATGATCCTCCGCCCCGTGCTGATATTAAATCACACTGATTCTATTTATTTATTTATTTATTAAGCTCTTCATTTGTTCCTAAAAGCTGATGCCACGTCAAATGTCCTTTCCAGGAGTTATTAAATTAAAGGGGAAGTTGTTTTTTTTTTTTCGAAACTTCCGAGCTGTTAACGGGAATTACAGAAGCGCTCGGGGTTATAAATAAGATTAAACAACGGCTTCACCCTGTCTGGGTGTGATTTTTGCATGAAAAAACCCCAACCATTAAAGCTTTTCTTCTCCAGTAATAATTGCTAGAGGTACAGAGTGGCAAAATATTGTAATTCTTTAAAGTTAGTGCCACATGTATGACATTCTGGAGTGTGGGGCCATAAATCAGTGTGAGACAGTAAAACTAGCGAAGAGGAAAACCTTTAATGGTTTTGTTTTTATGCAAAATTACGTTGGATTTTGAATAGGGTTTTTCTTTTTTTCCCACCTGCCTTTATTTTCTCACGTGTTCATGGGCAGGGGAGTGGGCAGGTTGTTGTTAAATAGCTAATTATAAATGTTTGGCCACCAGAAATTAAGACAAACTGCTGTTGAAATACTCTGGAAAATTATTTTGGGGTGCATGCAGACATCAACAATAATTCTTTCTAACTTTATGTGCCAACACCAAAATAGCAACACAGGAATTTAGTTTTGCTGATTATTTTCTGGGGGTGTTTAGGTGATGATAAAGAATTGGTCATAACCTCTTTTAATTCTCTTTAGTGTTTATATCCAAGTGTCTCGCTGTCTTCCCACTGAAAACACCCACAGGACTGGCAGATTTGGGAGATAAACCTTATTTTCCCTGGAAATTCTGAATAATGGTCATTTCCTAATTGATTTCATGGAAAGAAAACGGGCAAGTGGATAAATTCAAGGTTGGACTCAAAGATTTAAGGTTGGGCTTGATGATCTTGGAGGTCTTTTCCAACCTGAATGATCCCATAATTCTGTGAAATCCCCATTTAAAGGTTGATATTCTTCAGTATCAAAATCTTCAATATGTTTATTTTATATCAAACATGCAGATACAAACCCTGGTAAATATTTAATTGCAAAGACATCCTCTTAATCACTTGTTTTCCCCAGTTTTCCTTGAGAAATGCTGCATAAAATTGGCTTCACATAAAACATCTGAGCTCCAAGTCACATATCTGTGAAATCAGTTGCACAAATGTATAGAGGGAATTGTGTGTGATCTAAAAGGGTTTAATTTTCTTGGATTTTTATTTAATTTATTGAGTTATTTCAAATTAATTTCATTTTTTTTCCCCTCACACAGGGCATACCATGTCCGTAGTGGAAAAATACTGGCAGTAAAGGTAAGAAATCCCAGTAATTTCCTTTCTTTCCAGTCTTTCCTGACCTTCCTTCTGATGGTGGGATCTCAATTTGCTTAATTGCATTAAAATCCGCATTGTTCATGCAGGGAAACCTCCGTTTTAGTCGTTCCAAATGAGCACAGATTCCCAAAATCCAGGTTTTTTCCCGCAGGGAAAAGCTCTTCCTAGGTCTGGGCTGGTGTGAGGAACCTGCTTTTCCCTGGTACCTTCTCCAGTGCTTCCTCAAATGAGCTTTTCCAAGTGTGGGGATGCCCTGGGAAGCTGCCTGGAGAGGAGGTGGAGCCCCAGGAAATCCAGGGAATTCGCCCAGGCAGGAGGGGCAGCGAGTTCACCCTTTGCAAGGTTAATTGAAATCACCTCCCCCTGGCAAAAAAAAAAAACCAACACCTTTTTTCAGCAATTTCACCTCCTTTTTCCCTTGGAGTCCAGGGGTTTGGTTATTCCTGGTGGATAATGAGCATCCTGGAGATTTGGGAAATGGGGTTTTCTTGTAGGTTCTGCTCACGCTGGGCCTGTCACTGTCAATTATGTTTTATTTGGTGTGATTTCTGAGAGATATTAAGTCAATACGTGTGATATAAGTATATATAGTTTAAATATATATAGCATATGTGTTATAAATATAATATAAATAATATATCACATATAACATATATATGTGTTATAAATATATACAGTTAATAAAATAAGGAGCTCATGAGCTGGAGGAAAACCTGCTCTGATGGTGATTGTGTCAATTTGCTATTGAAAAAATCACCCAAATACTTCATATATATATATATATATATATATCTATATATATATATATCTTTTATATATATTTATATATTATATGTATTTATATAATCTACATTATATGCAGTTTATAATATATATAATTATAATTGTACATCATTAGATAAAGTAATTACTTAAATTACTTTTACCTTGGCTTAACCAGCAGTAAAAGAGGATGATCATTCCAACACCTTGGCATGATCCAGTGTTTTGACAGAGGGTTCCCAGGATAGGAACGTCACTGAGTGGGTCTGTGAAAGCAGAATTTGGCATTGTTGGGACTTTTTAAAATGATAATAGAAGGGTTTGATAGGAGAAGATAACATTCCAAAAACCTGTTGATTAAAATGCTTTCAGCAGGTGGATAATCTTACAAATATATCAGACAGGAAAACAAACAGAACACACACCACAATACCTCTGTTATGGACCAAACTGCATATTTTATGTGGAGGATTTAATGGCTTTTTCAAAGGTAACTTTCTCCCAATTAAAGGGCAAAATCCAGGTGAAAACCTTTGCCATCCCCCAACTGCTTTTAGCTTCCCCTGCTCTTGGGCTGGCATTTAAATGGACCATTTGATTAATCATTTGTGCCCTGCCTATAATACTCCCAAATTTCCTTTGAGTTGTACATACTGTAAAAGACAATTATGTCACCACAGATTAAAGAAGGGAATTAAAGCAGAATAGCAGCTTAATTTGACCTGTGATTTGGCTCTGGTTCCCTTCAGTGCAACGTGTGCCACTCCAGCAAATAGCTGAAGTCATCCATGACAGCTTGTGATGAATTGCTGTATTTATACTGTATATTTTAATAGCCTCACACTAATTTAAATTGAGCACGGAGTAAATTATAATTCAGTCACTTGACTGCTCGTATTTAACTTGACAACTCATCCTTATTTGTCCTGGAGGTGTAGTGGGGAGCAGAGGAAATGTGCTCAGGTGCTCCTCTGGAAGATTAACCCTTTTCACTGGGAATGGGGAGTTCACCTGCAGTGAAAAAGTGCAAAGTGAGTTCAAAATTGGGGTGTTTTGGTGAAAACTTGATGGGGAAGAGGGAGCTTGATGAGGAAGACGCTGAGTCCAAGACCTCCACGCCATTTGAATTTTAAAAAAAGCCCTTCTGCTCCAATATCCTTCTCCAGCTCAACCATTCCAAGCAGTTTGGACCCTGGTGAGCCCTTGATCCCCTCTCTGGACCCATCCTGTCCATCCCATCCTTGAGGATTTGGGTTGTTTTTTATGCTTTAACACTGTTCCAGCCCACGCTGGAAACTCTCAACTCAGTTATCCTTAAAAGTTGCTTCACCCATACAAAATGGGCTTGGAAATTTGATACACAGGGAGATGATAAGTGCAGATTAAGGTGCTCTATAGATAATTTTTCCTCTTTCTCTGCTGTAAATAACATGATGTTCCTCCAGCCACATGTGTTCAGGTGGAAGAAAACATTTCTGTGCAGCACAGAGTGAGACACTGATCTCTCCTGATTTATTTTGGGGTGACACATCCTTGCCATTCCTCTGGATCTGCCCTACCTGGGGTGTCCTGACCCACCTGGAAATTGGGAAGCTCTGCTTTTCCAGGTTCTCCTCACTGTTAGAATGCAGGGGCTGTTTGTGATTAGAGTTTAAGCAAATCAGCCCAGCACCTTTCCTCGTGCCAGGGCTTGTCTGATGGGATGTCAGGGGTAGATTTGGTGCTGATGGTGCCAACCAGTCCCTGCTGGGCTCAGGGAAGCCTTTGCCATGAAAAAGTCAGAGAAATGTCTCACTGGGAGTAGAATTTAGTGAGATAAAACTTGAATTTTATGCTGTTGACAAGGGGAAATTCTGGTGTTGTTCAATGAACAAAACTGATGGCATCCCAGCCAAATATTTTCAGGTTTTCCCATGCTGGAAAAAAAGAATGTAAGTGAATATTGTTGGCAAATGATTATTGATCTGGACAAGTGTGTTAAGGGTTTCTTGGCAGCCCTGTATTACACTTACAATTTAGTTTAGTGGCAGCTTTTATAAATAACCCCAAAGCAAACTCTGCACAGAAGCAGGTTATTGGTTTTTCTTTCAGGCAGGTTTTGGTGCTGCAAAATGTGTTTGGAAATGGGCTGAGTTCTGTGCTGTCAGCAGAATATTCAGCCTGTGATACCTATTCTGCTAATTCTGCCAATTGACTGAGTTCTGCTTCCCTTTAGCTTCAAATATTAAACTGGGAAATACTGAGTGGGGGCAGCCTGAGCCTGGCTTAAGTCACTGGGAGTCCAGTTTGGTTTGTAAAGTGGGGCTTAATAATTGAGTGTGCAAGGATCATGGCAATGAGTTGCTTGTTTTGGATCATTCTCCTACTTTTTGTGTCAACTCTGATCAAATCTCTGTGTTCTTGTGTTTTAGGTCATCCCCTTAGACATAACACTGGAACTCCAGAAGCAGATCATGTCGGAGTTAGAAATTCTTTATAAGGTATATGTAAGTTTTTATTATTTTCATCACTCCTTCTTTCATTTTCTTACAGCAAAGTTTCAAACAGAACTTCTCTCTTTTTTTCTTTCTTTCCCCAGTGTGACTCATCGTATATCATAGGATTTTATGGTGCTTTTTTTGTAGAAAACAGGATTTCATTGTGTACAGAGTTCATGGATGGTGAGTTGTGCATTTAGTTTGCTTTTGATTGCTAAGAATTTAAATGGGAAAATTATATGAAGATGTGCTTTTGTAGAATGGAGTGGCAGGACTGGAAAATGGAAAGTGTTAATAACTTTGCAGGGAGTTAAAAAAAACCCAGAACAGGGGATTGGGATTGTGCTGAATTCTCCATGAAATGCTGCATTTTCCCCTTGTCTAACTTCCCTTACTTTTATTGAAAATGTAAATAGAAGAGAAATAAATGCTGCCTTAATTTGTGGGTTGATATTGGAGCCTTCCTTCCAATCTGTGCTCGCTGGCAAAACAGCTGTTCCTCACTCCCGGTGTTTTGATAGCCAAAACAGATTTTCTTTTAAAGAAATCTATTAACCCAATGTCCTGTGTGTTTTCAGTGGAAATAGGCTCTTAATTGCAAGCCAAGGAGTTATTTTCCAACACAGCTGTTTGCCAGCTCTGTGCTGACTTTCTTTTTGAGTCTCCTCCTGTTCCTCCCCACGTGAGCCCTCGGACCAAGAGCAACCCCGTCCCCGCAGTCTGACCTTGCTGTTGTTGCAGAAGTGTGGCAGCATTTTGCTTGGAAATCTTGGGAATTCTTGGAGAAAAGGCAGGGAAAACCCACTGAGAACAGCAATTTATAATCCTTGCTGGCCCGTGTGAGTGAGTTCTGAGAGCATCTCGTGGCAGATGCTGTCCCTGCGTGTCTCGTGCTCGAGAAGCCTCCTCACAGCTTCCAGCTCTTCCCATCACCAGCAATGGTCTGTTCCTCTCTCCAGGATTTTCTTAGGAGCCAGCACTTTATGCCCTATCCAGGTTTTTCAGGCAGGTTCACTTAAGCTGGGAATAAAGGAGTAGAGACCTCACACATCATTTCTTGCCATGAATCCCTCCCTCCCCAGGAAAAACTCCCCGAGCCAAATGTGTGCCACAAAACATCACTGAGCAGCTTCTTTCTTCCTGGATAAAGCCCTTCAGGGTTTTGTGGTGCATTTTGTTCTCTCCCTGTTAAAATGGCCTGTTATTACTCTTATTTCTCCCTCTTTACACTCCCTACCTCCATCCCCATGATTGCTGCACCCTGTTTCCAAGCAGAAGTGTTCTCTTGTCTTTAAAAAAGTATTTGATTGAAAAATCAAAGCCCACAAGTTAAATTCTTTGCTGTTTTGCTGCTGGGTGACTCTTTGCCCTTTCTCTGCTCTTCCCTGCAGTTACACTCAGACTTACAAGCCCCTGTAAAGATGTAGTTACCCACAGTAAGGAAGCATCTGCTGTGCCAAAACGAGCATCTGCCTGGAGTTCGTCCTTTCTTTCACTTCACAGAATATTCTGAGTTGGAAGGGCCCCACAAGGATCCTCTAATTCAGATATATATTTAAATATTATGGACAGAATTGCTTGCAGGTCTGAATTCTTGCTGGAAAAGATATTTCAGCTTTTAGGGTCTGCATCCCTCATGATGGTGCATCAATTCCTTGGAATTATCCTGGACATGACCTGCTCTCCCTCATGTCTCTCCTAGGCCAGTTTATATTTCCTGAAGCCATATCCCATGACCCTTGGCCCCATTATAGGCATTTCCTCTATGGATGACCTGGATACAGGTGGATCTGAATCTTTTTGGAGAGGCACACGTGGGTAAAGGACCATTTTGGTGCTTCCCTGGCACCTCCAAGCAGGAAAAAGCCAAGGAGCTCCAGGTCTGCAACTATCAAAGCACTGAGGATGAAGTGACCTGGATCACCCTCCCACCAGTTGGTTTTAAAGAGCAGCAGAGATGTGAAATGAGGCTTTTTAGTCTTTGCCCTTTTATATTTGTGATGAAGTTGATGCTCTAAATAGAGGTGGTGAAATGCCCTATTGCCTTTTATTTGTGTTGTTGCCTCTTTTCCTTGGAAGTGCTGAACACCTGCTAAATTCCCCAGGAAAACAGCTTATCAGGCTGTCCCTGCGTGTCTCTACAGGGCTGGGAGCTGGCATCATTGGGTTTGGAAAAGTTCTCCCCTGCAGGATTCCTTCTCCGTGGAAGGATGGCAGATTTCCCCCTTGGTTTGCAAAGAAATGCTTTCCTGAATTTTTCCAGCAGCACCACCTTTAGTGCCAGCCCCAAGAGCCAGGCTTGGCAGTTTGGGGGGTGAAAATAGGGCTTTTTTGGGATGCAAAATGTAAGGATGAAGAGGAGCCAGCAGCCATATGATTGCCTTGTGTTTGGCTTTTGCAGTGAGCAGTGGGTGTCTGTGATGCTCTTATTTCCATTCAAGAGCACTCAGATTTCCTTTTTAAACTGGGATTTATTATATTCCCCAGGCCATGAGGGCAACACAAGCTGGAAAGTTAAATTTAGGGGAGGGATGGTAGTTAGAATGACCTGGAATCAGAGCAGCATTAGTGGAGACAAACAAACAGACCTTTTCTGACACTACAGATGAGGAGGAGGAAAACCAACCAGCACCACAAACCCCAGTTGTTAGAATGAGAATTATACCATAATTCTTAATTTATACCATAATTCAGGCTGAAGGCTGGAATAAGGACCCTGTGACTTGTTTGAATTGCAGCATTTTGGGACAAGCAGGGTTTCTTTTTAAAAACTGAACCAGGGTGATTTTTAATTCTCAATTTTAAGTTTACTTTCTTGCCCAGGAGTTTGTGTTTTACCCCAGGGACGTTTTGAACACTGGTTTGATCATGAGTCTCCTTTGCAGAAGAGAAGGGAGACAATGCTTCCCAATCCCTTGGGAATGTCTGTAGGGCTGTGCAAGGGAATGAGGCTTCTTGATGTCTCCATGAATGTGTGATACTGGAAGGACAAGTCATCCCAGATATCGGATCGTGTCCCACGCTGGAATTTACTGGAGTTTAACCTGCTTGCCTTGAGGGTTCTTTCATTTTCAGACATCAACCAAACCCTCACTGGTTTGATATGTGGAGAAAACAGCTTGAATCATGTATATAATTATCCTGTTGGGTGTCCTGGAATGTTAGCACCAGGTGCTGGGGGCACGAGGCTTGGGACACTCGGGAATTTGAAGTCGCGACCGTTGCTTTTTGGGATGATTTGGTTATTCCCAAGAAGTTTCTCCCAGCCTGGTGTTTTGGAGTTCTCCAGTTTGGATGTTCTGACCTGTGATGGGAGCTTTTATAATCTGTTTTTCACTTGTGTTTGGAACATTAAAGGGGGGAAAAGAGCCCCGAGTGCTGTTCCGTGTGTTGATTCAGAGTTTGGGAGATTTTTTTTTAAGGTCACTTATTTCTGACACAGTTATTGTTCTATCACTGATGGTGTTTTTATTAATAACCAAGGCCTAGAAAACCCTTGGGGCTTCAAATCTAGGGCAGTGTTTCATTCTGCATTACCTGAGCACGTGTTGTTTGTCCCTGCAGGGGGTTCTTTGGATGTTTATAGAAAAATTCCAGAGCACGTCCTGGGAAGAATAGCAGTGGCTGTAAGTACTTCTGTTTCTTTTTTATCTCTCAGTTTTTGATTGATTATCCTTGGTTTGAGTGCTCACATGACCCCTTGGGGCACTGAGGTCTCTCCAGAATCCGTGTCCTCGTGTAAAAGGGAAGGTCCTTCCTCTCTCCTGTGCCCAGGGATTTTGGGATTAAGGAAAACTTCCTTCTGAATGACCAACACGTGGCTTGCTGGAGGTTCCTGAGATAATGAGAGGGATGGAACACTTCTCCTGTGAGGAAAGGCTGGGAGAGCTGGGGGGATTCACCTGGAGAAGAGAAGGATCCAGGGAGAGCTGAGAGCCCCTTGCAGGGCCTAAAGGGGCTCCAGGAGAGCTGGA
>JAWWES010000018.1:1497810-1512899 GCA_035583135.1 Lophotriccus pileatus | reverse complement strand
GGAATTCCTTCCCAATATCCCATCTAACCCTGCCCTCTGGCAGTGGGAAGCCATTCCCTGTGTCCTGTCCCTCCATCTCTTGTCCATTTGGTTATTAATGAATGTGTGCAGCAGCACCTGCTGCTCAGGTCACTCCACACGGTCCCGGGGCCGAGGTGGCTCCATTGGCTCCATATTTTTAGAAAGAAGGTTAAACAGGATTACTGTTTAACATCTTACTCGATGTTCTACCCAGGGTTCAGGGCAGAGCTGCCGACGGCGCTCGGCACGTCTGCTTGGATTTAGCAAAGTCACTCAGCACCAGAGGGGGTAAAACTCCATCAGAAATGCAGCACATGGATGGAATTCCTAAAGCTGGAGGTGGGGATGCAGGAACTGAGTGTTTGGATGCTGTCACTTGATGGAGGTGCTCGTGACTCTTTTTATTCTGAGGGGAGGCTTTTAGGGAGAAATTAGAGAATGTGCCCCCTCACTTAAAATGTGCAGATCCACTTAAGGTGTATAAGGTACTTTTTGAAAGTGGATTTTTAGCTCAAATGTAAGAAAGCTTTTAATCAGCTTCTTAATTGAGGTTATACATTTCTGCATTACAGAGACAAATTAAACAGGCTACTGTGCTACCAGAAAACAGCTGCTAAACCAAGGCAAACTTAATGATAAACAAAATTAGGTGCTTTTCGAGTTGGGTTTCATCCATCTGCACCCAACGAGTGCTCACTTTTAAAGAAGGCACAAGTACAAGCTATTGCTTTTAATCCATTTTGACAGAAGAAAGCAGTGATTAGGCAAAGCCACTGTGCTCTAATCTTCCCAAGTTTAAGCCAGGCCATAACATGCACATTCTGCTTCCCAACTGGCACCCCTGGAACAGGAAAGATGCTCTGTGTTTGCTGCACTGCAGCCAGGCTGGATGTTCAGCAGTTTATTCCCATGTTGCTTTTACAGTTCAAAACAGAAATGTACCGACTTCTTTTGGCATCAGAGGGGCTCAGCATTAAGATCTTTGCACTGCCAGTCTGGTTTTATGATGTGCATTGATGGTTTATCTGCTGGAGCAGGGTTAGTTCATCATTTTAGGGCTTTGCTGGCAGCTTACCCCCGTAAAAGCTCTGAAACCCCGAGGCTGGAGCCTTTTCGTGCCAGAAAAGCCCCAGAGGTGGAAGCCAGAAGCTTTGGGGAACAGCGTGCACAGAGCAGAGGTGTGAGATTAATCCCTGTCTGAATGTTATCCCTGTGGACTTCCATCTTCTTTTTCCAGGCTGATTTTCCAGCTGGTCAAAATCCCTGTGAATTTTAGGTGCTGCCCTCCAGTGCTCCTGTCACCTCTTCCCCATTGGTGTCAGATTTAATAACAGTGTTGTATAATGTCATCTGTGTCACATCATGTAATATCTTCTATATAGAGATGATGTGTAATTTATATATTTCTATAGATGATGTATAATATATATCTTTATACATATATATATATAAATCTATATAAAATGTAATCTGTGCTGCTGATTTAGAAACCAGTGGTTTGAAACTTGCACTTGGAATCTCTCTTTGTGTTATTTCCAGTTAAAACCTGTCATGCCCATCTTCACAGTGCTGTGTTTGGGGCTGTCCTGTGCAGGGGCAGGACGGGAGTTGGACTTCAATGATCCTTGTGGGATCAGAACGAGGAGATGTAATTCTAGGATATGGTCTAGGCTGTAAAATTCTATGATGATTTTATATATTTATTATATATATGATATGTTTATTATCCAGGATCATAGAGATAATGCAGTTTTGTCCCCCCACAACAGATGTGAAGCCCTCCAACATGCTGGTGAACACCCGGGGCCAGGTGAAGCTCTGTGACTTTGGGGTCAGCACACAGGTAATTCCCCCTCTGGATCTGTCCCCGCTCCCTTTCCAGCCTCCAAATCACCTGGCTGCAGACAGGCAGCCCCCACCAGCTCCCCTCTGCTGGGACAGCCCTATTCATTTGGAATCTCTGGGCGACTTTTGCTTCATCTGAATATGATTGTTCATTGTTTAATGACAGTAAAAACTGCTGATATTGTAATTACTACTTACGAATGGCAAACTTCATTGATATGCAGCTTTGATCTGAAAGCTTTTTGGCCAGACAAAAGGGAGGGCAGAGCGAGGGCCGTGTCTGGGGAGCCCAACTGGCCCACAATAAAAATTAATATTGGGCCTAACAATAGTGGTGGGCTTTTACAATGTGCAGCACAAATTTTAATTAATTTCCATTTTGGGCCTCCCTGGAGAACTTCTCTGCTAGTGACCCATGAGCTTGCTGGGATGTTGATTTGAATTTCAGCACCTTTCCTCTCAGCCAAACACAGGGACCAAAGAGAAGGTCAGCCTCGTATTATGGGTTGTCAGGGGCTGTTGTCCCTCCAGCGTATTTAGTGCTGGTTGCATTCAAGTGATGAATTGTGGCTTTATTCACATCTTGAGCCAGCTGACTGAAAAATGAGTGCGCTCAATCCTACTTCAAATTGACTTTTTATATCAGACTAGTTTGGGGTACTAAAGCCATAAGCATCCTGTTTAACAGAATTGTTTAAGGTTATCTGCCATAAACTGTAATGCAGTGCTTGTTTAAATTGGAATTCTCATTCCCAACCCAGGCGAGATTTAATCATTTTTAATGCCTCGGCAGATAAATTTGTTCCCTTTTACATAATTTTTAGTTGATTTATAGGAATGATGATTGTAGGTTAAATGAGGAATAATTGCCCATTTTATTTCCACATTATCTTTATATTGTTCTAACAGCCTGTTTTGTCTGATAGCTGGTGAATTCTATAGCCAAGACGTATGTCGGAACAAATGCTTATATGGCGGTAAGTGGATTTCTGCAGGAATAACATTCCAACAGAAGTGTTTGTTCCCTGTGTAACACAGGATACATTCCCAATCAACCCCCCAACTCCACCTCTCCCCATCCCCGTGTCCTCATTTTGGGTGACAGCTCCATCCTTTGCCAGTGGGGGAAGAGCAATATTGGAGAAAGGTTTCTTTTCGTGTATTTTTACTGCCCTTGGAACAACTGGGAACAAAGGAAAGAGCCAGTTGGACGTTCAGGAAACAGCTTCCCACTCAGAGCTTGTGGCTCTTGGCAGATCCACGAGCTATCCATGTTTTGGGAATGCTGCTCCCATCATTTTTAGATCACAGGAGGACGTTGCTGGAGAGACGTTGTTTGGGGGAAGGCAGAGGGTGAAAGATCTGGTGTTAAACTTGCCAGCTGGCCCCTGGTTCTCACATCAGGGAGATTAACACAGGGACAAGGACCAGTGTGAAAGGAAACCACACAAATTAGTGTGGATTTTGAGATCAATTTGATTAATTTTAATTCCTCATTTAAGATGTGAAAACGTCATTGCTTCAGTTTAAAGCACTCTGTTAACTTGGCTGATTTTTAGCCATCGAAATTCCTTGAGCAAACCACTAAAGCCATCATATTAATGATGAAAAAAAGAAAAAAATCAGTGTTGTGCTTGTTCAAAAAAAAAACCAAAACATTACAAACAGTACAAAGTGGTTGGTGCTTGTGTTTTTCAAACCTCAGGAAAGAGGAGAGAGAAATCCATGACCTTTAATCGCTTTCAGGTATTTTTTTTGACTTTCTTGTAAGAAGAAAGCAGCACCAGGTGCCCATTTATTTGCTAAGTGCTTTTCTACTCAAGGTATACTCATTATGTGCCTTCTGAAACGCTCATGTCACCATCCTAGAAAGACTTGGGCTGTCCTGTGTCATCAGGAAAATGGTTTAAGAAAGAAAAGGCATAAAAAAAAAGAACCGGAATGTAAAGATTCAGACAAAGAAATCAGCTTCAAATTAATCAACTTTTCCAGCTCAGCTGTTACTTTAGGCTGGTCTTAAGCAGGTCTGAGAATTAAATTGTATTATGCTTTTAGTGTACAAACCAAGATTACAGTTCTCTTTCCCAGGTGTAAATTAAATAAATTGCTTTTTTTTTTTGCCTTCTTGTTTACGGGTGAATGTGATGCATTCAGCTGTTAATTGTGAGAGAGAAGTTAAGGCTAAAATGTGTTTGATCTGATTTGCTGTGGTTTTGCTTCCTGATTGAGTCGTTTGGTGCCATCAAATTTATAGTCGAGTCCTCCAAAAATAATGAAGGTCCTCAGCTTTGGTTCACCTGCTTGGCAGACTGTCAGTGGATTTGACACTGTTAAAAAAGGTGAGGTTTGGTTTGAAATAACCAGGCAAAAAAAACAAACAAAAAAAAACCACAAAAAAACCCAAACTTCTTGATTGATAAATGAAAATTTCCCACCAAAATCCAATTTCTGTGAGATCATTTTGTCACCACTTTGCACAGGAAAAAAAAAGAAAGCTTGGATGAAAATATAACCAGTTTTTAAGAGGAAATCCTTCGGGCTGTGTATTCACGGGACGATCTCAGGGTTGCACCCTTTACTTTACGCATGTTATCCCTATTTTCCTCTTCTTTTCCATGCTCTTTGTTTAAATGTGCCACTTTTTTGCTTGCCCTCATCTTCTGTGAGTCCATAATTCCTCCAGAGAAGTTGCTGTTTAAAGCTTGAGCTGTTAAAAAGGAAAAATGACCGATTTAATATTGCCCGGTGCGAATTTTAAATCTGCTTTGGTGGCGCAGGAAAGGTCTAAAAAAATTCGGTGGGTGGCCCAGCTTAGTCAATACCACGTCCTAAAAGCAGATACATCCATCTGTCTTTGTACATTATTTTTTTTGGCTACAAAACCGTACCTTTATGAGGATATTTAGTACAAAAAAGATGCTTTAAAAATCTAAATCCTCTGTGATGCCGGTTTTAAACCTTTCTAAGCTATGCTGAGCTGGGCTAATTTTACTTGAAAACTTTAAAAAAAATAAGGTTTTTTTTGACCCATAGGTGAGATTTGTTGTTCCAGCTGAATGCTGGGGTGTTTTTTGGGATGTGGCAGCTGGGGGAGGGTTTCCTTACGGGTGGTTTTTACTTAACGCTCACGCTGCGATAAAAGCTCTTGACCTGGGATTAGCAGCTCAGGGTAAACATCCCAAAACACATTGGACTGGCACTAATTTGGGAGTCTGTCTTCTAAAAAAAGGTCTCTGGATTATTAAAGGCTAAAAATACAGGCGGTGCTTTGTAGGTGGCTGGGTTAGACAGGTGCATTAACAGCACAGTGGGGAGAGAAGTCTCGTGGAGCCTTTTATTGTTGCATTTCATGCTGTACTTGACCTTGGAAATGCTTAAATTGTAGCTTTCGAGTCAAAACCAGCAGTTATATTTTACAGCATTCTATTTCATGAGGCATTAAACCTGCTGTTAATAGTTTGGAGCGAGGTCTTTGGGGTTTGTTGGTTTTGGGTTTTTTTTCCCTACAGGTCAAAAAACAAAATTAAGAAGTGTCTAAAATAGCACTGCCCACGTGTGACTTCGGTGGTTCTTTGGGCTTCAACAGCTTGGCTTCTTTTATAAACCAAGGAGTATCAAAAGTAGTTGTTCCCCGACCCCTTGGGATGGATGGACAAACCATGGGAGATTCTCTCAACCCATGGGAGATTCTCTCAACCTGACCTTGCATTCCTTGGCTTTTTTCCCTTGGATGAAACAGCCCAAACACAAAAGCCAAGGCTGACTTTGCAAGGTGCAGAGCAAGGCATGGAGGCAGGTTTTCCTGAAGAGTGGGTTTGCTCCCTGGGAGGTTTGCTGGGGGTGGGTGTTTTGGTGACTTCTCGGTAGATTTTGGTGCCTACAACTTTCACACGAGGGGCAGCTCCGACCTCTGCTCTGGGTGAGCAGGGACAGGACCCAGGGAAGGGCTGGGTCAGGTTGGATATCAGGACAAGGTTCTTCCCCCAGAGGGTGGTTGGGCACTGGACAGGCTCCCCAGGGCAGTGGGCACAGCCCCCAGAGCTCGAGGAGCATTTGGACAACGCTCTGAGGGACAAGGTTGGGGTGTCCTGTTGGACTCCGTGGTCCTTGTGGGTCCCTTCCCACTCAGGATATTCCACGATCCTGTGATTTTTTTTTTTTTCCCAGTGGATTTGCTTGCCCTGGATTGGGTTTTGTGCAACACTCTGTTTGTTTGCAAGGCTCAAGAAGGTGTTTCCTTCCATCTCTTTGCAGCCTGAGCGGATTTCGGGGGAACAGTATGGAATTCACTCGGATGTTTGGAGTCTGGGGATTTCCTTCATGGAGGTATGACACTATCTCACTGTCACATGCATGCCTTAAGAATCACATTAACCCCAACTCTGAAACATTTTAATGTATTCTTTGCCTATCCTTTGTGTATTTATATGCTCTTAACCCTGGCTAAATTTTGGCTGTATTTAGAATGGGTTTGTTCTTTTGAGCTCTTAAACCCTCCAATAAAACTCCAAAATAAAGAGCAGGAAGCAGGGCCTGATGCATAGATGCCCCTGCATCCTCCCAGCACCTCAGGGACTGGAAATGATGCTATTTCTGTGCTGCATCTTCACAGGCCAGGCCAGAGTGGGTGATTATTCGTGTTAAAACAGCGTCTTCGCAGATTGGAATTTGGAGCTGGTTAATGGCCTCGCAAAAATCCTGGCAGAAACGTTTGCAGGATGGTTTGAGCCTCTACCCCTGTGTGATTAAATAAAGTGTTTGGATTTAAGTGTCCACAAGGGCTTTTAGAAAGATTTCTCGCAAGCAGAGCTTCCAGCAGGAGGAAAATCTATGAAAATGAAGCCGTTCAAAGGGAACGTGGCTGTAAATTGTGCTGTTTGGGGGGGTTGGAAGGAGATGATTTTTAAGGTTCCTTCCAGTCCAAACCAGTCTGGGATTCTCAGTGCAGCCATCCAGGAGCAGCCACTCTTGGTGCAGGTTTGGGCAGAGCAAGGTCGGTTTTGATTCAGGAAAAAGGTGGAGTTCTTTTCAGCTTAAGGTGTTTTAAAACATCAATTTTCATAAAAACAGGTTATTGTGTGTAGGAAAGGCAATGTAGAGGGTGTAACTTGAGGAGAAAGGCCTGTGTCATGATGATGTCTTGATCAGTAAAATCAGATCTGGTGTGAACTGGGCTGGGAGAAGGGACTGTGGCTCTGGTCTGGTGAAGGTCACGTAGCTCCTCCGTTCTGGAAACCCTGGGAACCTTGAGCAACAAACCCTCAGAAGAGCTTTTCAGCTCGAGGACAGCCCCAGGAAGGAAATTCCCCCTGCTTGAAGCAGTTGTTTCTTCTTTTAAGGACATTCCTTCAAACCATGGGTGACTTGCCCTGTTTTTCTTGCACAGCCTGACAAAGGCATACATGATTAACCAGCAAGTGTGAGTGCCCTTCCCTTCTTTTCTGGAATAATATAATATAATTGTCGTTAAGGTGAAACTGAATATACCTTTGGGTGAAGTGCAATTGATTTTTTTTTAGCAGGAGATGAGGTAGAAGTTAAATAACATTAAGATTTCATCTTTTGTAGCCCCAAAAATCAACTATTGTTACATTTTCAAGCAGCAGATTCCTTGCCAAACCCCTTTGAACCAAAATGAAAGTGGTTAATGCTGAATCCTTGCAGTCAGGTGGTGTAAATCTTTCCCAGGGTCTGGCTGGAGCCAACTCCAGCAGTGGCACACTTTAACATGTCACGGGGGAGACAGGTCTCTTCATTTGTTTTACTCCAAATTTTAGTGGTTTGTGATGCTGGAGAGCCCTCACTCATGGGTTTGGGAGGGAGGCAGAGCACAGTCACACACTCTGTAAATTAATTTAGCCAAAAAAGGGCTAAAAATTGTATTACATGAGGGCCTAAAAGTGTCTGACATGAAGACTTGATTGAGATGTTCTTCCTCATAAATACAGGACTTTCTATGTGAGCATTTCCTAGTTCCTTTGCTGAACAAAAGTCGTGTTTTGATCTGCAGCAGCGATTCAATGACCCACCAGGTAGATCAAGTCATCTGGAGTTCAGTTCAGGGTTGTTAGTTGATAACCTGGCTGGGGATCAATTCCATTTGCCAACAGTAGGAAAACCCCTTTCATTTGCATGCACTCTCCTGTTTTACACCTTCCCAACTTTATTTCTCCCTGACTTTCCATACATGCCTCCTGGATCAGACGTCCAGAAGGCGATTTGGGCCCGTTAATTGGTGTGTCACCTGCTCCTCGGAGCCCTCTCCCAGCACGGTGGCTGCTGTCTGGGAGTGCTTTGAGTGATGTGTTAAATGATGAAAAGCAAGGACAGAGGCTCAGAAAAAACGCCTTCACGAAGGTGAGGAAGGTGCTCGAAGAGCCACACAAGGTCGCTGTCATTAAGGTAACACTGTATTGACACGGGGATTGGGAGTGGAGACACCGGGGCTCGGATTGATGGGAAGCCGCTGTTTGCTGGAGGATTTAAAATCTCCTCCACTTTAGGAGTGTGATACCCAACCCCTGCAACTCGGTGTTAGCGCAGTTGTGGCGTGGGAATTTAAAAGGAACGGCTGGCGGGATCAAGTTGGCGCAAACGAGTCGTGCTGGAGGATGAGAATATGAAATTAGCGGTAAATCTTCTCGTGCTCTTTAATATTCTTCAGAGCCTTTAAAGCATCTTGAATTTCTCAGCTGCAAGGCTTTGTGTAATGGGAAGTGCAGCTGTTGTTGGGAAGGTTAAGGAAACTGCCCCCCAAAAAAAAATTGTTAGGAGAGTGTGGAAAGCATTAAATGTGAGTCCTGCCTAAGCTTTGGGAGATGGGGAACATTCACGTTGCCTTTGAAGTAAGAGTTGTCTGAGGGTGCCCAGTCTTCCCTTTATAAATAAAAAATAAAGTAAAAATTAAATTAAAATAAAATAGAAGAAGAAATGCTGCTAGCTTCATTATTGTTATTATCATTATATATAACATGTATGTGATATGATAATACATGTAATGTTATTATTATCTTTATTATCACTGCTTCCCTTTTTTTGAGTTGGCATTTCTTCCCTCAGGATTTTTCTGGAAGCGCAGGAAACTTAACACAGGCTCTGTAAAGCTGTTTAAAAGTGTTTCCTCACAAATAGTCGGTGTGTTTCCATGAGGTTTTTTGATGTTTTTATTTAAGTGCTCTCGGCTTGACAAAGCAAGTTCAATTTAAACCAATGCCACTGCTGTCACTACACTGAACACTGTGTCAGCATTTTCATTTATAAAAGCTGTTTTTCAAGGGTTTATAACTCAGTCATAAAGCACAGCCAGGCTGCCTGGGCTGAGGCTGAGTGTGTGTGTGCGTCCGTAGCCCATTCCCTCTCTCCAAGAGCCGTGTCCTGCACAGGAGGATAAATTAAATTGCCCAATATTTCTTGTTCCCCTCCGCTCTGACTCTGATCCCGCCTCGAGTGGCTGCTCTCCACAAGTGAACTTTAAAACATCCAGGGGAGGATAAAATACACCTGGGTGGTTTCAATACCAGTCTCAAGGCCAGGTTGGACGGGGCTTGGGGCAACCTGGGCTGGTGGGAGATGTCCCTGCCCGTGGCAGGGGTGGGATGGGATGGGATGAGCTTTGAGGTCCCTCCCAACCCAAACCAGTCTGGGATTCTTTGCCAGGGCTCATTTTATCCCCAGGCACAATTGGTGTTATATTGAAATGGCAGGAAATGAAAGCAATTTGCTTATGCCCCAAAACTGAGGAAGTTTTGGAAGGAGAAAGGAGCTCACCTGCTTGGCTGCTGATGCCTTTTTTGCTCCTCCTTTTGTGTCACAGCCTGGGCTCTACTTCCCACTCTCCTCTGCTGGGAAAAACAGCTGCTTCCTTGTGTTTCAGCCTCCTTTGAAAGTTCAGCTTTCTTGCAGAGGTTCTCATTATTCTCTCCTTCAGGGACAAGGAGTTTGGGCATTGGTTTTAACATCAGTTCAATATTAGTTCTTCAAACTCCCCAAAAGAGAATTTAAGTCTTTGATTACCAGGGCTCTTGTTAACTGGATATTTGCAAGGGCTTTCAGGAGTTGTTAAAAATATTTTAGGCAGTCATAGGACGGATTTTCAGCATTCCCACACACAGGAACACCGGGATTTATCCAACAGGCATGCCTTCCATCATTATTTCAGGCACACACATCTTCTGAGGGTGGTTAACCCTGGCACTGGCAGTGTTGTGGAGGCTCAGGCTCTTCATCCCACTGGGGTTGGGAGCACAGAGGGAGCTGGAGAGTCACAGAATCACAGAATGTGCCGAGCTGGAAGGGACCCACAAGGATCATCGAGTCCAACAAAGGCAAGGAGGAGCAAGGTGTTTGAAGAGGGTGCTCCAGGAGGAGAAGCTGTGCTTGAAGATGATTCTCTAAAAGCACTTCAATCTTTAAGATGTTTAACTGCATAAAACTGGTGTCAAGACTCGTGTATCTTCTGCTCAAGGAGGGGAGGCTTCAGATCTGTTTCTAAGGAGTCTAAAATACGTGATCAATCAGACATCATCGGCGTTGAAGTGATAATGGTTCAGGGTCAAGATTGTGAGCTGATCTGAGGGAGGTTGTGCAGAGCACAGTGTGTCTTCTGCACAATTTCACTCATCTGTGGATGTTATGGTTGGTCTTTGCTCAGTTTTACACCTTTACCTAAAGAATAAGTGGAGTTGTTGCTTAGGGACAGGCTGTAGTGGCTGTGTTATGTTAATGGTTGGACCTGGTGCTCCTGGAGGTCTTTTCCAGCATAAAGAATTCTGTGGCTGGGGGTGCAGGGGAGATTCTGAAACCCAAAGCTTGGTGCTTTCTGCGTGCTGGGCATGAGCTCCTTTGTTTTACTGGTTTAAACTGGAGAAACTGGGCAAGGCCTTGCCAGGGTGGAGCTGCTGGTGCTGGTGGAGCCAGTGGGAACAGCTCGTGGCAGAAGGCCTGGTTTTTTGTTTGGTTTCATGAAGTTTGGCTGAGAGCAGAGTTATGCCTTGAGCTGCTGGGTCATCACGTAGGCAGGACTGCAAATACTGGGCATGTTTCCTTTAGGATTAAGAAAAGCAAGGATATAAAAAGTGCTTTTTGGTTGATTGGTTGGGGTTTTTTTTGCCATGAGCCTCACCTTGTTGCTGTCAGGTTTTGAGGACTGTAGTGGTGTGATGTTTGTGACTTGGTGGCTTCTTGGGTGCTCTGCTCAGCCCTGCAACGTGCAGGATTTGCTCAACAACTTAAGCCTTGTTGAGGAATATTTACCTACAGAACGATGCACTTCAGGAACTCATTCTTAGGAGAAAGCTGGCCTATATTTTTATAATTTCTTCCTCCTCTCCAGCTCCAGCCACCAGTGGGATGAGGAGACAACGTCCAGCCACGCCACAGACATGGTGCTGGTGGAAGCAGAAGCAAAGGGCCCAGTGCCTGAGGGTTGGGTCATGAATTAATAATCGCTGTGTGGTGGGGAAGTTGCCTCACAGAGCGCTATCAATCACTCAGTGACCAGAACTTGCAGTAATTAGTGTATTTTATGGGCCTTTGCTTCAGTGACTCGGAAGCACATATGCTCCACTCCCAGCTAAACTTAGCCGGAGTATATTCCAGGATGATTTATCCGCCTGCTGCTCTGGGATGTAACCCGATATTAGGTGAAGCTTGTGAACTAAGCTGCAATAAAGTGGAAGTTTAGGTACAGTTTGTGTGGGTTGAGACCTCCATGGATCATGTTGGCCAGCCATTGCTCTTGGGCAGGCAAATAAATAACCCACTTCTCTGCCTGGGCAGGTGAAGGGACAGTTGAGGGACAGCATCAGCTGTGGTGTGTTTGGAATATGTGTTATGTGTGGGATTATAGGGTTGTGCAATTGTCTAGTAGGTGGCATAATACATTAGAGAGATAATATTTTTATATATATATATATATATATATATATATATATATATATATATATATTAGAACAATTTATTTGCAAAGTAAAACAGGTACGTAGGTGTCTTGCTTATAATTATGTGTAGTAATATAGCAGTATAAAAGCATAAAAATAACACTTAAGAAAATGTGTAAGAAAGAAAGGATAAAAGTAGAAAAGTATATAGTCACCAGCAGGTGGATCCAGCCATGAGACTTGGTAGTTATAATTTCAGTATCCGTTAGTTGAAGTGATAGGAAGTCCACAAAACTCCAAACACAAAAAAGAGATTTGATGAGTTATATATGCTCAGGTTCCGTGGGAACACCTAGTACCTCCCCTGGGGCTGCAAATTTTACAGTGGATGATGTAATACTGTGAGTCCTGGGATTCTTCGGGAGTCTTTGATGGTCTAAGATGTTACAGCTGCCTATTATGTCAGTGCAGTTGAGTCCATTATTGCCCATTATGGCTCATCAGCAGAGATGAATACCTCCAGGCTACCTGTGAACCTCTCACTGCTTCCCTGGAGGGGAGTTATCACAGCTGACTCATTTTTGTAAGGAAAAAGAAACACCATCCCTCCTTGCAGGTTTTGCCTCTTTCCTTATCTTGTTTAATACCCAGCTTGTAGCCTGAGGTGTTGGGTATGCACATTGTTAGCAAAGCACCCTGCTGATTGTTTGAGCCATTAACATTAACAGCCCGATCTCTCACAGGAGGGGCAGAGCATGTGAATGGGTCTGTGGGCTATGGCCTCCTCCCAGCCTTGTTTACTTTTCCTCAAACCTGAGGTGAGTCTTAATTTACAGTCCAATTCCCTGAAATCCAGGAGGCCTATTAGTGTGGAGAGTGGTTTTGGTGACCTTAGCAATGTTTAAGCCATTAACCATTTCAGTCTCTCACACCTCTGATGCTTTTGCATGTGAAAAGCCTCTAAAATAAAATAAAATATAAAATCCAAACCCAAGTCATACAAATTAGTAAATCTAATATGAAGAGATACAGTGGAGCAGCCCACAGCAATGTCTTTAGACCAATATAGTCACCTTTACACTCATGGAATGGCACCTTACTCAGAAAGTAGTATCATTAAAATTTACAGGAGTGGTCCCACAGTATCATTTCACTTGATTGTCTGGATGCTGAAGATGGCCACTGCATTGAGAGAAAACAGAGTTGCCTATAGGAACTTGGAAGGGTACCCAGTGTAACGAGATGTGTTTTCTCAGCACTTGCAAGGCTACATTTGAACATTTGTTTGGGCAACTGCTGTGCCTACAAAATGAATACACAGCATAAACCTGTGTACTTGCATCTGTTGTCTATTAATCTTAACTCAAGTCCAAATGCACAAATGTATGTGTAGATGGTGCTCCCCAAAACAGAGGACTGCTGTTTGACAATTTAGCCCTATCTGTGTATGGTCTGACTTGCTGTCATTAGCAGAGCCATGTCCATAAAAAACATCCTGTTTTGGGACCTGTTGAAGTAAAACAGATATCATTTGGTTAGCTTGTATCTATAAGAAGGTCAGATTATAATAACTCCTGTTAAAAAGTCAGATTATATTAATTACTGTAATAATTCCTGTAGCAATTAAATGCATATTATTAAATAGTTTCCTAATAGAGAGCCAGTGTCTCTTTAATCTTGAATGTACCAACCTGAGAATGCTAGGGAAATCACATGATAATAAAAATTTGAGAAATGTCATATACAGCTCACTGAAATGATTCAACACGCTAATTCAGATGTAAATAGAGTACATACCTTTCTCAGCAAGGTGGGCATCCAACCATGGGAAAGAGTTGTTTATTAATGAGTAATATAACGCAAAAAAAATCATGATTAACTACATTCTATGTTTGCTGCCCAAGATAATAAACCCAAAGTACTTTAAAGGCCAAAACCTCTGTGCTTTTGTAAGCCAGTGTTCATATCTTCAGAAAGATGACTTCTGGGCTCAAGATGGCAGGAAATTGGTCTTCATACACCCCTACTCATTTAACTCCAGGATTAAACACTAAAATGATACCCAGAAATTAATTTTCCTGCTGTGATGTCAGTTTTAACTTTTTGTACATTTTCTACTGAACAATCTACATAACTCTGTACACTAAGTACTGTACTACTCAGTGTAATGGGCAGCAATCCTGAAAGCTGTCTGTGTAGAATTCATACCTATGGAAATAGAAAACCTCTGTTCCACTTAGTAAATCCTATTTACAAGGAGAAAAGGAACCCTATTTTTCAGTTCCAGCCACCAGGAATTCTCAAAAGGGACTTTGCATGTGGTAGTCCATTTACAGGGAGGTGTCCTTTCAAACCAAAGGAAAGTTTCCCACTAAATTCACTGGGCTTTGGTTCAAGGTCAAAATGAGAAAAACCTTCAGATGTTAAGGGCAGAAAGGACCACAGTGGTCACACATCTTGACTTCTTGTAGTGCAAGACGTAATTCCACAAAATAATAGATACATCAAGACTGCAACTTCTGATCAAGGCTCTTCACATTTGATAAAGAAAATTTTAGTATAAAGAATTAGAATGATAGAGAGTATAAAATATACCAAATACAGGCATTGTTAATTAAATTCTGGTAAAAAATGGGTACTTTATTTCTAGCCTGGTTTTGTCCACTATTATTCAATCTTATGATGGACAATAATGTATAATTTCTTAAAGGGATATCCAGTGCCATAATCATGCTGCTAGCAGACTGCATTCCTACCCAGTGATTGATCTGGCAGTATGAATATCAGGAATAGTCTGAAAAGAGTAAAATTTTGTTTCACTTCCCAAAAATATTTTACTGGTGTACTTTGTGTAAGGCAATCAGTTCAGTTGTTTGAAGAATATGACTCTTCAAGGGCACAGGTAAAGAGTTCTGTGAATAAACTGCAAATGAAAAATTGATGCAGAAGACAAGTAATGCATAGAAACTCTGTCCTGCATTAATGAGAATGCTGCTAAGTGTCCATAAAGTCACACTTGTCTAGAAGGCAGAGCAAGATCAAATCAGGCTTTACTTCACTAAGTCTCACATTTGGTTGAGAAGTAAATGCAGTTTAATTTTGCCTCAGACACTGCTTCTCTTCATGCATTGTCGTGGGTTTGTAAAGGTTCCCCCCTCTCTGTAGGCTGTAAATAGTTTGTCCAGGTGAATTTCCGGAGTTAAAACAATCAAAAGTTTTGGTAATGCCTTTGCCAATTACATATTTAAGAAAACGGAAGAGAAGGTTTGCTGCACAGAAGAAATTGGGGAGCCATGTAGGAGGAGGTGTTAGGCCCCAAGGGGGGCCAGGCCTCTCTCCTCCCCC
>JAWWES010000018.1:1481676-1492550 GCA_035583135.1 Lophotriccus pileatus | reverse complement strand
AACCTGTGCCAGGGCCTGCCCACCCTCCCAGCCAGCAATTCCTTCCCAATATCCCATCTCTCCCTGCCCTCTGGCAGGGAATAGTAGCCAAAGTAACTTAAACTACTTACATTTTGCTGAAATTGCTTCCAGGGTTCAGATATCAAATGGGAGAGAAGCTGTCTAGTACAAAGAATTTATCTTGGAATTTTTATCAGCTGTGGCCAGTAGGATATTGGTTACACAATATAGGCAAGAATATTGGGGTTGGGGCTGCTCTGTAGGGCATTAATTGACTTACCCAACAGCAGGGGCAAGAAATGCAGTTGATACCGTGGGCAGTGGAAAGGGGACGTGAAGGAGAGACGAGGTGTCTCTTGGTGATCTCCACCCTGGGTTTGACACCAATGGGGACACAAAGCTGAGCTCTGTAACCCAGATTTTACCCTGAGCCAGTTAAGGAAGGCCTCTGGAGTTGGTGCTGCCCCACAATCCCTGCTCCCTGCAGAGAATTATCAGCAAAGGTCAGTGGCGTTGGCCTCGCTGGCGAGGCTGAACTGGTTTCATTTCCAGTGCTGGGGAACTTGGGCATCCAACAGAGCCACTGAGCGGTGACAAAAGGGTTTGAGAAGCACAGAAACCCTGGGTGGAGCCAGGGGTGACTGCTGAGAACGAGCCCTTCTAAATACAGCTCTTTGTGTGCTGGCACAATCCGTCCCCCAATTTACACAATGGCAAAGAGTTGAGTACTTTTCTCTCTTTAAGGAAATGTGCCCTCCATGCAAATCTCTATAACTAGACAAATATTATTTCCTTTCCCAGCTTGCTCTTGGGAGGTTTCCATATCCTCAGGTAAGATTGTTCATTACTGCTGTTTGCCACTGTGACATTCATTCCTATGTATGAAGGTGCAGAGAGCAACTGTGAACATTTGAGCCACATACAAATAAATCTGTCCTGTTAAATTGAAAAGTGGTATCTGGAAGGAGTCATTTAGAAGTCTCTATTGATTTTTTTTTTTTTCCTCCCCCCTTTCTTTTCTCCAAACTCTACGTTTTCTTTCCCTGGAGACAATGAAAATGATGATGATTTTAACGACGGTTTTGTTGTGGGATTAAAAAATAATCCAGTGTATGCAACAGCACCTTTATTTAAGCAGAAAGGTGGATCTGCTCCTCCTTTTTTATGACTTAATTTTTAATTTTGAATGATGGCACAGTGTTCTAAAATCTTCTCAGAAATATAACGTGAATGGGACACTTCAGGGAGCTCTGGATTTTCCCATTTAAGGGGACTTAAAATTAGTATTTTATTTAGATACTGGCATTTTTCTGACTTTCCACCTGAAGTTGGTGGTTAAGCTCTTTCCATCTCCCGTGGCAAAGGTTGGGCTGATGCTGAGCCCTGAACCACCACGGAATATTTTACTCTGTCTGCTTGAAAAAAAACCATGAAACTCTGAACAAAACCACCACTCCAGAACTAGGTTTGATGATTACTTTAAATTCTTGAGATGGATGTTAGAATTCACGGTAACAAACTGCTGAGCAGTTCCTCAAATTATTCTTTCCTGGGAGAGGAGGGGGGGGAAAAAGTGAAATGTCCAGGGACTAAAATGAATTATTTGGATGTGGTTCTGATGTTTTCATATGTTTTATGAAGACTGTTTTCTGCATCTTGGTCTGTACAGATCCCAGTGCCTGGAGGCAATGTCTGATTTAAAGGTGGTGTTGGTCTGTGCTCTTTAAGCATCTATTAACTTGCTATTATTATGCAAATAACTGTTGTAATACACATACTAATTTATGCATGGTTAGATTATGCAGATGCCTCACAAACATGGTTATTGAATAATAGGCTGGGACTCATTCTCTCTCCCATTTTTATAAGCTGTTTTAAGCCAATTCTCCTGACACTCTTTTTTTTTTAAGGGGCTTGGGAAGGTTTTGCATGTGTGGAAACACTCTTGATTTTTCGCCTTCTCATCTCCTCTGCAAAATGTTTCGCTGCCATGATTAATAGAGCATCCTTTGCATATTTTATCTCTGTTTTAAACCCACCTTTGAAGGGAGGATTGAAAGAGAAGCTCTTGTGTTGCAGAGTCCTCCCTGCTTTGGGGAACTCACTGAGGGGCTTGACATTCGTGTGTTTTATGCCCTTAAATCAAAGAAGTGATGCAGGGGATAATTTCAGATAACCCCCCTGGAAGTGTCAGAGCATGGGATGGGAGGCTGGAGCCTGGACATTACGTCTGATTTGGGCAAAAATTCCTTCCTGAACTGGGTGCAAACCATGATTGCAAGTTTAAGATGCCTTTTTTTTTTTCTTTGCCGTTCTAATTAAAAAACGGAGCGGGTTTGTAAAAGAATATTTGGCAAGTCAGTAGCCCATGAAATTGTGTATATTTTTTTAATGTAAAACAGTTGAGGAGGTGAAACTTGAAAATGTGGCTATTAAGCTTTTCAAGCAACTGCTTTTCAGGAGGATTTTTGTGTGAAGAATATGAACTTTAGGCATGTGCTCACTGAGGTGGACGCGAGAACCCTGAGAAACCTTTTTTGATGAGGGGGGAAATAACAGGGATCTTTTTAGTGCCCAAATATCTATTTATTCCCCCAGTAAGGGCCTGATTCTGCAGTCACTTCGTAATTCCCCCTCACTTCAGTGGGCTCATTGAAGGAATGAAGTTGATCAAGGAATGAGGTTGAGCATTTCCAAATCATCCCTAAATGAGTTGGAAGTTGCTCCTCTCTGGAAATGGGGAGTGTGGCAAAAAATATGGTGGTTGGGGTTTTTTTTCCCTTTTTTTCCTCAATTTTTAAGACACAGACAAATGGTGTGTGTATGTAAATTCAGTTTAAATGAATTAAGATTTATAGGGGGAATCGTTGCAGTGTGGAAATGCAGGATCCTGCAGAATGCCAGCAGGGCTAAAGGGGGGAATGGGTTATTTTCTGGCCTCTGGTAGAGTATTTTAATGATAGAAGTAAAATATTTTAATGGTAGAACTTCCCACTTCTCATTTTCTGCGTCTTTTATGGGTATTTCTCTTGTGAGTGTTTATTTTGCTGGCGCTTTTTCGGCACACAATCATTTAATCTCCACAATTAAGTTTATTTTGAAAGCATTTAAGTGTGCAGACAACTGTTCCTGTCAGTGAAGTTGCTTATGGGTGTGTTTAGAGTTAATATCTAATTATTAACTCTAATTATAATTTTTTTGGAGCCTCAATATACAGAATATAATCCCCATAATCTGTGTTTAAGTGTGATGTGAGCAAGGAGGTAACAAACAGCGATGATCAGAACAGACTTTTCCGCCCTAAAAACTTTGCACAGGAAACTTTAATCCTTAAAATGTAGTAAATAGCTAATTTTTCTGTGGGTTTCGTTGTTCTGTTGGTGGTTTTCCTGGCACGGTCATGATGTAAAGCTCCCTTTTGGAAGTGTTTTCTGCTCATAGGATTTTCTGTAGGTACAAACTTCAGTGTTTAAGGGCATATTCACCCCTTGGTTTATTTGACTAACTAATACAAATAATAGGATGGTGCCTGTGCTCTCACACACATGCACAAATACTCTGGAATAAAGTTAGTTTTAATATAAACATTAAAGAAAAAAAAAGAAAGGAAACCCCAGTTGCTGGTCCATAGTCCATCCAGCTTTTTGGGGATCTACAGAAGGCACGTAGGGAAACTAAGTTTGAATTTCTTTTAAAAGTCCAACCTTAATTCATATGAATTTGATTTTACACCAAGAACTGAAAATTTTAAAAAAAGAAAAAAAATAAATACATACAAAAGGTGTCACATCATCTGTTTAATCAAATTTGAGGCTGGAACCCCAAAGGTCTGAACAGTCCTGTAGCTTCAAATTCCATGTCCGGGATAAAAGCAGGATGGGGACAATGACTTGTTTAATGATAATGCAATTTAGGAGGCATGAAAAGCATTGGCCACTAAATATTCTCGGCTTGTTGTCCAACTTTATACAAAGCAGGATGTTAAAAGGAGCCACATCCATTAGGGAAATATTCCAGAGGAACAGGCAGCTCTCAGCTGCGAGGATTTAATCAGCTGGAGGGTGACACCACTGCATTTAAGAGACTTTTGCATTTGGAGAAATACAATTCCAGGCTTGGCTTCATAAATGGGATAAAAATGACCTGAAGTTGGTTTTTTTGTGGGTTTTTTTTTTTAGATAGCACCAAAATAAAAATCTGTTCCCCAATCCAACCCTTCCCATCCCATTCCACCCTCTCCCATCCCTCTGCTCCCCCTTTTCCATCCCCCTGCTCCCCTTTCCCATTTTGCTGCTCCACTTTCCCATTGCACTTCTCCCCTTCCCATCCCATTCCACCCCTCCCCATCCCACTGCTCCCCCTTTCTGTCCCTTTTCTCGTCCCACTGCTCCCCTTTTCCCACTGCTTCCCTTTTCCCACTGCTCCCCTTTCCCATTCCACCCCTTCCCATCCCTCTGCTCCCTGTTTTCCCATCCCTCTGCTACCCTTTTCCATTTCACTGCTCCCCCTTCCCATCCCACTGCTCCCCCTTTTTATCTCCCTTTCCAATCCCACTGCTCCCCCTTTTTATCTCCCTTCCCATCCCACTGCTCCCCTTCCCATCCAGCTGCTCTCTGCTTCCATCCCCCTTTCCCATCCCACTGCATCCCTTTCCCACTGCTCCCCTTTTCCAATCCCTCTGCTCCCCTTTTCCCACCCCTCTGCTCCCCTCTCCACCCGCTCCCCCATCCCACGGCTCCCCCCAAATCTGAGCAAACACTGCCCCTGGTATTGTAAAGCTTTGAATGTTTTCACACCCCATTAATTTATTACTTCTCTTTCCTCATCTTTAAATTTTTTTCTCCCTATTTTTTTTCCTTTCCCCCCTCTCTCTTTTTTTTTTTTTTTTGTGCTGTTTTTTTTTTTTTTTTGTTAAATTCCGACTCCCCGCTGCTACAGCGATTTTCATCTTGTTGTTAATTTTCCCTGCTCCATATGGAGCTCCAGACATTTCACCTGGAGGCTGTACTAGATTTTGCTGTAGCGATCGCACTTCCGGAGGCCAAAACTGTCATTTAAGGATCCCGGTGCATCTGTCTCCGCCAGGCTTTTCCTTTTCTCTTTTTTTTCCCCTGTTTTTTTTTTTTTTTCCCTGGCATCGGGAGAGTGTGAATAACAAATTGGATGCACCTGAGATTCGGATGATTAGTGTGTTTTCCGAAGCCTGGGCGACTTGTAAGCAGATCGCTGTAGGGATGGGGAGGGCTAAAGAGCCACCCCGGGTGAATCCCCCGCTCTCACACCTTCCATCCCGGAGCATCCCGGCAGCCGGAACGCCGAGAGAGCCACCAAAATATTTCATCCTGCCTTGTCATTGATTAGAAAAGAGCCTTTAATTTCATTTCACCCCATGTTGTGATTAATTTGCATTCTTTGTCAGAAGTTAATGGAGTTTTTTATGGTTCGCTCTGAAATCCTTGAAGACATCGGAGTTGATCTGATGTTTATACAACCGCCAGCGGAATTTCTGCCTGTGATTGATGGAGAGCTTGATGTTATTCCAAACGGCTTTTTAAGCTGTTTTTAAGAATTATTTGAATAAAATGCAAGCGAGATATTGTTATAACGAGCAAGATTATCTGTTAAAAATCTGTTTCAAATAAAGAACATGATAAGTGGAGGGGGGGGGGGAAGAGGGAAGAAAAAGAGCTCAGAAAGACAAGAGAAATGATGGACACAGGGGACGAGATTTGTTAAAATACGTTGGCCAGGGATTCGGAGAAGTTATTTCAAAATGCCACAGACCTCCATTTAAGGGTCTTTTTTTAATATGCAGAGTTTATTTTTGCAGCAGGAGAAATAGTGGGAATAAATCAGGGAAGAATTTAGTTCGAGTTGGATCTTCCTTTGGATTTTTTGTTTTTTTTACTCTGAGCTTTTTCCCCTTCCTTTTCCCAGCACTGGAACTGGGAGAGACAAATCCTGCAGTTCCACAATACGATGGCATGTCACTCGAGGAAGAGGGATCCTTAAATCCCAGTGCAAAGGAAACAGGAGTGGCTGAGAGGGAATTTTACAGCCCAGGAAAGCGGGCGCTGTGGATTTGCCGCTGCTTTTGCTTCTTAAGAAAATAAAACAGGGGGGCAAAAAACTAAAAAAAAATCCACAGTGTGAGAGAGAGAGAGAGAGAGAGAGAAAGGCTTTTTGCTCCTCCTGGCAGGGAAAGGTTTGGACTTTTCCCACATCCCAGCGTTTCAAAAGCAGCGGAGAGACAATGCAGAATATTCCGGGTGTGCTGGGCCGGATCCTCAGCTGGAGCAAATCCTTCCCGCGGCTCCGGGGGGACAACGAGGACCCAACCAGGACACAGCTCCTTTTTCCAGCAGGAAAACACCTTGACTTTTTTTATTTTTTTATTATTATTATTATTCTTTTTTCTTCCTGCTCCCAGAGCTGAGGTTTTTCTGCGAGGTTTTGTTTCCCTCCTCCCATCAGCAGACGGTGATTGCTGCACGTAGGATTTAATTGTAGGTCCGAGGGCTCCTGTGCCGGAGCTTCCCTGGAAAAAAAAAAACATTCATTTTCCTTTGCTGCATCTTTGCTAAATAATTGCCTGCTCCTAAATGAAGTTGCTGCTTTCTGATCCCTGTATTAACACGGTGTGAGGTTCTTTTTGTTCTCTGTAATCCATACTATTGACCACGTTTGGCCTGGTTTCATTTAAATGGAAGCAGCTTGTCAAGGCAAAAAAAAATGTTTAGTTTAAGTTGGGATGTAAAAGAACCATTTTACTGTTGTGGGTTTTTTGGTTTTTGTTTTGTTTTGTTGTTTGGTTTTTTTTTTCAATTGACAAAAACATCCTTTAAGCATTCATTTATTTTAGGGGGATAAATTGAGCCTGGGTTGCAGCATGTTTCCCAGGCAGAAAGAAATGTTTTGTCTTCCAGATCTATCATTATATCGAACCATTTAAAAGACATTAAACACTGTTCAAATGCTAATGCCAAAATAGTGAATTAAATTGTTGTATAATATCCTAAATATGATAGATCTGTGCAAATCTTCTTGCTTTTATGGTATATTCCAGAAACCACTGACAATATTTGAAGCCAGCTGCTATTATTTTAAACGTTTCCTAATTTCTTAACATAAGTTTTATATAAATCATTCCTGATAATATACTTCAGATACATTTACCCTTATTATATCATTATATTTTTTTTCTCCTTAAAATTGGGTTTGAACTTAAATTTGATTAGAAACTTGCTGTAAAATCTGAATTCAGTTTTAGTTTTTCCAGAGGTGTTTTCGTGTTTGAAAACCTGTTCAGGATCTGAAGCATAAAAGGGAAATGTTTTATTTATTTACTTTCATCTTCCTGCCTGATTATTTTTTTTTTTAATGTAAAAATGATGTCTGAATAATGTGCTCAAGGGTGGAAATGTTGATAAGTAGTAAACCCTGATTTTAGACTGTGTTTTGTTATGCTCTGTGTGTGTTTTAAGAGTGGATTGTTAGCTTGGAATCCTGAAAGACCGATGTGTATTTTTTTTTTTTCTCTCTAATCCTGAGAATTCCCTCCCAACCCAAACCATTCTGGATTTCTGTAAAATACTGGCATTTCTTCAGTGATGTTTTTACAGCTATTTAAGGATTTTCTATGTGAGTTGGTGCTTCTGGGAGTGCTTGGAAGGAAACATCTCTCCCAGTTTTGGTTCCTGCAGTGGATGTCAATGAATGGGAGCTGAAACCTGGGAGAAGATGGGTTTGTGTGGTTGGTGAACCATCAGAAAATATTGGAGTTACTGAAGATTTATCATCATCCTGGAATGGGTTGGGTTGGAAAGGACCTTGAAAACCATCTTGTTCCAGCCCCTGCCATGGGCAACATCCATGGCCATGTCCTCTTCTGCAGGGTGGTGTTTGCTCAAGATGCTGAGGAGCCCCAAAGCCTGGAGTAAGAGTGAATTATTTGAGGTCTAGGTCCCCTCCAAAGCACCCACTCTTCTGCCAGCCCTGTGGAACCCTGGCTTTAATTCATGGGAGAGTGGAATGACCTGCTGTGGGCAGTCCAGGGATGTAGGAGGGGGTGTTCATCGTGTATGTGGTGCCTCAGCCCCTCAGTTTGCTTGGGAAACTCCACTCATGTGCCCAAATTGTTACTGCTTTGGGTTATTTCCTTCCAGCTGTCCCTGGGATTGTCTCATCTGTAGCGACCACAGTTGATTTTGCAGCTCCTCAGAGGCAGCTCAGGATTTTTCCAGGTGGATAGGAAGGTGTCAGAGTTCAGCAATCGACATTTTACCTGTTTCTTTTCAAGCCAGAAGGGACCTGCAGGGCTGTGTTGAGGAGGAGGAACAATCCTGATGGATGTTCATCTGCTGCTCTTCAACCCTCCTGGTGTTAGGTGTTTCCTCAGATGATTTATTCCTCTGCTGGATTATTGGAAAGGTTTTCCTTTCTGCAGGGAATAGTGGTGGTTGTGTGTGGAAAGAAGATGGAGAAGGGATGCAGAGTTGCTGGCTGTGCTTTTGTCTTTAGTCTGAAGAGCTCGGTTCTTTTGGGCTCTCTGGATTTCTGTCTGTTGTGGTTTTATTTTGATCTCTCCCAGCTGTCCCACAGCTCCCTGGGAATGCCCAGGCTGAGCCACAGAGGGGAAGGATAACCTGGTGTGATTCAGCCAGTTCCTCCTCCCTGGACATCCCACTATGGTGTTTGTCCTTTTAGTTTTCGGGGATTTGGATTCAGTGATCCTTGTGGGACCTCAGGAGATTGTAAGATTGAATTCCTGCTGAGCTGGGATCAGTTTTCCAGGTTCTCCTGCTGTTCCTCTCCATTATCCTGGTGGACATTTTGTTAAACTTGATAAACAAGGGTGACATGAAGCAAGAGCTGCTTGAAACTTAACCCCATTCCTTTATTTGGTTCCTGGTTGACCACCCTTTGTTCTACTTACTCCTTTTTTGTGATGCTTGCAACAAGGTCTAGGCACGTGGCTTAGTGGTGGACTGGTTGGGCTCAGTGATCTTGGAGACCTTTTCCAACCTGAATGATTCTCTGAGGCCAAGATCCTTAACAGCAGTTTGCTAAATTTACTGGTTTTCCAAAGACCTGCTTGTCCCACCCTCCTGCTGACTGAGGAATGTGTTGTCAGGAGCACCCTGGTCCTACTCCAGGGTAGTGGTTATTGTTGGTCATAGTTATTGTTGGTAGTAGTTATTGTTGGTCATAGTTATTTTTGCCACAATCCTTCCAACAGTGGGGAGTTTCTCATGCCCACTTTGTTGAATTGTGTTTCTAAACTCTGGGAAGGAGATTTCTCTGAGAAGTGGCTGCAGTTCAATGGTGGATGAAATCATCTCTTTATATAAATTTGTTTGCGGACCTCGGGGAAAACCAACATAATATAATTGTAAGAATATATTTAATATTAAGGTCGTCGTGAATTGTCTGGGTTTTTTATTATTATTATTATTTTGAAATAATTTTCATTCTTTTTTTTTTTTTTTGGCCTGTTTTGTGGCAGTGGTTGAAGTTTGCCACGTGCAAAAGCCATGGATTGGGATGGGGAGGGTGATCAGGAGTAGATTAGGGGGGTCAGTCTTACTGGTTTGGTGCTTTGACTTCTTGCAGCAGTAAAACCAATTGTAGTCTTGCAAGAATTTGCAAAATATATCTGAAGATTGTGTTTTAATTCCAGAGGAAGATTCAAACCCATGGTGGTGGAAACCACATGGAAATCAGCACATTTACATGTTCCTCTTCGTTTTATATCAGGGCAGAGACAAAGGAATTGTCAGGAGGAGACAATGGTTGTAGTTTCTGCTCTTGTATGAAACTGCACCCTCGTTTGTACAGATTAAAAATAAGTCCTGTCTGCTTTTAAAATCCACAGTTTCCTGGATTAGGAAAGGGAACGTGAAGCCTCCCTTAAAAAATCATAACTGTATGATTTGTTGGTATATGGGTTTTTCTATTAAAAAAGAAATACCAGAAGCTTGAAAAGCAGTATATATGTAAAGAGAAAATTTGTTAACTGATATGGGAAGATCTAACCCTGGGTCACCTGCAAATCTCTCAAACAAGAGCTCCAGGGCAAGTCCTAATTCCAGAGAGTAAAAGGGAAAATTAAAGCTGTAGCTGGTGACTCCTCCAAGTTACCCGGGGTGGATTCATTTGAGTTTCCGTGATTGTGCTGGAGAATAGGATGGGAAGGGGATGGTAGAGGTCTCCTCAGCCACTTCCCGGCCAGAGGATCTCCATGGAGACAGAAACAGAACCTGATGGTCTGTCAAAAGTTGCTTTTCATAACCAGAGGCATTCATTAAACGGGAGATGAAGCAGGAGACAAACTTTGGCATTTTGAAGCAACCTTGGGAAAAAAAGCCTTTAGGAGGGTGTGCTTTGTGGAGTGGTTTATCCACATACCACTGATAGTCCATGGCCTGAGAAACTGGCTGGGAATGGGACAGATTTATTGATCATTTGCCCTCCTTCTGCAAACCTGAAACTGTCACATGCACAGAGTAAAAACACAACAGATACAACACAGGTTCAGAGATATCAAATGGAAGATCTAATTCTGCACATTTAAAATATTTCACTTGCGTGTGAGAAGCTTACAGAAGCTGCTGAGCAATGGGGGTTCCAGTGATGAGCAGGGCAGGACTTCAAGATGTTCTTCTGCCGTGCCTCAGGGAGGGTTGTTGGTGCTGAAAGGCTTGAAGTGACTTTCTGAGATGAGAAAGATCATGGGATGATTTAGTTGGGAAAAGGGCTTAAATAGATCAGATCCAGTCCCACCTCCTGCCATGGGCAGGACACCTTCCACCAGCCCAGGGTGCTCCAAGCCCTGTCCAACCTGGCCTTGGACACTTCCAGGGATCCAGGGGCAG
>JAWWES010000018.1:1431862-1446347 GCA_035583135.1 Lophotriccus pileatus | reverse complement strand
GAGCTGGAGAGGGACTGGGGACAAGGGATGGAGGGACAGGACACAGGGAATGGCTTCCCACTGCCAGAGGGCAGGAAGAGATGGGATGTTGGGAAGAAATTCCTGGCTGGGAGGGTGGGCAGGCCCTGGCACAGGTTGGCCAGAGAAGCTGTGGCTGCCCCTGGATCCCTGGGAATGTCCAAGGCCAGGTTGGACGGGACTTGGAGCAACCTGGGACAGTGGAAGGTGTCCCTGAGGGGGAACAAGATGAGCTTCAAGAGCTCTTCCAACCCAACCATTCCATGGTTCTACTGCCCAGGGAGCAGGTGCTGTGGGAGAGCAGCTCCAGCCCCAGGAGTCTGCAGAGAGCAGCAGCACTGGGGGTCGGTTCTGCCCCAGCGAGCCAAGGGCCACAGCTCAGGCTTGGCAGCATCCCCTGGGATTGTGGGGGCAGAGAGGTGGCACAGAGGGTCCCTCCTGGCCAGGGAACAGGCTGCAGGTTTCCCTGAGTGTCACAGCAGCTCCTGGCTTGCCTGGAAGCCTCTTGCCTTCCTCAGCTCCACCTTGAGCCCTGATTTTGTCCCTCGGAGTCGCTGCCGTGAGGGGTGCAGCTGGGTCAAGCACAGGCTCCCAGCTTTGCTGTTTCAGGAAAGGGGAATGATTGCAATGTCCCTGCTCTGTGTTCCTGGCTCCTGCAATTTCTGTGGACGTTTCCACAACAGACTGACACAGATTGAATCAGTCCTTGTTCAAAATGCTTATTAAAAGGAAAAATAAAACACGGACAAGATCTGAGAGGCAGGTTTGGGGTGAGTGACTTGGGTGGGAGGAGGTTGGGGCTTTGTTTGCTTGTCTTTGCATTAGAAATAAACTTTTGCTAAAAAAAAAATAAATAAAAAGAGGCTCAGGTAGTTTATTTTATACCAGCAAGTTAAACACCCCCCCCAATTCATTCCTGCTGAACCACTGCAAATCCTAAATGTTACTCTGCAAGCAGCCTGGGAAAGATTTTGTTTCCTTCCTTGGAGGGATCATTTGTCTTCTTTTGAAGTGCAGGGGTTGCAGGCATGAACTTATAGACTAAAGTTTGTCTTAATTGCTCTGATGTCACAACCTTGCTGGCAGATAACAGTGCAGTGAATGAGTCCACAGCCCCCATCCCTCCAGGTCCTTTTTCTAAAGTGAGACAAATCTCCTCCCTGGGAGCCAACCAGAGGATGGGCAGCTCTCCCATTTATTTATCCCTAACAGTTTGCGTTAGCTCTCCCTGGATAAAAAGTCTCTCTTGAGTTTGGTTTAAAAGTCAGCAAAGTCAGGGCTTTTCCTCTCCCTTTCCCTGGCAGGGAGGGGACGGTGTCACCCTGAGAATCCCTGGGGGATTCCAGCTGATGGAGATGGGGAAAATTCATAAGTATGAGCCTTGCTGGTTCATCAGGGTGATCGATCCAGCAGCCAGGGGGGAGGTTTGGGGCCTCGAGCATCTTTCCTCTCCCAGGCCCTTGGATTTGGTGCGGACTGGGAGAGGATGAGCAGCTGGGGGGGCAGCTCAGTGGCATCACTTCTGCCCCACTCCCAGCACCACATTTTGGGGGGGATTAGGGCTAAATGGGAGTGGAACAGGCAGGTTGGGGAAAAACCAGCCTGCACCCATCAACACCAAGGGGCAAAAGTGAGGGGAAAGCAGGGGGGCAATAAATTGGGCCAGGATTTAGCTCCGCTGGGTGTTCCCACCCACGGCTCCTCTCCCTGCAGCAAACACATCCCAACCCGTGTCTGTGCCAGGTGGGAGCTGGGTGAGCCTGGCATGGGGCCCCTCAACACGGTGCAGGGTCCCCCCAAAACTGAAAGGATGCCTTGGGATGCATTTGGGCTGAGGAAATCCTGCCGTGGCACACGGAGAGCTTTGAGATGGCCGAGACACGGGGAACACGCCCCAGGCTCTGCCTTGTGTGTAACGTCATCCTGCCCCCAAAACCCTCTCCAGGGATGGGAGTGAACCTCCAGGGGGATTTTCCCAGCTGCCAGGCAGGGCTGGAAGCACTGGGTGCTGTGAAGGGGCTCAGCAGTGCTGCTCCCCACGCAGGCAGGAGCTGTGCCAGAGCTGGGGCTGCCTGGGATGTTCTCCCTCTCTCCTTCCTGCTGCAACTTTTTGGAGTCCAAATTGGGGCATTTCTTGGCTGAAAAGCTTCAGGAAGTGCAGTGTTACACCCTAAACTGAGACCTGCTCAGAAGGTGGCAGGAACCCCCTTTACCGGCTTTGTGGCTCCGACTGTGTATCACATCCAGCTCCTTGGGACCTGCACCTGGAAATCCCCCCAGGGAGCTGCAGCTTTGGCTGCTGAGGGAGAGGAGGGAGGAGGAAGGTCAGGAGTCTGTACAGGTCATGGCTCTGCTCTGGGGGGGCTTCCCAGCAGAGAGAGAGAAGCTGTTGGTGACCTGCCCTTGCCCAGCTGCCACGGGCTGGCCCACTCAGGGAAGGGAGCAAACACATCCCAGGTGTCCCCAGTTCTTTGGGAGCTGCAGAAGAACGAGCTGTGGCCTCTCAGCCCCTCCCAGGGGTCTCTGCAGCCGTGTGAGGGGATTTTTGGGTGACTCCTGCCCTACCCAGCCCCATCCCTGCCCTGTGGAGAGCCAGGTAGGAACTGCCTCAAACGCTGCAGCTGGGTGGGCACAATGTCCCTGCTGTGGGAGCCAGGCCTGGGGGGCTCCGGGGAGGGAGGGGGAGCTGGAGCTCACTGAACAATGGAGAGGTCCCAAGACACAGCAGTTATTTAGGATAACTCATCTTCAGCATTCCCTGGGGGATCCTCCCAGGTGCCCTGGGGCAGAAATCTCGAGGGATGGGAGGGCTGAACTTGCTGCCTCCTCCTGCTCCCCCAGCTCACCAGCACTGCACTGCCTGCACTGGGAAAGCCTGATGGGGGAAATTAAATTAAAAATCTCGCAAAGTGTATTATTCGGCCACACCGAATAAAAAGACTTCCGTGCAACCTGCTTTAGAGGAAGGTGTCCCTGCCCACGGAGGTGGGGTTGGAACGAGACGAGCTTTAAGGCCCCTTCCAACGCAAAGAATTCCAGGATTCTGTGATCCCGTGCCTTTCCCGCGGGGAAGCTGCAGCGGGAGAGCCGCGGCTGCCGAGGAGCTGCGCTGACCCGGGGCTGTGTTACCTTCAGGAGAGGGTATGTCCATAAACCAGCCGTGTGCACTAAGGACAGGATTTATGGATTGAGCCTTCCTGGCTCCGGCAGCGGCGGCTGCTCCCGCCGCCCGGTCCTGCGGTGGAAGTTCAAGGTTTATCCGAGCCGGGAGCCCGGGAGATGTTTTTTAATGGCAAATGGATGTCTGGGGCTTTTAACAGGCGGGAGGAGGAAAACTTCCCCGCAGCCGAGGCAGAGCCGCCAGGCCCTGGCGCAGGTGAGTGCGGGTCCATCCCGCACGGCGCGGGCACAGGGAATTGCTGCCCCGGGCTCCTCCCGCTCCCGCCCCGCGGAGGCTCCTGATTTCACCTGATCAATAAAGTCGTGACTATCGATCCCGCCCGGTGCGTGAGCTCCTCCGCAGCCCCGCGGCCGCTCCCGCCCGGGGAAATTCGGGAGGTTTCGAGCGGCGGGGATGCAAAGGGAGGGTTTGCGTGGTCAGGAAAGTGAGAGGCAGCGCTGCCGGGGGTTGGTCAGGGACAGGGGACAAGGTGAGAGCAGATGGAGGGGTTGGAGAGTGGGGGAGCTGAAACACATCAAGGGGTGCACGTTGTGGAGGGTTGGGGTGTGTGTGAGGGAAGGTGGGTGTTGTGGAGTGCACAGAGGGGGGAAACCTGGTGGGAGAGCTGGGGTGCACGGACCGAGGGGTGCACGGTGGGAGAGATGGTGAGCACAGAAGGGGTGCACTGAGGGGTCAGGTGTGCACATCCCGGGCACCGGGAAGGCCCTGGGAGCACCCAGAGGACCCCGCAGGCTCCCCGGGGGTCGCACGGCAGGCGATCCGGAGGGTCCCGATCCTCCTCCCCCCTTGCCCGTCCCCGCCCGCCCCGCGGGGGCTCCGCACGCCGGGTCAGGAGGAGTGTGCCCGGCCCGCAGAGCCGCCGCCCGCTCCCTTTGTCAATGTCCAGTAATTAAAATGTCACCGTTTAATTTTCAGGCCTCTCGGAGCAATCTTTTCCTAATAAAGAGTCTAATCGAAACGCTCCTTCCCCCGCCTCGGCGGGAAGGGCCGCGGAAGAGGCTGCGGAGGCTCAGAGCCGCCGCGGATCGATGGAGAGAAACCCGGATTGATCGGCCTCTAAAATTAAATTTATTGGGGTCATGGTTTTATATGGTGCTGATACAACTGTTAAATGGGGAACATTCATTTCCAATAGGAGGCGTTTATTAAACTTCCACTGAATTAGACCGCCGTGATTTATGTGGCAATCTCGGCTCAGCCCTCCAGGAGCGCGGGGCCTTCCGCGCCCGCCACGCGTGATTATTTATTTATACACCCGTGACACGGCTCCCTAAGTTTTAACCTAAATTATCCACCGGTTTCGTCTGCCGGCGGCACCGGCCCGGGGAGCAGGGAAGGATGGGGGGTTCCTGTCGGGGCGCAGCGCCCTCCCCGCCGGCCGCGGCCCCTCCGCGCCCCCCGGTCCCGGGAGGGTCCCCGGGGGGGTCCCCGGTTTGGGGGGGCGGCGGCGCCCGCAAACGTCCCGGCTCTCGCGTGCGGCGATCGTTGAGCGTTAATTAGAAATTCATTACAATTAAAAGCCGCGCGCACACGCCTTAATTACATCTGATTTTTAATTCCGAATCCGTGTTTACACAGTAAGCGAGACGTACCTCCTGATTATCCCCAATACTCTTTATACTGTACTAATTATGTAAATTAAACCTAATTAACTGACAAAAACTGCAGTCAATTCAACTGTTAAAAGATACGGCGGCTGCGAGGAGCGGGACGCCGGCGGGGAGCGCGGCGGGGCCGGGGTCGGGCCGGGGGTCGCTCCTTGCCTCGGGGCTCCGCGGCACGGTCGGGGCGAGCCGGGGGCCGGTTCTGCCGCCTCGGGCACCGGCGGAGCTCTGCGGGCACCGGGGCAGCCGCACGGCCCGCGGAGGGCACGGCGGGGCAGAGCCGCGTCCCCCCGGAGCCCCCCAGACCCCGACGTGCCGCCGCGGGAGCGGCCCCGGGAGCGGCGGGTACCGGCTCGGTCCGTGCCCGCTCCCGGCGCCCCGCAGCCCTGCCGGTGCCCCGCAGCCCGGCGTGGCCCCGCAGCCGGTCCCGCAGCCTCTGCGGGTGTCGAACGCCGTGGGATCGCCCGAACCCCGGCGGCGAGGGGGCAGCGGGGCTCGACCCGGAGCGGGCGCGTCTCACCGCGCCCTTGCCTCCGTCTGGCCGGAGAATAGGGGGATGGGGGGGATAAATAATTAAAAGGTGAGGAATAATTACCGGCTCGGGTTGCGATCGTTGCGGGAAGGCCGCGCCGCAAGGCCCGGCCGGCAGCGCCCGCTCCTCGTCCCCCACGACGGGGCGGCCCGGGGGGAGCGGCGGCCGCTGTCGCGCGTGGGAGCGCAGCCCGGGGGTCGGTGCCGCCGCGGAGGAGATGGGGGGCTCCGCACCCGCGTTTCGCTCCGCGCCGGCTCCGCCGCGTGCTGCCGGTGCCGCTGGTGATGGCGGGGAAGGGCTGGCGGGGGGGCACACACCAAAGTGATGGCTGGGGGCTATCCGCGCCGTTATTAACTTCTGTTTGATCAGTGTAATTGCGCCGATCGCGGCCGGACGCGATGATTAATTACAGTTTAATTAACGTGGCCGTGACGAGTGCCGCATGCGGGAACCCAACCCGGGCAGGGATGCGGCTGGAGGCCCCCGCCACACCGGCAGGACCGGCGGACACCGTGATTCTCCGCCGCTCCGGGTCCGCAAGTCCCGCCGGCGTGGCGTGAGCCCCCGTGGGGAACGAAAAACGCGAGCTCGCCCCCTTCTGCCCTCTCCTCCCGGCGATTTCGTTGCCGCCCGATGTCCCCCCCCTCGTCGCCGGTACCGCTCCCGCACCCGCGCCCCGCAGCGGAGCGCGCATCCCGGCCGGGAGAAAGATGCGCGGCACCAGCGCGTCCCCGATTTCGATGGGGTCCCTCCGCCACTCCCTCCGGGCTCCTCTTTTCGTTACCGCCCGCTCCCCCCTCAAACTTTCAACGAGCACCGCTCCCCCCGGGGTGTCCGCACGGCGGGAGGGGGATGCGGGGGGGGCGCGGAGCGGCGCGGAGCCCACGCAGGTGCGGCGCGGGGCTGATCCCCGCTCTTACCTCGGGCAGCCCGGGCGGGTCCCCGCTCGGTGGCGGCCCCCCACGTCCCCCCCCCCGCTCCCTCCCCGTTCACGCCGTGCCTTAAAGCCGCGCCGTGATTGACTGGAGCGCATCGGTGATTGACGGCGGCGGGGTCCCGGAGGCCGTTAATGTAAATATGCTGGTGCTAAGTGGGTGTGTCTTCCCGTTATTTTAGCTGTCACCGGATCAATGTGCAGCGTCTCCAAGTACGGATCCGGATCCTCCCTCGGTGGCGCGCCTGGTCACTCGCTCTTGTTGCATCTGTGCCGGGCGGACGCGGCGGCGGGGCGGGCGGCGGCCCCGCGGCGTCGGTGAAGGGCGCGCCCGCTGCCCGCCCGCCCCGCGCCCCGGAGGCTCCGCTGCCCCCGGGAACGGGCTCGGCGCCGACGGGGCCCCCCCGGCCGATGGCGGCCCCGGCGCCGGGCTGCGGCCCCTAGTCCCGAGCAGAGCCGGCACGTCCAGCAGCTCCGCGGCGCGGTGAGTGCGGGCGGGCGGCGGGAGCGATGGGGGGGTGGGGAGGGCGGAAAGCGGGGCGCATTTTCGGGAGTCGCTCCCCGTTATTTTGTGTAATTACCACGGAAGCTGCTTAACCACCGGGAGCCCTCCCCGCTAAGCCAATTTGCCTGGCTCGCTGCTGCCCTTCTGCTACGTGCGGCGGGTGCTGCCCGCCCCGGCCCCTAATCCGCCCGCGCCTAATCGCCTGCCGGGGACACGACAAAGGGGCTCCTGGGCACCGCGCCCGCCGCCCGCGGGCACCGAGCGCCAAGTTTGGGCCCGCCCGGTCCGGCCCGGGGCTCGGCCCCTCCGGCCCCGCCGCCGCGGGACGCGCCGGCCGCATCCTCCGGAGCCTTTCGTTGGAGCCCGCCCGGGGCTCGCCGCAACCCGCGGCCCGGCACGGCCCGGCGAGCCGGCACAAAGGGAAGGCAAGGCAAGGCAAGGCACCTCCCGGGGACTCGGGGAGGAAGGAAGCGGGGCCGGTGACCCGCCAGGACGCCCTTGCCCCGGGCTTCGGGGGCCGGGTACGGCGGCGCTCGGTACCGGCGGCCGCGGCGCGGGGGCTGCGCTCCGGCCCCGCCAGACCCCTCGGCCGGGGAGGGTCCTGCGGCAGCGGCCGGGGGGCTCCGGGCCGGTAGCGCCGAGCGAGGATCGGCCGGGCCTCGGTGCGGGGCCCCGGGAGCGCCTCTAACCCGCGCCTCTAACCTGAGCCTTTCCCCGATTTTGTTTTGCAGGGGCGTTTTGGGGGGGAATGGAGGCGATCGCCAGTCAGATGGGAAATGGGAGAGATGCAAGCTCCTCCCCAAATTCAAAGCAAGAGCTGCAGCCGTACCAGGGCTCCAATACCCTCAAGCCCAACCAAGTGGGTGAGACCTCCCTGTACGGCGTGCCCATCGTGTCCCTGGTCATCGACGGGCAGGAGCGGCTGTGCCTGGCGCAGATCTCCAACACGCTGCTCAAGAACTACAGCTACAATGAGATCCACAACCGGCGGGTGGCCCTGGGCATCACCTGCGTGCAGTGCACGCCGGTGCAGTTGGAGATCCTGCGGCGGGCCGGGGCCATGCCCATCTCCTCCCGCCGCTGCGGCATGATCACCAAGCGGGAGGCGGAGCGGCTCTGCAAGTCCTTCCTGGGCGAGCACAAGCCGCCCAAGCTGCCCGAGAACTTCGCCTTCGACGTGGTGCACGAGTGCGCCTGGGGCTCCCGGGGCAGCTTCATCCCGGCCCGCTACAACAGCTCCCGCGCCAAGTGCATCAAGTGCAGCTACTGCAGCATGTACTTCTCCCCCAACAAGTTCATCTTCCACTCCCACCGCACCCCGGACTCCAAGTACACCCAGCCCGACGCCGCCAACTTCAACTCCTGGCGCCGCCACCTCAAGCTCAGCGACAAGACGGCCACGGAGGAGCTGTCGCACGCCTGGGAGGATGTCAAGGCCATGTTCAACGGCGGCACCCGCAAGCGGACCTTCTCCCTGCAAGGGGCGGCCGCCGGCGGGCCCGGGGCCGGCTCCCCCGCCGCCAAGGCGGCCCTGCACCCGCCGCCGCCCGCGGGCCCCGAGCTGGCCCCGGCGCACAAGAGCCTGCGGTGCAGCGGGCAGGAGGCTGCGGGCGAGCGCGGGGCGCTGGGGCTCGCGGGGGCGCACGGCGGGGCCGCGGGCGCGCACGGCGGGGCGGGCGCGGTGCGCAGCTACCCGGTGATCCCGGTGCCCAGCAAGGGCTTCGGGATGCTGCAGAAGCTGCCGCCGCCGCTCTTCCCCCACCCCTACGGCTTCCCCGCCGCCGCGTTCGGACTGTGCCCCAAGAAGCAGGAGGAGGCGCTGGGCGGCGCGGGGGGCGGCGAGGCGGGCAAGGGCGGCGCGCTGCCCCCCGGCATGTTCTGGGGACCCCCGCACCCGCACCCGCACCAGCCGGCACAGCCGCCGCACCAGCCCGGCGCCGCCAAGGACAGCGGCGTGTACCCCTCGTTCCCCGTGTTCTGGCCGGCCGCCGGCAGCCTGCCCGTGCCGCCCTACCCCGCGCAGAGCCCGGCCAAGGCGGCCGCCACCGCCGTGGTGGTGGCGGCGGCGGCAGCGGCGGCGGCGGCGGCGGCCGAGCCGGCGGGGCTGGCGGGGAGGCACGGGGAGCTGGAGGGTTCCGAGCCCTCGGGCAGCGGCAGGAGCAGCGCGACCCCCCAGGAGGGCGCGGGGGCGGAGGGCGAGCGCTGCCCCAGCGCCCTGTCGCGGGCGGCGGGCGAGGAGGAGCGCTCCGGGGACGAGGCGCTGCTCGCCCCGCTGCCGCTGCCCAGGAAGGGCAGTTACCTGTCCGCCTTCCGCCCGGTGGTGAAGGACGCCGAGAGCATCGCCAAGCTCTACGGCACCCGCGAGGCGTTCGGCGGTGCGGGGCCCCGCGGCCCCGGGTACCTCTCCCCGGACTTCCTCAGCGAGGGCAGCTCCAGCTACCGCTCGCTGTCCCCCGGGGGGGACACGGCCGAGGAGCCCGAGGTGGACGTAGAGTCCAACCGCTTCCCGGAGGACGAGGAGGAGGAATCCGCCGCCGTCCCCGCCGCCGCCGTCCCCGCCGAGGGCCGGGAGCCGCCGCCGCCGCGGCTGCTGGCGGGGCCCGAGGAGCCGCCGCCCGCCGGGGCCGACGGGCCCGAGGAGAAGACGGGCGAGATGCCCACGGAGGGCGGCCCGGCCCCCGACGGCAGCCCCGAGAGGAGCAGCAGCAGCAGCGGCACCTACGAGGTGCGGGGTCGGGAGGGACCTGCCCTCGGGGGTCCCCGCGGGGCCGGCCCGGGGGCCCTGACTCGCTCTTTTGTAGGTGTTCGCGCCGGAGAGGGGGGAGCCCCTGCAGCCGCTGAAACCCGCCGCGTCCCTGGGAGCCCCCGCCGCCTTCCTCTGCACCCCCGAGGCCAAGGGTAACGCGGGCCGGGGGCGGGCGGACGGGGCGCTCCGAGGGCGCGGCCCCGGGGGCGGCCCCCGCCGGCGGCTCAGCCCCGGGGGGGCACCCGGGCCGCCGCTTTCGTTTGGGGGGATTTCGGGAGAAAAGCGAAACAAACGGTTCCCGGGCGGGGGTCGGGGCTGGAGCCCCCCCGGGCCCGGCGATGCCGCCGTGGCCGCGGCCGGTGCAGCGGGGATGGGCTGAGAGGGCCAAGCTCCTGCCCACAAGCTACTTTCCAACAGCAAAGCGATTAGGATGTCCGCTAAGAAGGTTTTAACGAGGGCTTTGTCCGTAATTATGTAATTAAGGATATATCAGGACCATACTTTCATTGCTTATGGTTGAAAATCGGTTTATTAACTTTAAGAGCAAGATAAAGAAGACAATCACTCCGCGGCAGAGGATTTAGAGACCAGAAAATCCTATCAGGACCAAAGGAATGTCTCTCATCCCAGCCCTGTAAATACCGACAGAGGTAAGCCCCGCTCCACGCTCCCCCGCGGGGCGATGCGAGGCCCCTCCGCGGGCGATGCGGGGCCCGCGGAGCCCCCCCCGGCGGGGCTGACGGCGTTTTGCCCCCCCTCGCAGGCGAGGAAGGCCTCGCCATGGATGTCACCGGGACGCAGCTGGTGGAGAAGGACATCGAAAACTTGGCCCGAGGTGAGGCGGGGGTGCGGGGCTCGGGGTGCGGGGCTCGGCGCCCTGACGGGGCGGGCTGGGGAGGGGGCTGGCGGTACCCCCCGGCCTCTGCCCGCGGCTCGAGGTATTTGTGTTTTGTGCAGGAGTGATTAACTCCTGTGATTAATGTAACGTAATGCGATTTGCGCCGCGCTGAGCCGCCTCCAGATGGAAAAGTGCGGGCTCCCCTCAACCCCGCCGTGTATTTTTAAACAGATGAGTTACAAAAACTGGTCCTGGAGCAAATGGAGTTGAGGAAAAAGCTGGAGAGGGACTTCCAGAGCCTGAAAGGTACCGTTGACCCCTCCCCCGCGCATCCCTCGCCCCGGCCGGGGAGCGGGCCCCGCACCGGGAGCGGTGCTGACCCCCCGTCCCGCAGATAACTTCCAGGACCAGATGAAGCGGGAACTGGCGTACCGGGAAGAGATGGTGCAGCAGCTGCAGATCGTCCGAGGTAAGGCCCGGCCGAGCCCATCCGCACTTTTATTTTTTTTATCTCCTTTTATCTTCTTTATTTCTTCCCTTTTTTCTTTCTTCCTATTTTTTCTTTCCCTTTTTTTTTTCTTTATTTCTTTGCTTCTTTTTGTTTATTTATTTTGTTTTGTTTTTTTTTATTTATTTCTTTTCTTTTTTTTTTTTTTTTTTTTTTTTTTTTTTTTTTTTAGCTCTATCCTTTCGTGCCCTCCAATTCGTCTCGGCATTTCCAGCCGCCCCGCAAACGGCTGCGAGGCAATCATTACACGGCAGCGAATGAACCTTTCCCCTCTCGCAGTAATTTCCACACGGGCTAAATTAAAAACCGAGGCGTAAAATTACCTGGGCAGCCGCGAAGCCGTCCCCGACTTCGCACCCATCGCATACCCCCCGTTGCCTCCCTCTTTTTTTTCCCCCCTTGGCGCTCGGTGCCCTCGGGCCCGGCTCATCCCCGACGGGGCGGCCGCGCTCGGCTTTGCCCCGGGTGAGGTGTGATGCTCTCCCCATCCCAGACACGCTGTGCAACGAGCTGGACCAGGAGAGGAAAGCGCGCTACGCCATCCAGCAGAAGTTGAAAGGTACGGCGGTAGGACGGGGAGGGGGGACACAACCGGCTGAGGAGGGGTGCGGGGGGCTGCGGGGGCTGACGGTTCCATCCCTTTGCAGAGGCTCACGACGCGCTGCATCACTTCTCCTGCAAAATGCTGACCCCGCGGCACTGCACGGGGAACTGCTCCTTCAAGCCGCCGCTGCTGCCCCAGTGACCCCCCCCAGGCCTCCCCTCCCCCCGAAGCCATGCGGGCACAGCCCACACAAGCCATTTCCACGAGGAGACACTTGTACATAGAGGACTCGGAGCCCGGCTTTCCTCGGACTGGCAATACGGCGGGGGGCGGCCCCGGGCCGGCCGGGGGGGAGCCGGGCCCTTCCCGCGCCCCCCTCCCCCGCTCCGCCTCCCCCCTCCCTCCCTGTGTGTCCGCTTCTTCCACCCTCGTCCAGACTGGAAACAAAAGTGGCTATGTGCAATGGATATAAATGTACTGTGATTCTCTTGGTACAGTATTTGTCGGATTTTTATTTATTTATGATGTATATTTATCCGCCCACGCCCTCCCCGCCCCGGGCCCCCTCCTTTATCCCCCTCCTTGTAAATACTGGATGTAACGGCACTTTAACGGGCGGACCCGCGACTCCGGAGGCAGAACATCGCACGCCCGCTCTGGGGACAGACCCCCTCTGTACGTGATTTTGGTTCTTTAATAAAAACAGACTTTAAGAAGCCGCCTGGTGCGTGGGGCTGGCCCGGGAGGCGGGGGTGTGCCCCCACGGGGGGGGGTGGGGCTCTCACGGCCCCTTCGGCCGCCCCCCGCCGGTACCGGGGCTCTGAACTTGGGGGGACTGCGAAGCTTCCCCGATCCCTGCTCCTCCTCCTCGCCGGGAGCTCATTAATGCCCATTTATATGCTCGTTTCACACATGAAGGTATCCCATTAATGAGCTCCGAGAGCGGGCGCGAAGTGCGCGCACACCTATTACCCCCAAATACCTGTTTTCAGCCCAGAATTAACCTCGCGCCGCAGCGGGATCGGGAATCGGGACAGAGACAGGGAGTGGGGAGGATGCACCGGGCTCCTGGGGAGCTCCGCGGTGGAAGGGACCGTGCGGGACTCGCCCCGGGAGCTGCGGGAGGGATGCACCGGGAGGGATGCGGGGACCGGGCAAAAGGATGCGCGGACAGGGAGCATCCCTGGGATCCGCAGCATCCCGGGGACCCGCAGCATCCCGGAGACCGGGACCAGTGCGAGGGAAGAAGCTGGAAGAGGAGGATCCCCCGGGGGGCTGCGCGGTGCCCACCCCGGCGGGGTCTCTGAGCGTGAAGCGGCCCCGGGAGCGCGGGTCTGCCCGTAATTAGTTTGCGGGGCTCATCAGGCGGTTCCGCGGCCTGCGCCGCCACCGCGTGGGCGCTGCCGGAGGTGCAGCTTCCCCCTCCCCACACACACCTTCTCCCCTCGCCATTCCCGACCCCGGGATCAGCTGTGCCGGAGCCAGGAGCAGCGACTCCCACCTATCAGCTGAGGGGCAGGGAGCCCAGCCCAGCCCGGGCATGTGGACGTGGGTGGCTGGGATGAAGGTTAAAAACCTTTGGGGTGGGAGCACAGATGATTTTTTGGGGACTCTCTTCGTTTTTCTGAGTGTCAAAGTTCCCATGGCTTCTTTGCCCCATCCCTGCAAGTGTCCAAGGCCAGGTTGGGCAGACTTTGCAGCAACCTGGGCTGGTGGAAGGTGTGCCTGCCCATGGCAGGGGTGGAACAGGGTGGCGTTAAAGGTCCCTTCCAAACCATTCTGGGATTTTCTCCTTGGAACACAGACATCCTGCACTGTGGGAGCTGAAGGAGGTGCCTGAGGGGGAGCAGTGGAGCTGGTGGCATCTCTCATGCAGGTAAGACCTTGGGAAGCTTCCCACCTTACTGGGAAATGAAGGGGATGTGTAAATCAGGGAGCAGAATCAAGAGGTAGTCACTTGAGGGAATGAAGCTTCCCTTTGGAGCTCATAGGGGGGCTCCTGAGCCTCTTTCCTGGACAGTAGGAAACCTCTTTCCTCTGTGCCCTTCTGGCTGGGTCACTGCTGGCACCTCACAGGGCTGGAGGTGACCCTGTGGAGGGACCCCAGAGGGGCCTGGCCGGGGTCTGGGTGCCTGCCCAGCCCTGCTGTGCCCACAAACACAGGCACAAAAATGAACTATGGCGTTGCATTAATATTTTCACACTACTTAGCTCTCATTAAAATGCACTTTGCAGAATTTAATATGCGCCTTCAAATGACACAACGTATTAAGTGCTTAATATACTAGAAATTATGAAACTATTATAGTCTAAGTAATATGAAATAATTAGAGTGAATTCAACTTCACCGGCAGAATGAGGGAAAGGCTTCAAATTTTTTATTCTTTTTTTGTGGTTTTTTTTTTGGTCTCCAAATAGTTGAATGCAGTAACAGCCCCTGAAAATAAACAACCAGAGTTAGGATTTTTAAATAATTAAAGCAGGAAGGAGCCTGGAGTGTCTGTGCTTGAGCCCGTGCTGCATTTGGAAGCGGGGAAGCAGAAGGTCTGTTTGCAGTAGCTGATGGAGTTGTTCTTTCAGGCCAGTGGCAGAGCAGCTCCGAGGAGCTGCTCACCAGACCTGCAGCCTGGCCAAGGCTCGGCCCCATATGCTGTTTCCCTCTTGTGCACAAGGCTGGTTGGTTGGAGCTGAGCAGAAGTGGTGGCTCTCGGTGACAGAGAGGGTTCCCTGTGAGCTGGGAGTCCCCCCAGCAGAGCAGGTCCCCTCTTAACGGGGGTGCCAACACCAGAGCCCCCCTGTTAAAACCACAGGACGTGGCCTCTGGCTTTGGGAAGGGATTTGAGCCACGGTGTGGATATTTGGGATGGATTTCAGGGGCTCTTCTCACAGGAGGGGATCCCGCTGGAGTGTGGGTGCTCTGCAGCAGAGAGCAGCCAGGCTTGGGCAGGGGGTTTGCCCTGGGGTGTGGGAGGAGGGGGCTGTGTGGGACTGCACTGCTGTGGGCAGGCCCTGGCACAGGTTGCCCAGAGAAGCTGTGGCTGCCCCTGGAAGTGTCCCAGGCCAGGTTGGACAGGG
>JAWWES010000018.1:1380317-1414082 GCA_035583135.1 Lophotriccus pileatus | reverse complement strand
CCCGCCGAGGCCCCCGGGGGGTGGCGGCGGCGCTGGGCAGCGCTGCCGGGGCGGGCGGGCGGGGGAAGGAGCCCTCGGGCTCCCCGCGAAGTTTGCGGGGAGTGCGGCGGTGACAGCGCGGGCACCGCGCCGGGCGGCCCCGCTCGCCGCCCGCCCCGCGGCGTGAGGCGCGTCGCGGGCAGAGGTGGAGGAGTTCGGCGGGGCTGAGCTGGCGCCGGTCCCTGTCATCCTGCGGAACGCGTGGAAACGGGGCGCTCCGGCCGGAGCTCCGCGGGGGGCTCTTCGCGGGGCTGGGCGCGGGGAGCAGCCCCCGCCAGCTTCGCCTTCCACCCCTCGGCCCTGCGGAGGCCGTCACGCACTTCGCGATAATCACTTCAGCTCTCCATCAGGGGTTTTGAGGAACTGGCGTAGCGGGTGGCGGGGCATCCGCTCTGGAGACGCGCCCAAAAAATCCAAGGAAAAGCGCCCCCCCTCCCCAAAAAAACCCAACTTTGCCATGGTTTCGATGCCGGGCGTGGGGCTGCAAACCCCTGCCCTGCAGCGTGGTGAAAGTTTGGGAGTTTCATCGCAGTTGTCACAGGGTCGTTGCTACACCAGGAGGGCTCCTGTCTCCTGCTCTGAAGTTAATACAGCGAAAGGCACAAATCGGGTGTGTATTAAATAGGTAAAATCAGAAGTGTGTTAAAAGTGTAGCAAACTGCAGAATATGTGAGGTTTGACTACGGAAATACTTTGGTTTTCCCTAGAGGTTCAGTAGGTCTCGTTTTTCTGTGTATCAGAGGTATCGGGCACTTTCATTTTGAGATGCTTGAGCTGTCAGGGGTAAAGAAGTATAAAACCTTGAGTGTGTCCAACTTCAGGATCCTGCTTTAAATCCTCCCGTGGCCTTAGTTTTTCTCGATTTCAGACCACATTGTGTTGTCCTTAAGTCCTTTTTCTTTCCAAAATGTGCTTCCCACGTAACGAGATAAAAGGTTGGGAAGTGATTCCGAGGTTTTAAGTTTTGTTAATTTAAGCGTGGCAAACGGAATAATGTGTTTTAGCAAGCAGCTCTGAGGGGTTTGGGTGCACAGCAGCCAGGTGGGGTTTATGTGATGCCTTTATTAGCAACCCTCCCTGAAATGGAGTTAAAAGAGATGAGAGGTAAGGAATAAAGTGATTTTTTGGGGGGTGTGTTTAAGATGACAGGACGGTGGTCAAGGGACAGGGCTGAAAGGCAGGATTTGGCTGTGAAAATCCACAATTTATTGATCCTGGGAGCTTTGAAACCCGAAGCCTGTGGTCCATCAGGCTGGGGGGGCCTGTCCTTTTCTCTTCCCCTGCAGCTTCACAGGTGGATCTTTCACAGAGCTGTTTCATCATGCCAGACCTCTTCCTTGATCCCTCTCTAAAACTTCCTTATTGAGAACCAGTAGAAAGAGATCAGAATTTTTAAAATTAATTCTTCCTGAAGTGCTGTTGCTGCCTCGGAAACTTGGGAGAGTAAATGCCCAGCTGGCTGTTTTATTTTCATTCTCACTTTTCTGCTCAGGGTAGTGGCACTTTCAGGCTGGCCCTGAAGGATCCCACTGCATTCTGTGAAAACTTGGGTTTTTCCTCTAGTTTTGGGGGCTTTTAAATTCTTTCTTTGCAAGTTGAAAGGTACCTGAGGGAGGGTTTATGATTAAGACTTGCTGTTTGAAGAAGGACCAGTGAATTCCTTTAATTATTTTCATTTTCTTAGGTAAAAAACCTTTTCCATTTCTCTTCCGATTAATTAGCAAACGGCATTGATTTCGGCTTTAGTGACCTTTAAAAACTCAGATCAAACGTGATAGTTGTGCAGTGACTCACTCTCTTTGCCAGCAAAAGTCAGTCAGGAAAACTTAGGCAGGTTTCTAAAACTTTGTTGCCTTCCCTTGTGTGGACCTGTCTCACCATAATCAAGAATATTTCAGTCTTTTGCCCATTTGGGACTGTTTGTCCTATTGGGGAAAAAAATAACCAGATAAGATCAAACATCCTCTGCAGATCCCAGAGTTGTGAGGTTAATGAATTCCTTGGTACTCTGGAAGGGTTGGATAAATTGAACCAGTATGTTTTCATTTCTGCTGCCGAAAGAAGGTAACTGGAAAGTCTGTGGAGTTCTCCATAACTCCATAGGCTGAGGCATATGTGAATTTTCCTGATCTTAATTACTATTCCTGTATAATTGCACACAGACTCTAATTTATCTCAAGGTAAGCTATTTAAAGCTCTTTCTAATTGGAAGGAGTATACTTGAGTGATTAAATCTTTCCTTCAATATTTCTTACATCTCTTTAAATTGGTTATTAGATTGTTGTGATCTTTGCCTTCCACTCAAGTCCTTTGGAAATCATTACACAGTTTGCAATAATCAATTCAATTATACACGGATCAAAGAAGGGAAAAGAAAAGCTTATGTTCGAGTATTGTCATTCTTGATACTGTCCTAAGGAGCTGGTTTGGAAAGCACATGCTGGGAGGTTTTCTCCTTTGTTCTCTCTCCTTTTAAGAAAGTGCCTTTGGGGATTGAAGAGATCCCTGGTGTGTTTCTTGTTAGACACAATTTATACTTTAAGGAAAAAAAAAAAGTGAGCCAAGAGTTTGAATGAAAATTCATAAAAGTGTTTCCACACAATGGGGAGGAAAACAAACCAGGCAGAAATACCCAGTTGGGAAATACCCCTCCCCTAAATGCAGGGAGGCAGTTTTGGAGTGGGACAGGTTGGTGGGGGTGACAGCAGTGACAAGTGGATCTCTGGAATAGCATCCTCAGTGCTAATGAGCATAATCTGCCTATTTCGGTGCTCAATTAGAATTTTACTCCCCTGTATTACAATTTTACTCCTCTGTGTTACGAGCTGTTTTTGCTTAATCCTTCCCTAAGTTGCTGTGGTTGGTTGTTTCTGTGATTAAAGTAAATATCATCTACTTTTCATTGTTCTCTGAGTCCCTGGATTACGGTGGTTTCGTGGTGTAATTTACTGTGTGGCAACATCATTGTGTTTTTAACTGTGTTTTGGTCCAGGTATCATTTTTTGAGCCTTCGGTCTTTGCCACTGGGATTGCAGATACCAGAGGAATAACACTGGCAGCTGTGCATCACCACTTAACTGTCAGAGCCCCAATCCATAACCCTTCTTTATGGCCAATAAAACCCAGATTGCCTGTTGTGCACACGGAAATACAGTGTCAGTGCACTTCTGGATAAACCCTCCCCAGCACTGGGGGCCACCCCGGAGGCCTTTGTGCTTCTGTGCAAGGCAAATTCTCAGTTGATGCCACCTGGGAGAAGGAAGGAAGGGGTAAGAACCATATCCACCCTGCTGGATGTTTTTAATGGGTTTCCAAAACATTCCTTTTCCTTTTGCTTTGGAAATGACAGTTCATTTTTCTTTTGCTCTAGAAAGTACAGTTACAGGGCTGAGAAGGTAAGAGGCAGGTAGAAGATGCATCTTTAGCTTTGTTCCACGAGGAGAGTGTTCCCCTCAGGAGGGTGGGTGCTCAGGACTCACCTCTGGCTGAGGCACACAAGACAAATAGTTAAAAGCATCCCGTGGAAGAGGGTGTGGACAGTCAAGATACCTTCAGATATTGCAGTTATTTATAGGGATGCAGCCACTGCTCTGGTTTCAGTGGTTTATGGCCTGACCTGCCTTCACACAGAGCACAGAGATAAGTGCAGACCTGTCACTAATGTCTCTGGCACGGAGGATTGGAGTTCCTGTAATCTGTTCTCAGAGAAGTCAGCGTCTCATCATTTCCCTCTTTAGGGCCATTACAGTGAAAACCAAAGCAGAACTTCCACACACTTGAGACTTGAGTGCTCCCTGTAATTGTTCTGAGATACCCCCGGCCCTCTCCCACCCTGTGAGTGCCTCGTTGCTGCCTTTCTCTGAAGCACCTCCTGGAATCTGGGCTTGTCCCGGTGCTCAGAGTGAGTGGGTGCTGGTGGTTCCATCAGTGTGGTCTTCACTGGGCTCTGCTGATACTGAATTTGAAGCAACAGTCCTGTGGATGCTGTGAATCAACATTTTGATAGGGTTGCTTTTTGCATCACTCAAATCCAACAGGATTTATGGCTGGGAAATGGATTGGGTCTCTTGTGACTTTTCTCTTGGTGTTTGGCCCTTTGACTCCACAAAGAGAGAATTCCACCCACAGTCCTGAGGTGGCCTCAGAACTGTTTATTCTGCTGCTGTGCTTCCCCTGTACAAACTGCTTTGCTGAAGGATGTTGCAGATGTCCTTCTAGTGGAAAGCTCAGCTTTGTCACCCTCCATAAAAAGCAGTGAAAGCCTTCTGACAGCCAGGATTTCAGGGAAGGGTGAAAACCTGGCTTTTTGTGTAAAAAACTGGTCAGTAAATACCTTGTGTGTCTCGTGCAGCCTCTGTGCTGTCCCGCTTCACCTCTGGTCACAGAACTGTGCCTGCAGGAATCACTGAGAAATGTTTGTGCTGTTCTTGAGGGGGAGAAAAGGGGAAATGCACAGTTTGGGGGCTCCTGGGACACGTGGTCGGGCAGCTGGAGTTTGGAACCCCCGTGATGGAGCTCAGGTATCCATGGTCTCGTTGCTCTGTCACTCTTCCAGCTCTGTGTAGACCAGGAGTGCTGGTTTGGGCTTTTGAAAGTGAAGGTGATTGGATTTTATGATGCAGAAATTGCACACAGTACCTGCAGTAGTAATCTGTTCATGAAAACAAATGCCATTCTTGGAAGTAGGGGCTTTTGCTAGGGAGGAGGAGAAAGGAGCTTACCAAGAGTGCTTGTTTCTGTAATTTTGCTCAGTGCTGTCAAAGCCGTTTTGAACCTGTAGTCACTGCTATAAAATGTGGCTCTTTGAAAGCAAATTAAAAACTTTGGGGCTACAGGAAAAACTCAGAGGTATTAAACCCTTGAGAATATCTGGAGTTGAGGATGGAGCCAGGAGATGTCAGCTTTATCTGCCTTTGTTCTGATCTTCCAAATTTTCAGAGGCAGCCAGAACCACATTAAGCCAGGTAACAGTACATTATTCTCCCTGTGCTGTGCCACAAACCTCGGGGTTGTCATTTCTTCTCTCCCTGTTTTGCTGAGGCTCCTGTGGCTGGTGCAGCTGTATTGATCCAGGAGTTTGTCAGCAATTTGCTTAATCTTGTTCTCCTTTCGGGATTAGGGATGGCTGTGGATGTCTCTGTTGTCTGTTGTGTCCCTTGGCAAACACAAGGAACAGTGGAGTGCTCCGAGCTTTGTGTCCCAGGGCCAGGGCAGAGCAGGAGTGAGCAGAGGGTGGGTATTATGGGCTTGTCTGGGACATGAGAAACAAAGAAATGAAAAGCCAGCATACAATGAGACCAGGGGGCAACCTAAGCTTGACCTTTATGTCTATAGGAGATGATATACAAGAGATTTATATAGGAAGTGGCACGATAATTAATGGAGGAGCAAAAGGAGCCTTTTGAAGCCATTGCTTGGTAAGAATAGAGCCCTGGGCTGTGCAGCAGAGCAGAGGCTCTGTGGGCTTGTGAAAGTTTATGCAGCACTGGAAACAGAGAGATAAGTGCTGGTCACTCCTTGTGCATCACTGAACACAGACCTGGTGAACCTCCCTGCGTTTGTTTAGGAAGTGGGAATGAGCCTTCTGGGTGAGCTCTGCCTCCTCCTGCTCCTGCCAGCCTTGCCCAGGCTGGGGGAACGCTCCAGGTTCTATCCTAGAAGGATATCTGACAGAGGGAGAGGAAGGGGCAGGGTCAGTCTCTCCCTGCCTGGAGGCTGACACACAGCCAGCAGCTTTTCCAAAGTAAACTGAGCTGCATCCCTGTACCTCTGGAGATATTTTCTTCCCTGTGCCCTGTTTATGGTATGTCCTAAGAATGCTTTTCATGCTCAGTTCTTCAAACCAGAGTTCAGTAGGACTCTCCTGTTTGCATTTCTTGGTGTTACATTCAGTTTGACACCTGCTTGCTCCTGGGATCCTGACCATAGATCATTTGGTAATTCTGGCTGGAAGGGAGCGTGGGAAATCTCCACTCTGAGCTCCTGCTGCAAGCAGGATCAGCTGTGAGGTCAGAACAGGTTACTCAGGACTTTATCCAGTCTGGTGTGTCAAACCTCTGAGGATGGAGATGACACCACCCCTGTGGGCAACCTCTTCACTGCTAAACTGTTCTCATGGTGAAAACAGGGTTGTGTTGCTGGTCTTTTTTCATATCCACCCTCAACCTCTTATTTCATCTTGTGTCTCTTGTCTCACATCCTCTGCTGTGTGCTGGTGTGAAGGTCATGGCTCTGTTTCCTCGATGACCTCCTTTAGACACTGGAAGGTTGCCATGAGGCTCCTCCAAAGCCTTCTCCTACAGCCCCTTGCTGTACCTCACACCTTCAGCAATGAGATACCAGCAGCTTGTTTGGGAATGGCATTTTTGGGCCCATGAGTCCCTGAGGTTTTACTCCTGAGGGTTTGTTAGTGGAGGTGTAACAGCCTCAGCCATGGGCATGTGTAGTTCCTGTGACTGTCCACTGATAAGGGGGGAAATGGCTTAAAAAAATGGAATTTCAGAAGCAGTGAACCTCCTGAGAAGAGAAGGTGACAGGCAGTAGGTGGGCAGCTCCTCACCAGGAGGCTCCATAGGATTCTTGTCCATTTTGGGAACTGGGATACCGACCTCTCCCACTTGTTCCTCCCCTCCCATTAAATAAATGCTTATAAAGGAGATGGAAAACTGAGCTCAGTCTCCTTCTTGCTTGGCTGCAGCACCTGAAGATGCAGCTTTTGTGGCCACAGCCATTGGGGTGTGCAAAGATGTGATAAATGTCCTCAGGAATTTGTGTTGGGCGGGAGTTAAGTCATAACCTTTGCGCAGAGCTGAGATTAGAGGCCTGGTTTTTCTAAGCTGGGTATAAACCAGGTCTGTGTTCTGCTCTTGGGCCTTGGAAGAGCATCTCCTCTTGTTTGCTGCATGAGCAGGTGAGAGACTTTCACTGTCCAGCCACATGAGAAATTTACTGTGGAGAATCTGATGAGAATCTTCTGAGTTGGAACTCCTTCTTCACCTTCATTTAGTGCCTTCTGCAAGATGTTCCCCCTGCCCTGCTGGTAGAACAGGGTCTGGACTTTATAAAGCTCCTCTGTTCATCTTTCCAACTGAAAAATGATTCATTAGCATGAAAAACAGAACAGAGATGGTTTGTTTGGCTCTTCAGCATAAATGCAGCTCCCTATTATTTTTTTAGAAAAGCAGAAGCCAGATACAGTAGGGATAATGTGTTTTGGGTCAGGTAAGATCTGTAATCCAGACTGCAGGAGTGTGTTGTAAAAAGTTGTGTGGATGAGAATGTTTTCTGATGCATTCACTCCTCATGTTGTTCCTCGAGACTCCCCTGACAAAATGATCTCACTTTGGTGCAGATGTTGTATCTTGTTTCCCTGGTGCAAAATCAGAGTCTTTGCAGCAGTCCAAGTATTTGTGTAGATTCTCAGCTTATTGGAAGAGCTGTTGGAGCAGCTCTGCCCAGGCTATGGATGGAGCTGTGAGTGCACCTATAAATGTGCAGCACCAGGGTGGAGAATGTGGGACACAAGCCGAGCTGCTCTTTTTGGTGGGTTCCCTGTTGATTTAAAGTATCTGGTCTGTGGGTCTGCTGAGGCCACTCCGTGGCAGGGCTGCAGATCATTTTCAGTCAGGACTGTTGTTGGTTTGAATTGCAAGGATTTTAGATAATATTTTTCTAAAGGGTGCACACCCAGCTCTTCATTCATACCTCTTTGGTGTTAAAATTTGGCTCCTGTAGTTGAGAAGGAACCTTTTTATTCAAGGCTCTTGACAATGTCACTTGGGTTTCTGAGGAAATGGCTAAAAATAAACGTGTGATAAACTGATTCTTCAGAATGTCAAAGTAGCTGTAGTGGTTCAGACCAAGGGTCCATCCCTGGTACAGCTTCCAGAAAGAGTGAGGAGGGAAAAGCAACAACAGGGCATTTTTAGGTTGAAAAGTCTTTGCTGTTTTTTCATTAGGTGGTGGGCTTGTGCCTTCCTTCTATGAACATTTCCACTTCTAATGTGTATGTGTGTATATATATATATAATTTTTTTAAGATGAGGCCCCCAAAAGCAATGCACTTGGAGATCTGGGTGAAGCAGGGATTTATGGTGTGTGATGATTTCTTTGCTCTCTGTTCCCTTCCTGATGATTTCCCCCAGCAATTGGTGTGTTTGCTGCTGAGCCTGTGTTTCCAGAGGGGTGTTTATCCTGGGCCCAGGAGTTGCCCCAGGGTGGCAAAGGTCACCAGAGCCATCCCTGTGTGTGGGTCTGGCTGCTCTGCTTTTCCCAGAGGCATCACTTGACTTGTGTACATTGAGCTGCCCCATCCCTGAGGTCTCCCACTTTTCCTCCCTCCTTCCACCAGGTCCCACCATCAGCAGCTTTGTCATCCCTTGGTTTCCCGGGATGTCAAGGAACAGGTTAAGCTGTGCCAGCCCAGACCTCCACACATGACCTTCCCCTATTGTTTGCTCTGGGAACAGCTCAGCCATGCTGGTAACAGAAGAACTTTGAAAAGCAGCTGAGGATCCGTGGCCCCTTTGCTGTTCTGAAGAGGTTGTTCCTGCTGTCAGAACACTGGTGTGTGCAGCCTGGGTGCTGGGCCCTTGTTTTGAAACACATGGAGGACTCTGAGGTGGTGCCAAGCTGTTTTAAGGGGAAGCAGGGATGTGTTGGGACTTGTTTCCTATCTTCAGTTAACTAGAAAACTTTGGTAAAATGTGCCTGTGTTTTTCATGTAGTTTGGTAAAGGGCTTGAGCGAAATAAATTTGAGTTGATTAACTGCACTGACTCCTTCATTGCTTGGGCTCTGATGTCTTGAAGCCTTTATTTCTACTTTCCTCCCCCCAACATTACTGCTGTTTGCTTTTGCCACAGAGGCTGAGCAATGCTGGGAAGCAACATCCACACCTGGAAGTGGGAGCTGTGTGTTGTTACCTAGTGAGAGCTCAGGAGGCACAAAGGTGCAGACACTTCCCACTGAAGTTCTAGGCTGAACCCCAGGAAATGCCTTGTTTTGTTTGAGCCCCTAAATAATCCCCCCAGCCCTGTGTAGGTAACAAGGACAGGCAGAGCATAAATTCATGAACATGTGAGAATCATTCAAAGGACATAAATGAGCTGCCAAAGGCTTGTGTATATGCAAATTCCTATTCAGGGTGGGATTTGGATGAGTGCATTAATGAGGTGGGGCAAGAGTTTGGGCAGTAAAGATGAAAAGGAGCAGTGACTGGAGCAGCATCCTCCCTCTGCCCTGAGAGTGGGGGGAGAATGAAGGGGAGGCAGCTCATGGAAGGCTTGGAAAAGTGAGGGAGTGGTATATGAGCAGTCAGTGCTGCTGCTCTCTCTTCCTAAGGATTATCGTGGAAGTCTGAACTTTGCTATCAAAGTTTTCTTGGGCAGCTCCTCCAGTCCTGGCTGTTCTTGTGGCTGAAGCCAAGTTAAACCCAGTATCGTTCTTGGAGTTTACTTGCAGTGGTTTTCATGTATTTTAAATCATAGGTGTGGCTGAAACTTGGCTTATAAACCCCCTCATTCCATCAAGCAGTTTGTTTCCAGGCAGGGCAGGGGTTATTGTGGGAATAGTGAATTGAATTCAGTCTTATTCTGATTATAAGGAAAATTGTGTCTGAAGGATGAGGTGTCTGAAGGGGAGGGGCACAGGGTGTCAGCTTGAGGGCACTGGGAAAAGAAATATCGCTCTTCCCATTGAGCAAGTGTCCTTAGTCCTGAACACGTGCCAGAGTGACTGGGAAAATGGGGAAATAAGCTTTGTCTGTGCTATGTGTGGGCCAGGAAAATATTGCATAGGAAATATATATATAGCTTTCTACCTCACTGCATGCTTGAGCCTATAGGTAACCCTGCAGCTAATACAGAGAAAAATGCAGTTTTCTGGAAGATGGAAGGACAGAGTAGGCCAAATTCTGAGGGGTTTGGATCAGCTTTGTCCGGAGTTTAGGCCTTGCCTAAGATGCATCTTCCCAGTCCGCCTCTGGCTGCACGTTGTCATTTGGAACTGCTTTCTTTATCCTCATTGAAAGCTGAAGAAAAGCAGGAAGGTCTGCTTCCTCCCCCATTATTCTGTCATCTTTTTGCATTTCTGCATGGTGGGAAGAGCCCAGTGGTTGTGGGAGATATGAAACACTGTGCTTCCTGCTTTCCCTTTCTTTGTGCCGGTGCCTCCTTTAGGCGCCTTCCCAGGATTCGCATTCAGGCCGTGCCCCGTTGCTCTCCTTCCAAGCTGTGCTGGTACTTGGAATGAAATCCAAGTGATTCCTGACAGTCTCACTGATTCTTTAACGCCGGGAGCAGCAGCCAAAGAAGTCATCCGTGTCTCATTAACTGCCTGACCCAGGATCCTGGATCCGCCTGGCTGGGAACGGGGCTGAGCTCGCGCTGGCAGGGCAGCTTTTCCCTGGGACATGAACTCCTGAGTGCCAGCACTTTCACCTGCGCCTCAGGAGCTGTTGTCATCCAGCTGCTGATTAATAATCAAATGGATTCTGGCACTTTAAAACCGATCTGTGTCAATATGGGATGTAAATATTCATTCTGGGGCACGTGGTATGGCTCTTGGGGATGGTCCTGTGTAGGCTTAAGGGTTGGACTCAGCAGTCCTTGTGGGTCCCTCCCAACTCAGCAAATTCTGTGATTATCTCTAATATCCTGGGAATAAATCCTTCCAGAGTCCTGCAAACATGGGAATGCTGTTTCTTGGTGCTGGTGCCTGAAAACCTGTTGGTTCACGGGGAGATGCTTCTGTAAAATAGAAAGGGGCAGTAATTCTTCTTCCACCAACTGTGTGGTGGAAACCCATTTCAGCTGTGCAGATTCTTTATTTAGCTATGTGAAAAACGGACTATAAAAAGAAAATTTCTTATTGTTTAAGATTCTAATTTGTCTCTGACTTAGGACTACTTAAAAAGAAGTTTGTACTTTGTTTTCCTGCTGTAATTTCTACGCATGGGTTTGAAGACCTTATGAAGTAGAGATGCTGTGCAGAATGATTAGCTTTTCCTTTGCTTTTTCTTTAATTTTTAGTGTTGTTTCTTTTTTTTTAAAGACTGTGCAGATGCCAGTCTGATTGCTTGATTGAATGTTTTTTTTCAGCTTATTGACACAGTGGGGATTTTTGGCTCTGCTGCTTATTTCTGTGATAATTAAGACTAATTGTTAGTAGTAATAAATTATTATTCTCAGTGGACCAGTACTAGAAGGGAATAGGATATTTGGCCAGCGTATTTCATAGGTGTTTGTTGTCAGCAGATTTATTTCCTTTGGAAAAGGATATCTTTTAATGATAAATTATTCTCTCCTATACCTGCTGTTTTCTCTTATCCCCTGATTTTCCTGTTCTCCCATCCTTCCTCCTTTCCTCCCTCCCCTGTTTTGTTCTAGATATTATGAGCAATTATTGGAGGCTTTTCTCTGTTCCTGTGGTTCCAGATAAAAGCCCACCCAAACATCCTGGTGCATCCTGTGAGATGGCCTTGAGTTACAACCAGTTCACAAAGCCTGGGAATACATTTCTTAGAAGGGAATTTTGCTTCAAAGTCTAAAAGAAAACATTAATTTTTATCCCGTGTCGTTTGAGTTTAAATTTTATTTATTTAATTTTTTTTAAGTGTGAATTGTGAGCTGATAATTCCAGTTTTCCCTCTCTTGGGGCATCAACACAGGGATTGGTTACTTTTCAGGGAAATGAGATTCAATTATGTACTGGTTTCACCCTGCTGTTCAGTACTTTGCAAGGCAGGATCCAAATTTAATATGATTCTTAATTAAAACTTTTTGAGATACCAGAATAATAGCCAGGGATGATGTAATCTGTCTCCTCTGCTGCATCCTAGAAAATGGGACAAACGAGGGGAAAAAAAAGCTGATGGTTTGGATGTGTTTGACTGTGTGATCTCATGTTCTGAAGTGTTATCTCATTTGGGGCTAATTAATAGCCAAGTTTTAGTGCTTAACTAACTCTCCAGCACTGGGTGGTAACTTCTGGCACGTGGGGAATAGATCACTTTGCAAGAAATAAAGATTTTTTTTCTTTAAATCTTGGAGGAAAATATGACTCTGTTGTGGCAATAGTTTGTTTAAATCAAGTGATGCTGCAGTTGGGTAACACGTGCAAAATACTGATGTCTGTTGGTGCAGCAGAGATTTAAAATCCCTGCATGGAGGAATGTAGGTCTTGCTGCTGAGAGGCTCTGGAAGCTGCTCCTGGAAGCCAGTTTATCCATGTTGCAATGCAAGTGCATTCATGGAATTCCAGGTACATTCTTCTCCAGCTTTTCCTTGGAAATTGACTTACAAAAGCTGCATGTGCTTCATGCAGGTATTTGAGATATTTAGAAAGCCAGGCAGCTTCTTTCTGTGGTGATCTGCTGAGAGGTGGTGGCTGACGGGATCCTCACTTTCCAGATCCTCTATCTGTAAATCCCAGATCAGTCAGTTTATGTCACAGTTTATTTTGTGTTGGGTTTGTATTTTGTTTGTTTCACATCACTGAGGGAGGGGAAATAGATGTGCCTTTGTGACCTCCTGTGTGGCTTCCAGAAGCTGAGACTTCCTGGTCCTCTGGTTTTTTTCTTGTTTTATGCAAAGAGACCATGTTTCAGACCATTCCTGAGTGCTGTGTGAGTTGTTGTATTTTGGTGTTTGTCAGATTCTACCAGGACAGGGTGTGTTTAGAAGCTCTTTTAGCTGTGTCTGTGCCTGGCTGGGGCTCCACTAGATCTTATTCCATAGGAACTGGCTCATCTGTCAGCCACGAAGGCTTAGTTAGGGGTGAGAACATGCTTAATAAAAAGTAAATTTGTCTGGCAGTGACCCCCTCCCAAAGAGCTGAAGATCATCGTGCTCCCTCTTAGCCTTAGGTGGGAGCTGTTTGCTCTTTGAGAGGCTCCTTGTTTTGTAGCCAGAGATTGTCTAAACTGGTATTTCTGCAACGACTCGTCCTGGAAACGCTGCGAGCGCGGCGCTCTGGGAAAATGATTCCCCTCTGCAAGAGGAATACTCCGGGGACAATGAAGTTGGAGCGTGGCTGAAAAAACCTGGAGTCTCCAAGAGCAGAGATGGAGATTATTACTGTGTCAGCAGCCTTATTTAACACCAGGGTAGTGCTCTGGCTCACCTGGTGGGGAGAGCCTCCCGAGCAGGGGAAAGCTTTGGGTATGGGTTAAGATAAACTGTGCCTTTGCTTTCAAACACTGTTCAGACCCGACTGCAGGCTTGGCAGACTCTCCCCAGCAGATCCCTGCTGCAGTTTGAGCTGCCCCAGCAGCTCTGCTCCCACCCAGGGCCCAGTGTGGGGTTTAAACCAAAACATCTCACTTTGGGGGTGTGATCACACGGTGTGGCTGGATCTCCCATCCACAGGCAGGGAAAGGGCAGGGCTGGAGGTCTGGAAGGGCAATTCCCTGCACTAATACTGCAGGGTCTATGTGTCAGTGCTTTGAGAAGGTATTTCCCACAGCAGAGTGCCACAGGCATCTGCCAAAAGCATAAGAGAACCTTTAAGGCTTGGGGATTATATGAAAAATTCCAAACTCTGCCTGTTGTTTCCAGCAGCCAGGTCAGGGGGCTGGAGCTGCCTTTCTCTTTGCTTTTGCAATGTCCTGTCACTCTTCACTTGAGCTTTGGTGCTTTTGTCACTGTGGGTTTTCTTGAAAGCAGTGACAGACATTTCTAACAGCTTGTTGGTGTCACTGGTGTGGGATTACAGGGAGGGCTCTGGAATTCAGGGCTTAGATTTATTAGGATTAAATTTATTTATTTATTGTTTGGGTATGAGCATTGCTCTGACCTTCCTAAAACTTACTGAATTTGGAGGCAGTCAGGTTTTACCAACACAGCAGATGTAAGCAACCGGTATTTGCCAAAGGCAGGTAAGAAAATGTTCCTGTGGAATTCTGATTTCAGGGGTTGTGATACAGTTGGTAAGTGCTTACATGAGTTGAATACAGAAGGACTGTGGTGGGAAAAGACAGGAGCTCCTGCCCAGAAACTTCAGACTGAGCTAAAAAACCCTGCAGTTTCTTTGGGATTTCTTCCCTGACAGAGATTTTTAGTGTTGGCAGGGACTGGAATGTGAAAATCCCAGAACCACTGAGGCTGGAAAAGAACTTCATCAGTCGAGGGTCATAACATTTATATGAACAGATACACAGCCACATAATTCCATGGAAATACCTTGTTTGTGAGCAGGCAATGGTAAATAACCCCGCATGGCTCCAGCTTGGGGCTGGAATACATTACTTGGTGCAAATCATGAATACAGAGCTGGAGCTTAAGGAAGCCCAGGTCGGTGGAGACACCACCAGCAGGCCAGTCCAGGCTGTTTTGGCATTTCCAGCAGCAGGACCTCATTTTGCTGACTCACTCTTCATGGTTTCAAATCCGGTGTTATTGCCAGCTGGACCAATGTATAGATTTGCTCATCCAACTGCAGCGTGTTCTCTGTGATACACCGTGTCAACAGAGAAAGCTTTCTTTGATTACGAAATCCTTGCTCTTACGTGTGTGATAAAAGGCCAGTAATGTTTGTCCCTGCTCCTTTAGTGCTTCCAGCACCTCGCAGGTACCACTCCAGGAGACAGCTGAGCTGTGCATTAGGAAAACCGGCAGCAGGCTCCTTAAAGGCTGTGGGTGTTGCCTGTTTGTGACTGTGGTGCTGTTGCCTCCCCTCTGGTTCCAATTCCAGGCCCTCCAGCCCCGGGGGTGTTTTGGTTGCCCGGGACAAACGCAGGAAGTGGCCGCCTGTCATGGGGCTCCCGAGCTTCCAGGAATTGCTTCTTGCGCTCCCTCCTGCAGGATTTGGGGAGGCTGATTGCAGTTTTTATGCTTTGGCCTCCGCAGCTTCCCCGTGGGAGTCCCTGCAGGTAGAATTTAGGGCTGGGCAATGTGGCTTCAGAAAAGACGGGAATGTTTTGACCGTCGTGATTTCCCATTTTCACAAACCAGGAGTTTATTCTGTGGAGGTGCAGAGAGCTCCCCCAGCTCGGGTAGAGCTTCCTCCTCTGGAAAACTGATACCAGGGATTAAAAAGGCTGTTCATCCGTGCAGGAGCTGTATTTTTACAGCTGGGTGTTGGAGGTTTACTGAGATCAATTCCGAACCATTTCCATTCTCATTTAGTGCTTCCTACTTGCTTTTATTAGAAACAAGAACAATTTTGATTTATTTATTATTTTTTTTAACCTGTCTTTTGGAAGTGCGTTGTGGAATTCCTGGAATAACAGTTTCCCTTTTTTTTGATCAGGGGGAAATTTCCATTTGTGTTGCCCTCCACCCAGGAAGGAACTTGCTGCTCTCTTCTGTAATAATGACTCTTAATTACTGAAAGATCAGTAATCACTATGTTTCTAATAACAGAAATTTACTGTCACTCTTAAATTACTGTTTATAAATGAGTGATCTCCCACTGAGTTTCTTCTTTCTCCTTTTACTTACTCTCTTCTTCTATCTTTTGACTGGTGTCTGAGTGATTTTTATTTTTATTTTATTTTCCTTTTCTTTTTTCCCCTTTAACTTCCCTGTAAATGGTTGGAGAATTGGGGAGGACCTGTTGTTTTGCTTTAGGCACTGAATGCGGTGTGGTACCAAGCCAGATGCTTCTTCTTGTGCTGGCAGATCTTCTGAATGTGTTTTGGAGTTTATTCACAGCTTCCAGTTATCATAAACATCCCGAAATAACTCGGATTCTCCAGGTAGATCGTGGGGCTGATTAGTGGAGATGGAGAAATACCCTTTCTAAGAACTCATCAAGCTGTTGGAGCTCTTGGTGCTGCCACAGGTGGATAAAAGGGCTTTGAAAGCATCATCTTGTGCATCACACTGTGAACACTGCTTAATTTATTAAAAAAAAAAATAAAAAATACTGGCTGATGCCTGGTTTTCCCCTCTCGGACAAGTCCCTCCCTTCAAAAAATGGGAGGAAGGGTGCAGGTTCCCCCTGGGTGCTGTTGGATCTCTCAGATAGCCTGTATCTGATCCTTTCTGGAGCAGCAGGACTTGCAGCTTGTCCTCCTGCATTTCCAGCCAGTGGTGAAGCCTGGGTGTATTTTCCAGTCCAGAAATGCAGTTCCCTGTCTGAATCCTGCTCTTTAGTGCCCATCCCTGATTTTTTTTAATGTTTAAACTTAATTCTCGGCCTTCAGTAGGTCAGTGAGACAAGATCCAGTTCTTGAAAGCAATTTTCTTGGCTCTGACCTGTTGGACTTCCCCAGTCAGGAATCTGCCCAGCCTGGGCATCTTTCCTTGATGGTTGGAACAACTGACCTGAAAAGAGATTTCAGTACTCCTTGTTTGCTTGACAGTGCTTGAGGATGAGTTTTGGAGTTGCTGTGAGAATGTTTCCTCACCGTGCAGAAACTGGGATTCTTTGGGAGCATCAAATGGCTGGGATGGCACAGCCTGGAGAAGCGGCACGGATTGGAAACAGGCAGCTGGGAGGTGGGCAAATAAACCATCCTCTTGGATTCCATGGACCTCCTGCCTCATTATGTGCCTTGTCTGATGGCAGTGGAATGCCCAGCTGGCTTTGGGAAGGATGGGATGGATGGAGTGAGGAGGGGGAGCATGGATAAGGATCCAGCAATCCCATGACTAATTCCTTTTGCAGAGAACACCTGTTGGAGTTGTGTTGTCGAGCAGGAAATGTCAGCTGTGTGTCTGCAGATCAGAGTTGCCTTCTACACCCCGGGAAGGTGTTTACACAAAACAGAAAGCCTGAGATAAGTCGGGCTTTTGTGAGGCTTGTTCATCTCTTTTACACTTTGAAGCATCTTCCCACTGTCCTCGCCCTCTCTTTGGAGTTTGGGTATTCCCTGGGTGTGACAGGTACCAAAAAGCCCAGCATCAGCAGAGCACCTCGTGTGTTTGGTGCTGGGATTTGTTGGACCTGGAACTGCTTTTCTCCCTGTGTTTCTCTCACCCCAGCTGGGCAAGTGGCAAAGAGCTCAACCTTTTTGCAGCTAAATGGCATCAATTTCTGTGCTCCAGTGATGTTTGTAGGATCAGGTATTTACTGTTTACCATCACCGCAATTGCAGCGTGCAAGATGATCCCTCAGTCAGTCCTTGGGAACTGGATATATCCTTTTATTTCTCTTTAATTCAGCTTTTTGCTGTTGTTTGGTTGCTTTATTTCCCGCAGGAAAGCAAGCTCCAAACATTTTGCCAATTCTGAGAAGCAGCCAGAGGTGGGGGCAGTTACTGCACTGTGGGTGTTTGCTGTTGTTGGGGTCGGACTCTTTGGGGTGGGTTTTGTCCCTGGCAGGAGCCTGTGATCTCTTTGCTCAACTCCTTCAGGCAACAGGGAAGAAAAGGGAAAGATTTCCTGAAGCAAAAGGCTTTGTGTCTTTGCCCTTCAGCTTTGCTGCTGCAACTAAGCCAGCAAGGGGTTGGAATTGTGATGAGGTGAGATGTGACAGGGGAAAAAAAAAAATAGAAATTGCAGTTTTTTCACGTGTTTTGTGTGTTGGGTTTGTGTCCCTGCTGGAATTACCCTGCCTGTTCCAGGATTAGGGTGCCAGTGTGCCATGGGGTTGGACAGGGGCACTTCTGGTAGGGCTGGGCTGTGTTTTCAAATAAAACTACCGTGTTGGAGGAGGGCAGAGCAATTTTCCCGTTCATGTTGCAGCAACCTGTGAGATTTTTTTCCCTGGTTTCTCAGGCTCTGCTTCCCAGTGCCACAGATGGACATGATCCACTGGCAAAGCCCTGTGGAAGTGTGTGTGTGGGGATTGTTTTAAGGCATTTCCTCTTCATTTTATATATTTTCTCTTTATTGTATTCCTTGCCTCTCTTTATTTAAACCACTGCCTCTCTTTATTTTGCCTCTCTCTTTATTTTATGTTTGTCTTTATTCCATTTCTGATGAGGCAGAAAGGTTTATCAGTTGAGTCTGGAGCTGTAATAAACCCAGCAGGCTTTAGTGCTGGTTTTTCAGGGATGGATTTTGTAGTGCCCTGAACGTTGCAAACAAAATTGTTCTTGTCTCCTCTGTCAGGAATGTGCCAGGGTGGGGAAGATGTGGGGAATTTTGTTTGTTTTGGTCTGGGAGTCTGGACCCTGCTTTCTGTGGGCTCATTTCTAACCTGCCTTTACCTTAAAAATGGAAAACATCCAACCTGGAGCAGGAGCTTCACTGTTGGCTCAATTATTTCTTAATCCTCTGTGTTTTTTGCAAGCTGGGCCTTTGAGTTTATCACAAAACAAGAACAGAGTGAAGCTCTGAGAGGTTCTGGCTGCTCAGGAAGTGACTTTTAATGGTGGTGGCATTAAACCCTTCAGCTGTAACTACTCATTCTGTTGAAGAAATGTTTGTAAAGCGTTATAAATAGTGGTTTTGCCATGTTTCAAATCTATTTGTTTCACTTTCAGCTGTCAACACTTCAGACTTGTAATGAAATGCCTTATTCTTGTAAGAAATCTCAATTTCTTAAGCTACCTCGTCTGTTCTTGTTAGTAGCTCAGTGACAGTCCCGTAGTTTAAAAGTGTGAAGAAAGTTCTCAGGGTATTCAGGCTAAAAAATGAATTCCTGTTGCATCCAAAGGGTTTGTGGAAGTCTGCAAGGAAGGCTTATCTCGGATTGGCAGCAAGGTTCCCGAGCTCTGCTGCTGTGGTTCAGCAGAGCAGAACTGTGGCAAGTTTGAGTTCGGTCTGGCTGGGTGCAAACCTCATTAAATACATGAATCATCTAATTCAGGGCTTTGCAATGACATGGTTTCAGTGGAGGGAAATCCTGCAAGGAGACCTGCAACGTCCCTTGCAGGTGCTGGAGGTCTGAGGGATTGATGGGAGTTTTGGGGTGATTTTGCTAAAACTAAGGATGCCACACTTTCTAATAATGGCACTTCAGGTTTAACAATTAATGTAAAAAAAAACTACTGTGTGTGAATGATTTGCTCAGTTTAAAGGACTGGAGAGGATTGGAGCGTTTGGACTGGAGTTCAGAGGCTGCAAATGCAAGTTCTGGTTTGGTTCTTTGGCTGGGGAATTGCAGAAGCCTCATGTGCTGGACTGGTTTAGTCCCAGTGATATCCATCAAGTATTACTTTGATCTTTTGGGATTGTCTGCAGGATACTCAGGGTATGAGTAAGGGTTTTGTAAATGGTATTTAATGGTTCTGTACAGATTGCCAGTTGTGGCAATGGTTTCTGGGCATTTTGCTTCCTTGGGATTTCTTGGGAATCTGAAATTCTGCAGGATTATGATGATGACCAAGCCACTGCCACGCACTGAGCTGAGTTTTTAAGCAAAGCCAGGCTCAGAGGTTGCTTTGCTGGTTCCCCTGTGCCCAGCAGGGCAGCAGTGGCTGCTCACAGGTGATTCTGGGCTTCACTGCTTTGCAAATTGTTTTTCTGGGTTCCCAAAGAAGTGGAACACTTGACAAGCCCTACCAGTTTGATTCATGCTGGGAGACAGTAAATGGCTGTGTAAATGAAGATGTTAATTAACAGGAGGCAAAGCCCAGCTCCCCCATCCCCACCAGCACACGCAGCTCTGAGGTGAGGAGGAAGGAAATGGAATCAGGAGAAGTTTCCTTTAACCCAGGAACGATGATAGGGGCCTGCACACAAATTGGATTATAATTTCTCTCTCTTTTTAAACATCAGCCATTCACCTCCTTTCCTTTGAACCCGTGTGGATTAGCTCTGCATGGCAGAAAGGGAGGGGAGGGCTGGGAAGGGAAGTGTTCCAGAGTGAAGAACTGGCACAGCTTGGATGTTGTCAGTGTATAACCACCTTTACATCACTAGAGGAATCAAAACTTTTCAGCATTATTAGATGCTTGAAGGACAGGGATTGAGAAATAATGACATTTATTGTAAATGTAATTGTTTACAATAATTACACTTGCAGCGATTAAGAAACAGTTATATTTACAGCTTTATTTTTTACTGGCAACTTGTCCTTTTCTCAGTGTTTTTTCCCCCCAGCATTGCTGTCCTTCAGGAACGGAAATCTCTTTAAAAATTGCTGTTTAAAATAGCTATATTTATAAGCAAGCCCCGCTTTGCATTGTACTGGAGATAACCAGTGGGGGCAGAGAAGTGGCACTGTATGATAGAGCAGCTGGGTGGGCACTTGGTGTCCAGCCAAGGCCATCCCCCCACAGTGTTCTACCTGTCTTGATACAGTTGTTCCTGCTTGGGCAGTTGGAAGTTTAAAGGCAGGTGTAAGGGCTGACCAAGCTCAGTTTTTTAGGAATTGTTTGCACGCTTCCCCTGGTAACCAGCCGGGGTGTTACAGGGTTTATACGGGAAAAGTACTCAGTTGGTTTGCTGCATGTGGGTTTTCTTCTGAGCTTTAGGGCCATGCCAGGCACAGTGTTTGCTGTTGGAACTGATAAGAGGGCGAATAAAGCAGAAATTTGGAGTTTCTTTGAACAGTGTGGTGAAAGAGGTGAAAGCAGGCACTGACACAAGCAGTGCTTCCCGAGCCGTTCAAAACTTCTGCCTGTTGGGATTAAAGGCCTTTCTGGTGTTGCTGTCTGAGATGCTGTAACCCCAGTGCTGATCTTTCTGTGTTGTTCCCTTGAAGCAAATGGTTATGAGCCTTCGAGTTTCGGAACTTCAGGTGCTGCTGGGCTACGCGGGGAGGAACAAGCACGGCCGCAAACACGAACTGCTCACGAAAGCCCTGCACCTGCTCAAGGCCGGCTGCAGCCCCGCCGTGCAGATGAAAATCAAAGAACTCTACCGCAGAAGGTTCCCCCAGAAAATCATGACCCCCGCAGACCTGTCCATCCCCAGCGTGCACTCGAGCTCCATGCCGGCCACGCTGTCTCCATCCACCATTCCACAGCTCGGCTACGACGGCCACCCCGCCACGTCCCCGCTGCTCCCCGTTTCCCTGCTGGGACCCAAACACGAACTGGAACTGCCCCACCTCACGTCCGCCCTGCACCCCGTGCACCCCGACATCAAACTGCAGAAACTGCCCTTCTACGACCTGCTGGACGAGCTCATCAAACCGACCAGCCTCGGTAAGGAAACCGCGCCGGAGCGCTCGGAGCCGTGTGTGAACACACAGAGTGTCCTGGGGGTTAAACGGGGGTTAGACAGGGCGTGTTATATTACACCTTATGGATTACATGGCAGATGTTATATAGACTGTGTGCTATATGGGATATATAGACTATATTTCATATTACATATCATATAATATATAGACTAGTATATAGATTATAATTTATACTGCATATTATAATACATACTTTATAGAACTTTTAATAGACTATATTTTATATTATACATATTATAATATATATTATATAGACTATTATAGTACATTATATAGGCTATATATTATATATAATATATATTATCTCTTATATAGACTATTACAATGCATTATATAGGCTATATATTATATATTATATAATATATATTATCTCTTATATAGACTATTACAGTACATTATATAGGCTATATATTACATATTATATAATATATATTATCTCTTATATAGACTATTACAGTACATTATATAGGCTATATATTATATATTATATAATACATATTACTTCTTATATAGACTGTTACAGTACATTATAGAGACTATATATTATATATTATATATTATCTCTTATATAGAGTATTATAGTACATTATATAGACTATATATTATATTATATCAATTATTATATATATGTAATTATATATATATTTAAGTTTTGAAGTATATATACTTTTTCAAGTTTTGAAGTATGTATATAGATATATATTTAAGTTTTGAAGCATATACATACTTTTAAAAAGTTTTGAAGTGCATGTATATGCTTTTTTAAGTTTTGAAGTGCATGTATATGCTTTTTTAAGTTTTGAAGTGCATATATATACTTTAAGTTTTGAAGCGTATATATATGTACTTTTTAAAGTTTTGAAGTGCATATATGTACTCTTTTCAGGTTTTGAAGTATGTATATATACTCTTTTTAAAGTGTAACCAGCCTAGGTAAGAAAACACTGTCAGAACACTTGAACATACACATACATATTTTAAGTTTTGAAGTATATATTTACTTTTTAAAGTTTTGAAGTGTATATATATTTTTTGACGTTTCGAAGGATGCACATACATTTTTTGAAATCTAATGGACAAATTGGCCTGCTAATGCAGTAAGAGGTTAAATATTGCATCACAGCAGTGTTTAGAGAATTGCTATTTTTGGTAACTTTTGGAACAGATTGTTCTACATGGAGAGACATCTTACGTAACACTCATTAGTTGCTTTAGCTGAGCCACTAAATATGCTTTAAACATCCGTTATATTTGAGGGGGGAGTTCCACGAGAAACAAACCAAACCTCGGAAAAAAAGGAAAAAAACCAGCCTGCTTTCAATAGCTCTTACAAACCATGGACTTCAATTATTAAAAAAATAACCCCCAAACTAAACAAAACTCCCCCCAGACCCATCCAGCCTAGAAAATCTCATCTGTGCTGGGAAAGAATTCCGGGCTGGATCCGTTACATCTGAATTTGGGAGACTCGTGGTTCTTGTGCCACGAGCTGTGGCTCCTTTTCTTGCAGCAGATTTCTGTATTAAGGTATCAATCACTTGTGTGGCTGCTGAGGAGAATCTGGTGCTTCCACAGCTTTATGTGAGGATGTGTGATTTTCCTGGCTCTCCCTGTAGCACTTGACAGGGTGCTTAACTTTTAATACCCCAAAATACAGCTTTAAATACAGCGGTCCCCTTGATTTCTGGAGGGTTTTTCTGCTTGTGTGGTGGAACCTTCTGCTGTCTGAAACCCTGGCAAGCGCTCGGTGCTGGGAGGAGGAGGAGATTTGTGAGAGGAGATACGGGGAGATGGTGGGTGAGTGAGAAAAAAAAGCCCAAAAAAAAGCCCTTTGCAAAAGAAATCCCTTGTAAACAAAACCCAGCAGGTGCTTCCCAGTGCCAGCCTGCGGAGCCGTGGGGATGTGGGAGCGGGGATGGTGTCTGTGGAGTTGGATCTTGCACAGTCGTTTGTGTTTTGTTGTAACTGAGACACCGAGGGCAAAACAGATGGTTTGGGGTAATCTCATCTTCTGGTTCAGGTATTCTTTTCAGAGGTGTTCTGGATCTATTTAACTTTAATCTAAAGCCTAATTGATTAATAAGCATTCCAGGCAGTGCTGGTGGTGCAAGATAATTAGGTGCTCAGTATGTGCCTCATCACTTTTGAATTATAAATACTTAAAAATAATGCTCTGATTTGCAGAAGACATTCCAATGCAGGAGTTATGGAGTGCATTTATTCCTAGATGTGGTGAGAGCACTTTGCTGTCAGCTCCATGTCTGACAAGGCAGCCCCAAATGGAGGGATCAGGATTCAAGCTCTGCCATGTCTCATTGCCTCAGGAATTGATATACAGTGGGATGTTCAGCCTTTTGTGGACTCTGCCAGGGTAAGAAGATGGAAGTGGGTGAAATTCCAAGCAGATACCTTTGCAAGGAGTTTCTGTCCCTTCTATTGGGGGAAGAGGGAGCTTCAGTGTCCGTGCATGTCATGGAGTGGTTTGGGTTGGAAAGGAACTTAAAGACATCCAGTGCCACCCCCTGCCATGGGCAGGGACACCTTCCACCAGCCCAGGTTGCTCCAGCCTGGCCTTGGACACTCCCAGGGATCCAGGGGCAGCCACAGCTTCTCTGGGCAACCTGTGCCAGGGCCTGCCCACCCTGCTCAGCAGACTTGGATTAATTGTCTCCATTTGTACAGTTTTTGATGCTCTTCCTACGAAGTCTTAAATTATTCACTGAATATTTGCCCCCAATGGTTTGGGGATCCTTCTCACTGCTGCCCACAGTGTGGGTTCCCTCAGATGTCCAATTTCTGTGTCCCCTGGTGTGTTTTCCAATGGCAGATCCGTGCTGCAAGCACTCACAGCTCCTCCCTGGCATTTAGCCAGTGTTTCAGCATCTCCTCCTGGCTTTTTCCCATCAGATTACTCATGGGACAGGGATAAGGAACTTTTGAATTTGCTGTTTCCCTCCCCCACAAGAAGGAACTGATGACCTGATGTGGGGTTTTGAATAAACCCTGAAATCTGTGTGCTTAAAATGGAACCTTCTGGAAGAGGAAAAAAAAAAACATGTGAGAAAGAGAAAGAATTAATGTGATTTGAGGATATTTAGACCCTTGTGAAATGACAGTCACTACATAAAACTGGGCAAAGCACATCTTTGGGTGGCACTGTCCCAGGTCTTTCCCTGGTTAACAGCTGGGAAGGTTTGCTGCAGTAGTCTTGTGTCCCATGGAGAAGTGATTATTAATTTGAAAAGCATTAATTTGGTGAAGCCTCAGGGCAGGGAGTTGCTCAGCAGGGCACTTGAACATGCATTCTGTACCCAAATGCTTTAGGTAGGTGGGTAGTGCACAACTAATGTGAATAACAGATAAGGAAATTAAATGTGCTAACCCTTATTTTTGATGCTAAGAACGAGGAGAGGAAAATAGATGTTGCCTTCTTACACTTGCTTCCTCAAAATGTAGCTCTGGACTGGGATTAAAATGGATGTGCTGGGATTCATGGCACTGGGGAATGCAGGGATTTGTCCACCTGCACCCTTCTCCCCAGGATCTTTCCTTGAGCATGTGTGGCTGAATCCCAGAGTCATTCAGGTTGGAAAAGATCTCTGAGATCATCAGGTCCACCCTGTGCCCGATCCCCACCTTGTCCCCCAGCCCAGAGCTCGGAGTGCCCCGGCCAGGCCTTCCTTGGACATTGTTGACTTGAGACAAAGAGGCATTTGTTCATTTTCAGTGGAGCTGTTGAATTTGATCCACATTTCATTAGTCATCCTCAGTGCCAAATTGAGAAAGCATCTCGAGTGGATGGGTTTGTGTCCCAGCCAACTGGGAAAAAGCTCTGTGTGCTGGGCAGGGATGGTGGGGGGGGATGTACCCTGAGTGCTCGTGGGCACTCTGAGCACTCTGCCCAGGATTTGAAGGGAATCTAAAGCTTTTTCATTTTGGAGGAAAAACTGTCCAGTTAGGCCTTGATGGAATGTAGAAGAATTGCCTTGTTATTGTGATTCTCTGTTGTTTTTCTAGGAGGAACTCCTTTAAAGAGGAGAATTTTGGTTGTTGGTTTCTCAAGTGAAGCTGCAGCTTTTGCTTATTTTTCCCCCTGTTTCCAGCAACCCCTCCCCAGTGCACAGACTCTGCTAATTGGTTGTTTTTTAAGCATTTTCTAAAAGTAACTCCCAAGAGATAAGATCTCCTTTGTGTGGTGAAATGTGTTTGCTATGAGATGAGTAAAGAGGGCCAGAATTTGCCAGATTATTATGGAAAGGACATGAGATAGTTAAACAACATCTTAAAAATGCCTCCTCTTCCAGTAAATGTCATTCCTAATTGCTTTAGCTGTGTAGTTGTTCCAAAAAACATTTTAACTGGATTAGGGGTCTTTACTTACCTGTAAGGGGAAATTACCCTTTTCTTTTCAATTTAAAGGATTAAAGAGGCTGTGGACTATCCTCCTCTTTTAAAAGCTCTCCAGATGCCATAGGGATGATCATCCTAATTTATTTGCTCTGCTTCAGCTTTCAGTGCTGGGGACACAGCACTGAAACTTGGATCTGGGCAACAGAATTAGGTTTTTACCTGCAGCCTTCTGGAAGGAGGAGACAAATATCCATCAGTGTTCCTTATATCCAGCATGTTTCCAGTGGAGTTTTGCCCCTGGTGCCCTCCAGGATGGATCCTGTGCTCACTGAGGAGCTCACTGAGTGCTCCTGGTTGCCTCGGCCGTGCCGCCTTTTCGGAGACACATCCCGCAGCCGAGCTGACTGAAATCTTCAGGGTGACTGTAGTTCAAGGTACAGCCATTAAACAATTAAACAATTCAGGGCACTAGAAATCTGGGTTGGAAAGGCTGCAAGTTTTGCTTGGCAAGTGTTTCTGCCTTTCATATATCAGCGAGCTGATCTTTTGCTCCGTGCAATTGGTATTATGGTTTATATGAAAGTCACGCTTTTACTGTCTTCTCTGTTTATTATTTTTTTAAATGTACTTTGTGGGAGGAAGTTCAACAAAACACTATTTTCTAAAGCTCAGGCTTGAGCTTTCTCACTTCCGGCCCTGCAGCTTTTAATTGTGCAAGAACAGGGTGAAATATTAGCTCTGCCTTGTTCCTGTGCTGGGGCTCAACTAGAATTACAGAGCACTTGGGTTTCTTTTTTTGGCTTCCACTCGTATTTGCATACAGTGTGCCTCAGGTTCACGTACAGAGAATCTTTCCATGGGCAAGAGTCTTGTTTCTTTTAAGTCTGAGAGAGCTGTAACCAATTGTAGCTGCTGTGCTGCAGAAAAAGGAGGATCATTTATTAGGCTCACTTCAGCTGGTTGCTCTATGTCCTCATGCAGAGAACTGAGATAAAATTCCAGGACCTGACAGGATATGGATGTTTTCAGACTCCACTGCTCTGGTGTGAATGGATTTAGGAAGCCACTTGGAAGGGACCCATCAGGATGGTGCAGTCCAACTCCTGCTCCTGCACAGGACACCCTAAAATACCACCCTGTGCCTGGAGAGATGTCCAAACACTCCTTGAGCTCTGGCAGCCTTGACCACTGCCCTGGGGAGCCTGTTCAGTGCCCAACCCACCCTCTGGGGGAAGAACCTTTCCCTGAGATCCAACCTAAACCTCCCCTTACTCAGCTTCATCCAAGATGAAATTAGGATATCCTTTTTGATAATTGATAATTTGATAAGGAGTTGGACTCGATGAGCCTCATGGATCCCTCCCAACTCAGGGTATTCCACAGTTCTAATGAAAGCTTTCAGTAGAAGGAATTACCCCAGACCCCGTGGCTGACTCAAGGCATGTGATAATCCATTAATAACCAGGGAGCAGGGTAAGCCTGGAGTCCCTCGCAGTGCTGGGGGGCTGGAGGCCCCTCATTGCTGCTCACATCACACAGGAGAGAGGCAGCTCTGCTGTTGCCATAGGTAGTTTTTAAGATTTCCTCTTGCCCCCAAGATGTTGAGATCCCTCAGTGATTGCTGGAAGTGCTGCTGGGACTTGGGAGTCAAGAGATACTTTTACCTCCCCTGATGATAAAAACATGTATAGGTTGTGCTTACCGTGGTGAAGGGCTTATTAGGGACTCTGTTGCCTAATAATGAATGTTAAATTGAATTTTTTGGCTTTTCTGCTGGGTTTATGAAAACTTGCTACTTTGTTTTTGAGAGGCAAACTCCTCTAACAGCAGATTCCCCTGTGCACCCTGGCAGTGCTGCCTTCTTTGTGCTGCTGGAGTGTTGTAAGAGCTGGTGCTCTTAGGAGGAAACTGAAATATTCAAGCCTGAATGGCAGCATTGGAATGCTGGGACACATATTTAGGTGTGTACAGTGACTGAATTTGATTAAGGAGGATCCAGTGATGTTCCTTGGCTCTGGCACAGTGATGTGCTCTGCAGATGTGTGGGCTCAGGAGGGGAGAGCTGGGAAGGGTGGGTGTGGATCCCACAGAGCTGGGTTGGGAGGGTGGGGAATTCTGGCACGGATTGGCATGAAACTGTCCCTCAGTCCTCACTGCAGGTCTTCAGAAATGCTCCAATACATGACTGACTGAAAAAATAATCAAACCTAAATGTCAGTCCAATTGCACGGAGTTTCCAGCTGATCTGTTCTGTTTGCACAACATATCAGAGAGACTTATAAAATACATAATATTTATGGATTAATTGTAGCCCTTGGAGTATTTCCAGGCTATTTTCATGTATATGTTTAGGCACCATTTCAAATAAGCTGCTTCACATCTCTTTATTCCCTGCCTTTCCCACCCCCGGTGTGGCTCTGCCTGTTCCTCCTGAGGATTAACTGTGAGCTGGACAGAACTTAAAGATGATTTGAAGTGATAAATGCAGCAGCTGATAAATGCCCAGACCCTGGGTGCAGCTTTTCCTCTGTCCTAAGGTGAAGACCGTGGCAGTGTCACTTGAGGGTGTTTGTTAAGGTTATGCAGCATCTCTCGTGGTAAGTGATGGGAATGGAGTGAAATGGCCGAGATGAGACCGAACCGGAACGTGGGAATGCTCCTGGTGCTGGAGCAGCTGAGCTGCTGGAGGAGTCTGGGACTTCTGCAGGACATGCTCTTGGATATTGGGGTGGCTTTGACATGGCTCTGGTGATTAGTGAGAGGATCCTGCCTCCAGAGAGCAGCTGGATAAATGACCCCTGGTCAGGAGGGATCCAGGAGGCTCCGGGCGGACGGGATGAGGAGCTGTGGGTCTGTGGCGTTGGGTTACGGGTTTCCTGCCTCCTGCTGCCCTGGAAAGGGATCCAAAGCCTGCCTGAATTTTACCATTGGCAAAGCTGTTTTCTGTGCCTTAATCGAAACACACGAATTTTGGTCTGGTTTGGAGGCAGCGACTGGGTTTTCAGGAGGGATATTTGAAAGAGGATTGAACAGAAATGGGTACAAAGGAAAAGCAAGATGCCTAAAAAGGAGGTATTTTATCTGTCTGGGGGAGACAAGCAAGAACTGGAGAATCAGGGAATATGCTGAGTTGGAAGGGATCCACAGGGATCATCCAGTCCAGCTCCTGGCCCCAACAATCCCACCCTGTCCCTGAGAGCATTGTCCAGACACTTCTTGGGTCCGTGAGTGCTTCCATGGGGAGCCTGTTCCAGTGCCCAAACACCCTCTGGATGAAGAACCTTTTCCTAATAATCCAACCTAAACCTAAACCTCCCCTGGCACAGCTCCAGCTGTTCCCTTAGATCCTTGTGAGGAAGTTGTAGACAGATATTATACATATACATATGTATGTATGTATATATATATATATATATATGTATAAATATGTGTTGGGTTGACATCTACAATATTTAGATTTCTGCTTAATATTATTAATGAATATTATTAATGAAACTTAAATGTAACTAATCCAAACTCTGCAGTGTATTAGGTTAGTGAATAACCAATTAGGCATCTCTTGTTTATCTTACAGCATGCAGCAAAAATTTGCTCTGGTCCTCACGCTCTTACTTAACAGAACTATTTTTGCCTTCAGAAGTAAACACACTGCTATTGGAAATCATTGGGAATGGGCCAGTTGAGTGATAGCTCAGGTAATAATTGTGGTGTAAAGTGCAAGTTTAATTTTAGTCCAGGTCTCTCTCTCTGTATTAGGAGGTAAAATATTCCCTTCAGCATTTAATAAGCTGCACTTGGTGATGATTTATGGAAAGATTAACCTCAGTGTCTTGGTCAGCTGCTGTTGCATCAGGAAACATCTCCACCTCAGCAACATGATATCAGAAGATTCATTAAAGATTTCAAGGTGGCTGTTCCTGAATGGGAGTTGAGAGAGTGGCTTTTTCTCAAGACAGCAAGAGGTATTTTGCTGCAGAAAGATTGTGTGGCTATTTTTAGCCCTGGGTACTGGTGAGGTGGAACAGAATATTTTTAGAGCTGTAGAAAATGCAGCCACTCAAGCTGGGTTCCTTTTTTCACTCTAGTGCTGGAGGGGTTTTCCAAAATAAAGAATAAAATTGGTAGGAAATGTCTTTTGTGAAGCATTATTACTTATATAACTGATATATAGATTATGTATATAAACATATATTTATTTATGTAGGATTTTAAGTGGTTTGCACTTGTGGATGATACTGCCATATATTAAAAGCATATTAATTATATGTAAACTAAACATAGATTCTATGCATTAATTACATTATTAATTATATATTCTAGATATTAACTTCATTGTAATTAAAATATATTAAAGTAGTTTTTCCCTCAGATTTTGAAAAACTTTACTTATGCAAAATGTTTTAAGAAAACTCCCCAGCCAGGAAGGCAGAATTGGGCCCCTCTCAGTTAATATCCACCAATCCCATATTCTCTTTGGATCATGACTTGATGAAAAGCACAGAATAATTCAGGAATTGGTGAACTGGTAAAAGAAGAGCTTGGAAGAAAAAGCTCTGTGATGTTTTTGCAGCATGTCAGGTATTTTGGAGTGTGTTTTACTAATTACTGGGACCTGCAGAGGCAGCAGAGCTGAGCCTGGGCTGCTTCTGAGTGTTTGTACAAGTTTGCAGGAAAACATGGATTTTCTTCATGGCCTTCCCTGGATTTAAGGTGGGTGGATGCAGGAGCAGGAAATAATTCCCCCTCCAAACCAGTGAGATCCCAGTCAGATGAGATGTGGATTTCATACATGTCTGAAGCTGTTCTTGCTGACACTCATTGAAGGACACGATTCTGCTTGAAAAGCTTCACTCTTCAGATTCTGAATGATCCAGGGAATTTTTGAGCAGCAAGCTGAAGTGATGCTTGTGCTTCATGTATTTCTTTGAAATTACTTCACTTTTCTTCTTTATATTAAAATTAAATTAATAAAAGTCTCTTAGACATCCCTCCTTTCTGAACTTGCAGAGGAGACGTGGCCTGTAAACCTCTTAACTCATCCTCCCAGCTCTGTTCCATTCACAGAGGGCTAAAGAAAAGGTTATCATATCTAATAATTCATAGTTATGGGGAAAAAACCCAACCCCAACACTCCAAAAAGATTCCTGGCGTCTTTCTTAAGAATGTCCATATTAACTCTGTTGTCCTGGCTTGCTTTCAGCTTTATTAGATTATAAATTCTATTTTAATCCACTTGGGTTTCGATTGCAGAGCTATTTATACCTTTCTGTTGTTAAATAATAATTGCTGTTTGCAGGGCCTGGTTGTGTTTCTGGCTCTCAAAATGGTTTGCTCCTATAAAACTGTATATTTGCATAGTTCTGGTTTTAATCAGACTCCAGGACTTTAAAAGCAAAGGATGAGCTTGACTTGCCAGGGTCTGTTTGGTGGTGTGATACACCAGCTTTTTAATTAATAGAGATCTGTCAGCTTTTCTATGCTTAAATTCCAGATTTCTGATGCCTCTTCCTTGGAAAATCTCAAGTCCTTGGCAACAGAGGAAGTTTCAGTCGCAGATAAGCTTGGAATCTTTGTGTTTAATGGTCAGGCTACTAAATCAGCTCTGAGGTTTAATGTGGTTGGTGGAAATTTTCATGCATCATTTGTAGGGTAAGCACATCTAGAGGGGTATAAAAAGAAGCTAAAGGAGGAGATTAGAGAAAACCACAAAGAAAAACCATATTTTCTCTTCCCTTTAGATGCAACTCCACGGTTGTAGCTCCACATCCAAGGGGCAGAGTTGTATCCTGGTAGTAGCTGAAGGGCTACTACTTGGTGGATTCCTTCATTTGGGGCTGCTGTAAAACCAAAGCAAGCAAGAAGATAAGCAGGTGAAAGGGAAAAGGATCGCTTGGGAAATTTGGCGTTGGAATTTTGGTGACTGCCATTTGACTTCTCAGATAAATTAAGGTTTAAATGAACGTAGCATTAGTGAAATGTTCAGCAGCCTTGAATTAAAGGTGCTGGAGTTCACAGCAAAAGTTCTCAAAAATGTTCCAGAACTTTTTTGAAAAGCCAAAGTTGACAATTTGTGGGGTAAAGCAAATAATTAATCCACGGGAGGAAAATAAACCAGGCAGATAAAAGCGTGTAACACTAGGAAATAATACCTGGAATTCCTTCAGCTCTGCAGTGCTTTAGCCTTGCTGATTCAGCTTTTGTTGATGGCAATATGGAATTCTGACTTGTCCATTGATAACTAAAAATAGGTGTAAAACTGTATTGAAACCCGAGTGTTCAAACAGCTTTTCATTGTTAATTGTACACATTGTGTTTCTGTTTCCTGCAAACTTGTACCTTTTGCTGGTCGAGAGGAAATGTATGGATATCAAAATAGTTATAGAGTTATAGAAATAATTTGTGGTTTTTAAAAGGTTTCCTGTTGCTGGTATTGTCCCAGAAGTTTGTTACCCGTTCCTGCCCGTCCAGCTCTGGAGCAGCTGATCATAATATCTAACATATATTGATACATGTAATATATCAAATATATCCTGTATAATGATTATTACCTGTTGCACAGTGTAATGAGTGTACAGACTGTAGCACTGTCATGCAAGAAAGGTGGAAATGTAAATTTGGGGAGGTTGCTGCTGTTAATATTTGTGCTCAGTGTCTTTGCTGTTGTTGGTTCCAGCCCACCACAGAGTATCTGGAGTCTCCCGCTGAAGTTTTCACTTGTGTCACTCAGGGCTGAGTCAGGAAACACATCATAGTAAACCAAAACCTGATGCATTTATCCAGTGTTTAATGCACAATGTGTTTATTCATGGCCTTACACAATTATTAAGGATAATGGAATTGAAGGAAAAGCTGCTTTAACTGGCACTTCAGTGTGTGTGTTGGTGAGAGTGTGGAACAGTTCTCTGGGGAGATGCTTCTTCGTTTTAATTTATTGTTTTAAAAAGCCATTTTCATTGCCAGTGTGTAACTCTCTGTGCCTGTAGCCCTGGGAAGGGATTTGTTTTAGATAAAAGCACTATTTTGGAGATATTTAACGTGACTTTGATTTTCAGCAGGAGCATTCACTCTTGAGCAGTGTTTGTTTTGTTCTGGGCACTATGAAGGGCTTTAAAAGCAGATTTTATGGTTGCATATCTCACAAGTTCTTGGCATATTACATATGCATTTAACTCCATGAAATACCTTCCTGAAAGGGGAGAAGTTGCATGTGTTGTGCTTCAGTCCCTCATGAACTTTTACAGGCTAATCCCTGATTTTGGATACTCAAGGAAATAAACCAGTGATGGATGAGAATTCCTAAGAATTAATTTAATATCAGAGGACATTTGACATTAAGCTACTGATACAGTTTCAAGCTGATTTGCCTCAGCCTTGCCGTTACCTGTATCACTATTTTAATCTATATTTTCCTTTAATCACCCTTTGAATGTACATTTTATCTGCATGCAGAGTTTGCTCATTATATTTTATTTACAGGAGGTTTAAGGGGCGACTCGTCGGCTCCGCAGCCGTTTACAGGAGCAGATGTGTGGCTGTAAAAATGAGTGTTATGTGCAGAGTTTACTGAGAGGAAGGTGGCTCTGAGAATGATTCCCTGGGCAGGTTTTGAAGTTGCTCTCTGTTCTCTTCCAGCCTCAGACAATAGTCAGCGATTTCGAGAAACCTGCTTTGCGTTCGCACTGACGCCACAACAAGTGCAGCAAATCAGCAGTTCCATGTGAGTGGGGTTGAGCAGTATTTCCAGAAAAAAAAAAGAACTTAGAGCAGGAATTAGCACCCCACCCCTTTCATTTTGAACAGGGGGGTGTGTGCAGTGCTCAGGGAAGGGGAGTTCTTCTCCCCTTTCCGTGTAAACTGATGGGGAGCAGAAGGGCGGGGAGGGGTGGATTCAGCTCCACCACTTTTGGGGTGGTTTGGGTGGGTTTCCCCTGTGTGAAGTTCTGTGCAAGTACAGAACTCTGCTTCCTGCAGCCCTTCCTTGCCACCAGCCAGATCCTTTCTAGAGTTCTGTGTTTATTCACTATAAAGATGGTATTTTGTGGTTTATTCACTGTAAAGATGGTATTTACAGGGACCTATCAGAATTTTTTTTATAATGTAAAAAAAAAAGGAAGTGGCAGAGGTCAGATGAGAATGTAATTGATTTACTTACCTTGAAGAATAAAAACTCTGCCTTTGAATGTATCCTGAGAGTGGTGGTTTGACTGACCAGAGGCAGCAAAGTGTGGTGTATACCATATATACACACACCATATAAAAGGGTTTTACATACACTGAACTCAGGGCAAACTCTGGAGGAATCTGTATTGTAATATTGATGAATCTCCTGTGAAAACAGTGTTTTAACCTGTGTTCT
>JAWWES010000018.1:1359917-1380217 GCA_035583135.1 Lophotriccus pileatus | reverse complement strand
TCAGGGCAAACTCTGGAGGAATCTGTATTGTAATATTGATGAATCTCCTGTGAAAACAGTGTTTTAACCTGTGTTCTGTTGTTTCCAGGGATATTTCTGGGACCAAATGTGACTTCACAGTACAGGTCCAGCTAAGGTATGTGTGTTGCTGCCTGTTCTCCCTGCTGCAGGTTTTTCAGATGTATCAGCCATATGTTATCCAGCAGGTCAGGCATTCCAGGCTGGAGAAGAGCCTCTTCCTGGTTGATTTACTTGTTGGTAGTTGTAGATTATGTGAGTCCTCCTTCCTGTAACTCCACTGGCAGATTCCATGTGCCTGGGCCTTCAAAATCTCCAAGCAGGGACGGGGTTTTTTTTTCCTGGCAGAGCTGTCAGGCACAGAATTCCATGGACATGGCAACCCAAGGGCTGCTTCTCTTTAGGCAACACTTTGGGAATCAGCAGGCTGGGTCTTAACCTGCTGGTTATTTGAGAGGTTTTTACAAGTTTATTTGAAGTTGATGAAATCCTGTGTATCAGCAAGCTGGGTTGGGTCGGTGTGGGATCAGCTGGACAAGGGGATGAGGAGGATGTCAGGGAAACCCTTTTTGGGAGCAGCTGCCTTGAGTAGCTGTACCCTGATGGGATGGGACAGGTCCCCTGGAAGAAATCCAGTGGATCTGAGAGGCTCTTGGTCCTTTGCCTATTGTCCGTTCTCTTGGCCTAGGACAGGGAAGGGTGTGTCCTGCCTTGGATCCAGCAGCAAATAAGCCTGTTTGAACTCAAGTAAATAAATGAAACTGCCTGAACTAACAGATCTGCCACAGGCCTGAGGGTTCCTCAACAGCTGCCTGGAGGAAGGACAGTGAAAGAGACTAACTTTTGTCCTTTGTGAAACTTTGGACTTGTGACAAGAGATCTGGAGAAAAGGCAGAAGAGAAACTGGGATGAGCTGTTTGTTGTAGCAGGAACCTGCCTGTGTGAGAGAGTCAGTCAGTGGGAGGAACTCAGGGAGTCTGAGGAGGAACCCAGAACCATCCTGAACCACTGTAATTTTGGGGGGCTTTCCTGCTCTGTGATGTGTCCAGCTAATTTGAGGACTGTGTTTAGCAAGACCTGTCGTGCTTTCATTACTCAGTGGAAAACAAATTCCTTCTAGGAAGAGATGTCACTTTAAGTCACTTTAAAAGTGAAAGATGACAGAAGCTCTTTGCTTTTAGGTTTTGTTTATCAGAAACCAGTTGTCCACAAGAAGATCACTTCCCACCCAATCTGTGTGTGAAAGTAAATGGGAAACCGTGCAGCCTTCCAGTAAGTAAGATGTTCTTTGGTACACATTTTTGGGGAGCATCACTAGGAACTGTCTGGCAAAAATAAGCCTGAAAATTTATCCTAACCTTTGTTTTCACGTTCTGGAGTGTTTGAGTGACTAGAAAAGATTAAGTAGGTTGTTTCTTAGGAGAAGGGGAATTTCCAAAAGCCACGACAGTACATTTTTGTGTTTGACAAACACCAGTGGCAGTCCTGGGGCAGCACAGGGGGTTGGAGCGGGCAGTCTTGGCCAGGCAGGTTCAGTAGCACTGCTGAGAGGGGCCTTTTGATATTCCATGGGCAGGGATTTTGGATTTCTCTGCGAGGAGAAAGAGCTTCTAAAACACCTCTGGTGCCTCTGGTCAAATCGAAGCTCGGGTGGGACGCAGCTCGGGCTGGGTTGTGGTGAGGAGAAGACAAAAAAAGCAATCTTGACTTTTTGTTTTGTGTCTGAGAGATGAAATGCTTTGATTTCCAGGGCTACCTTCCACCAACCAAAAATGGTGTTGAACCAAAGCGCCCCAGCAGACCAATCAACATTACCTCACTCGTCAGGTTGTCCACGACGGTACCAAACACAATCGTTGTCTCCTGGACGGCGGAGATCGGCAGAGTAAGTGAAGTGGCTGCTCAGACCTTGGGAGTTTGCTTTGAAAGATCTGTGAGATAAGCAGGTTTAATTGTGCAGAAAACCCCTTGTGCAGTAGCACTGGACTGTTCCTTCTTTTGATGGAATTCCTTGATGGCAGGGGATAGGACGTGCTCCCTTAGATCAGCGCACTCAGGTTTTGTGGTGTGAGCTCTCTCTTTTCACCCCCCACCCACCTCTGTGGCTCACTGAGGGCTCAGATAACGAGATCAAGACATCCTATAAGATTTTTGTTTGTTGATTTGGCCAAACTTCAAGCTCTTCCTGACTCCAGGGGCTCGACAAACCTTATCTTGGCTTTGGCTGGTAACCAGCACGTGACATTGAGGACAGAGTGGCCCTTTAGAGCTGTGAGCGTGGACACAAAGCATCACAGCTCAGCAGGGCCCAGCAGATTTCATTTGCCTTTTCACATTTCTCCTTCACAACTGCCATTCTTCTGTTTCATATTTAAAAACTCATGGGTTTATCACTTTACTTGTGTGTGTCTGTGGGCAGTACGTTACAACTGGTGTTATAAAATTGCTGATGTTCCGCTGGACTAATTAAATCTGGAACGTGCTGCAAAAAGTGACTTCAATAAATGAGTCCATGAATTAGTGAAGTGCTTTCAGTGCTGGCACCAAAGCTGCTGGATGGGCATTACAGGGGCACCGTGTGCTGGTGCCACTGCAACCATCCTGTTGTTAGAAGTGCCGAGAATTGTCCTGAGGTGAAACCTTGCCCAAGAATTTGTCAGTGTGCAAAGCCCCAGGATTCCTGAACCAGCCTGGAAAAATGCTTACAGCCCAATCCTGCACAATGGGCAGCTACAAAACACCACCAGGGGATTTCAGGATGGAGTTCTTGTGGGGCAGGACACAATCTCCATCCGGATTGTGGAATAAACGATGGCTGGATGATCCTTCAAAACAATCGTCTGTTCTCTCATGAGAGCTGCAGGTATCAGAACTAAGCATTTAAAAATGAACCTGCTTTGGGTCACACTGCAGGAGTTGCCTCCATGCAAGCGGATGGATCCTGATGTGGCTCTGAGTGCTTAGGAATATCAGGGAGGATTTAGGGAGGAGAAGTGCCCTGGACTCTGAGTTAGTCCCTTGTGGACTAGTTGGTTCTCAGGCTTCACAGATATTGCAGTTATAAAGAACATACTGGGTAACTTCTCTTGAGCATGAGATGCCAGAAGTGCTCAAATCCAGGCTGGAGCAATCTGGTCCAGTGGGAGGTGTCCCTGCCCATGGCAGGGGGTGGAATGGGATGAATTTTAAGGCTCCTTCCAACCCAACCCATCCTGTGCTTCTGAGACACAGTCCTGAAGTGATTCTTTGAGAGTTAAATGTGAGGAATTACTTTATTTCTGGCTGTGCCCATATAACACAACATTTGGATTCCCCTTTTCCCCTCACCTCAGGAGTCACCTGCATGTCCCAACTGGTGCTCTCTACCTTTCCTGGAGTCATCTCTGGGATTTTTACCCAATCTGTTTCAAGATCCTTCTGTAGCAGCTGCCTTGGGCGAGTTCCTGCCTTTGTAGGTTCAAGCTGTCAGTAAATAATTTCACAGCATTAATTAGCATTTTTCTAACTTCTATACTAATTGAGGCATTAAACAAACAAGTTAAAGCAGTGGTGGTTTTTAACGATGTGAGAAGCAGTCATTGTAAGAATAAAATATTTAAAATGTGGTGTTGCTGGTGCTATTTCAGTTTGAGTCATTTCGTGGTGAGATATATTCCTGAAACCCCGCCTTTGCATGCTGGTGGCATCCTAAATAAAAGATAGTACATGTCACAATTGGATGGGGTTTTGTTTAAGTGAAAACACATGTGGCAGTTGCTGGGGGGGGAAGCCTTTCATTTTTCAATTTAAATTGTATGAATGCAGCTACAGGTTTGGCCAATAATGTTTATATCAAAATAATTGATGTACCCTCAAGTGAGAACACGAGATTTGCCCTTTCCATTTTGGGGTGTTGCTGATGAATGCAGAGGACAATCTCATGTTTTTAGAAAGACATTTATAACCTGCTTTTTCAGAAGCTTAGCAGAAAAATAAGAGCTTCAGAAATGCCAGGCTGTGGTTTGAACTCCATGCCAGGAAGAGCTCAGCCTTCCTGCTCTGCTTCAGCAGTGAAGTTCACATTTCAGACACAGTTAAGTGCAGGAGGATAAGGAAAAGATGAGCAGCAGGTCCTGCACCTTTTTAGGTGTTCCTCTGGAAGAGGCATCACTGCTCCCTTTCCTATTTTGAGAACAAAATAAGCTTTTACTAGGGAAAAAAAAAGAAAAAAAAGAAGGGAAAGTTCTGATAGTATTTGACCTGACAGCTTCCCTAAAATCCACTGACACAGGGCAGTTCCTCACATCATCCCTGTAAAATTAAATGCTCTGACACGGAGTAATGTAAAATCACCCTGCTGAAAGGGGCTGCATGTCCTGGATGAGGTGTAAAACTTCCAGAAGTGACCTAAATACTGTTTTAATAGCTTGGTTTGCAGTTAAATCTCAGTAAAGCATCGAGTCACGTGTGTTGCATCCCAAACTCCAGCCCTGTGAACTTGCTGGAGCACGAGGGGGGTTTTCTCTGGTCTGAAAACTTGGCCATCTCGAGTCTGGTAGAAACACAGAACGAGTGGTACAAAATACAAGCTGTCTTCTGGTGCAAACAGTGTTTCCCCTGATGCTTTGCTGTGTTCCCAGAACTATTCCATGGCAGTGTACCTGGTGAAGCAGTTGTCCTCCACGGTGCTCCTGCAGAGGTTGCGAGCGAAGGGGATTCGGAACCCGGATCACTCCAGAGCCCTGAGTATGTCTGATGTGCTGCTTGATTAACAGGGAAAACAGCTTCTTAGAGGGGCATTTCAAACAGGACTGTGCTGCCCGAGGTTTGGACTTCCTACAGTTCCCTGGGTTTTGGGAATCTGATAGTGGTGCTCTTTGTATTCAGTTCCAATTCAAAGACTCAGAGGCCTTTGTTTGGATTAGGAGCCGGTCCAGGAACCCTGTTGACACTGGGAAGGGAAAAATGCAAGAGAATCTCTTTCAGTTCAGCCATACTGGCTTTGTTTCTTCAGAATGGAACAACTGTATTTATACAGTTAACTGGTAATTCAGCACCTCAGGCTGAGCTGCAGGCCTGACACTGAGCCTCGGTGCTGGGGAGGAAAGGATTCATCAGCACAGTTTTTGTTCCTCTGGCACGGGGTTTGCAGCGAGCCTGGAGGGAGAGTGTCCAGCACAATCCTCCTCCCAGCCCCCTCCAGGCTGGAGTGGGAGATTTGCTGCCTTATTGTTTTCTCTGACAACAACATGTTGGTCTAAGTTTGTGTCATAGAAACGAAAGCAAAAACTGCTGCGTGTTTGTTTTTCAGGGAGAGGGTGAAAATACCAACACCTGATCGCTGTTCTTGCTCTTCAGTGCTCAGATAATGTGTTTTACACAGCACAGGAAAGAAATTAGTCCAGCAGTAAATGCTCCGTAGTGCTGGGCATTGCCTTGTGCTAGTGCAGTTTGATTTAAAGGCACAAAAATCCAGAGGGTTTCCAGGTGGCTGCCCCTCTGTGTGTACAAGTTGAGAATGAGGGTGTAGGGCCAGCTCAGAGCAGGAAAAAATGGGGCTGACTTGTTCATTTGACCACTGACTGCCTATAAAACTTGTAAGTAAAACTAGAGGATGGGGAGGGGTGAAAGACTCGAGAGATGAAAGGCTCGAATACTTCACTGCAGTTATTTTGTCAAGGTATTTCTGATTCCCTGTTTCTCCATTTGCTTTTCAGTTTTAAATCACAGGATTGCCTGCTGAGTGTTGTGGGGGGTTACAGTGGTCCTTGTCAGTGTGAGAGTTGTTAACACATCCACTTTATGTGCTTGAAGTTAGAAGTGAGATCAGTGTGGCTCATCTTGTTGGTGCATTTTAACTAAAGGTCAAGTGCCAAGTTGCCTGTAAATGAGAAAAGCCCTCTCTGTATAAGTACATTTTCTAAGGATCTTGGTTTAAGATGAGCTTTTCTGCTTTTCACTTAAATCCTGTTGTTTCTGGGCTTTCTGGAGAGTCAGGTCTGTTGGTGTGAGTCTGGAACAACAGTCAGACTCTGGCTTCCAGTAGAAACTTTAGCACATGGTTTCAGTCTTGTTTTATTTCTTTATCACCCAGTTTATGTTTTAAATTAACATAAAATCAACCTTTTCTTCTTTCAAACCACAGTTAAAGAGAAGCTGACTGCTGACCCAGACAGCGAAATAGCAACAACAAGCTTAAGAGTGTCTCTTCTTTGTCCAGTAAGTCTTTTTTTATTCCCTCCAAACTGATTCTGATTAAAATGTGGCTGTTCTGGGACGTGTGTGTGTGTGTGTGTGGAGGGGAGAGGTTGCCTTGTGTTTACCTGGTTTAACTTTGTGGGGATAGAAAATTATCTATCACTGTGCTTTAAAAGCACGTGATACACCCCTGAGGAAACAAGTGTTCCATTAGCTTGGAGATGTTATTCAAAATATATGTAAGCATACATTTAAATCTGTCATTTAAATCTGGTTAAATCTCATCACCTGAGTGTGCAGTTTGGGGCTTTGATTTGATAAAACCACTCTCAGGGGGTAGGGTGGGGAAACCTGACTGTTAAAAGCAGCTCTTCAGACAGTCCCTGCAGTCAAAGCGTTGAGCATCTTGTGTCTGAAATCGATTTTGTGTTAAATACTCAGAGTATTCAATAAGTATAACTTTTTAACTTCTTTTCAACATTAAGGATACATCTGTTTCCTGGTCTGGCTCAGTCTGCTCGAGCTGGACACGAAATTCTCAGTTTTAAAATCCAAACAAGAAAACTGACTTCATTCTTGCAAAAACTGAAGCTTATTTCTCCCATTATTTAATATGTTCTTCAAGATAAGCTTTTAGAGGTGCGAGTTTTGCCTCATAAACAGCACAATTAACATTGTGGTTACTTTTTATATGTGTGTTATGATCTTACAAATCTTTAAACGGGGTATTGTCATGATCTTCAGTCTTCAGACTTTCTCCAATATCAGCATTGATTCTGACTAAGGAAAATAAGGAGTTTATAGGGAAGGTAAATTTAACCTGTAGGAAAGATTTCTCACAGAATACAGGTTTTTACTTCAGCTGTATCTGATTTGTCCAAGTGTTGGTTTATAGATCATTCCATAGGAGTTTTCTGGCACATTGCTGTTTGTCCTCGTTGCCTCCAGTCTGATAAAAGCTCTTCTGCAGTGCTCTGAGGTGCATTTTTTTACCTCTGGATGCAGTTCATGTGGGTTGGGATGAGAGCAGGAATACCCCCTGCAATATTCCCTTTAGGACTGCAGGTTTGGCAGAGCCTAAAGATGCCAAATTCTCTTTTGCTCTCTGAGCTCTGCCAGGGGCAAAACAACAAAACAGCATCAGACAGTAGGATGTGACTCTTCAGAATTCCCACCTTTGCCAGAATTTCCGCTTTAAAATGCACTATTTCTGTGAGAAATGTACAAAACAAAGTCCACAGCAGGTTATTCTGAGTGTATTTGTCATTTTAATGCCTACAAAACAGCTACTTTTGACTTTTTCCAGTGTGTTCCTGATTCAGTGCTGCCTCATTTTACTGTAGCTCTTGGAATAACCCCTCACAGGTTCACTGGGACAGAGATTGAACCTTTCAGCCTGTGGACAGAAAGGTTTTACCTTGATTCAGGCTGTGTAATTTCATTTACAGCCTCCATGTTTTTACTTGATAATTTATAAGCATTTGGCTCAGGGAGAATTTTTTTGGTCTCGATTGTTGTGGTGGTTTTTTACAGCTTGAATGCTCTGAAAACACACCCTGAAAATGCTGATTTGGTCTCCAGGAGCAGGATGAAAAATTAGGGAATGATGAGAATGACGTTCCTTGAGCTCTGGGAGGGTGGGGGTGCTGGATTTTGTATCCAATAAAATAACTGGGGGTGCTGGGTTTAGTCTCTCTAACCTTTCTTTTGCCCTCAGAACAAGCACAGAGGAGGAGCTTCCTGGGAATTTGTTTTGGATTGCTCCTGAGCTTTTTATAGCACAGAGGCCTCTGAGACCAGGGAGGGAAAACTGCCCTTAGCTGCTGCCTGGATCCATCCAGGATAGAGCAGCAAAGGAGCCTGATTTCAGGAAGACACTTGAATTCATGTTCTTTCTTTTTTTTTTCCCCCTCTGGAAGTACAAATAAATAAATCCCAGGCTCTGCAGCCACAGCAAATATTTAACTGAGCAGAAATTCCAAATGGAGCCTTTTACTGGGGGGGGGTTGCAGCTTTGTTTACAAATCCCGAGCTCCTGCTTTTTGGGTGGGTTTTTTAGGGTAGAGCCAGTTTCAGAGAGAAGTGTTTTGTGTGCTTGGAAAAGGAATTAATGCAGCGTTTCTTTGGCTGCCAGGGGGCAGGAATCAAACAGCCACAGTGCTGGGAATCATGGGGTTCCCAAAGTTGGGCTGCACCCCTCCTTTTAGGACCTTACACAGCGTGGCCAGCGCTGATCCAGGGGTTTAATGCCAAAAATGGGAAATCAGCATCAGATTTTTAACACTGAATACACTGATTTTTGGTTAAATTGAACTGCTCCCGAGAAATCAGAGGCTCAGGTTTTGTACCAAAACCTGGGGAAAATGTTCCTGGTTTCAGCCTGCTCTTTACCTAGCAGGAGATGGGTTTTTATGTCCTTCCTGCAGCACTTGTCTCTCACCTTCCTGGTTTTTATTTGGAGCCACAGAGAACCATCCAGGTTTTCTCTCCTTGGTACTCCCTGAGCTTGGGAGCCTTACTGTGCCCAAAAGACAAATGAGCCATTGACCCACCATCTGGGAGATCAGAATTCCTGACAGACATGGATCAGGGGCCTTGCTGTGCCGGGGGTCGGTTGTGGGATGGGAATAACGTGCTTGGTCATGGATTTTGGGGGAGGGGGTGACAAACACATGGCACAAAAAGCACCTCCTGCCGTGGGCTGAGGCTCTGCCACCACTCCTGGGGCTCCCCTGGGAATTCTGTGCCCCCCTCCCATCTGCTGGGGAGTTTGGGACTGACTCAGAGCCAGAGGGAGGAAAGATAAGCAAGATCCTGTAGCTACACTGGGTTTATTGGGAAAGGGGTGGAGGGATTTCTGCTCAAGGGGAATTAAAAAATATGCAAGCATCATGGAGGAAGTGGTGGCCTGTGAGTGGAGCCTTTGTTCTTGAGATTGTGGTGAGTTTGGGGATATTGGGAGGTTGGTGCCATCCTGTGGCATCCCTCTTGTACTGCTCAGGATCAGCCTGGCCACGGGGCTGGACTGAGCCCGGCCTAGAACCACTTCTGCTCCCACCCACTGCTGGGATTGGGTGTGTTTTAACCAAAGAGGTATAACTTCAAACTCTTCCCTATAAACAGTTCTTAATAAATAATTGTTTTGTTGTTTTTTAATGTGGGAAAAGCCTTGTTTAGACATTCCTACTTCTTACCTTTGGTGTGGTCAGTCCAAGCCCCTCCTAAGCTGCAGTGTAAGCACTTGGCCACAAAGCAACTGCTTGGGGTTTGTGAGGAGAGGGAAACTTATTTCAGATTCATATGAAGTGCCTTCCACTGTCTAATCAGTTTTGCATTCGGTGTAATGATACTTCAGTGATAAAATACTAAAGAAGAAGAATTCTTTCCTTGGTCCATCCAGGACACTGGTACATTCCAGGTGCTCAGTGAGCCCTGTATTTTGTTTCAGGAATATGGAAGGTTTTATTTTTAGTTTCCTTGATCAAATATACTTTAAAATAGGATTTAATTCACTTTTGTGCCATTTCAAACCTTCAGGAATGAGGCAACAGTGAAGGTGCCATGTATTTGAATCAAACCTCAGAGCTGGGAGAGTTTTCTGGAGTAAAACCCAACCTGTCCCTTTCCAGTCAGAAAAGCCCTGATGGTTGATTTAATACCAAAACAACATCATCTTGGTTTTTTTTTCTCTTCCAGCTTGGTAAGATGCGTCTGACCATCCCCTGCAGGGCCCTGACCTGCTCCCACCTGCAGTGCTTTGATGCCACTCTCTATATTCAGATGAATGAGAAGAAACCAACCTGGGTGTGCCCTGTCTGTGACAAGAAGGCTCCCTATGAGCATCTCATTATTGATGGGTAAGTGAAGCTTAAAGCAAACTCAAGGGGGGTGTTCCTCACACTCTCTGGTACCTCTTCATTCAACGTTCTGGAAGAACTGTGCTCATCAAACTATTAGATTTAATAATAATGAAAGGTGTTCCTTCCAATCCTGGGTAGATCTTTGAGCTGTCCTGCCTAAAATGGCCTTTTTTTTTTTTTCCCCCCATGTCCTATAGTGCTGAATTCCTGGGTGAAAACAGCCCATGTTGTATATTCTTTTAATGGAGCAACTGCACCAACCTGGTGTTTTTTAATAGCAGACACGTTAGAGCAAATAAATCCTGCCACCCTTCCAAATCCATGTACAATTCCATGTACAATTTCACACTTGGGGAGTTGCCATCTGTACAAAGTGACACAGAGATTGATTCCCTGGTACTGCCTCCTTGCAGAACATTAAAAAATAAATAAATAAACCTAGGGTTGGTCTGTGCCAAGTGTGTATTCCTGGGTTTGCATTTGAATTTCTTAGATAAAAATCTTTCCAAAGTGTGATAAAGGAAGAGAGCAAGTTGAGGCCTCTGAGGATACCTCAGAGTGTTTGACTCCCAAAAAAAAACCCCACGAAAAAATGCCAAAACAAACAAACAAAACCCTCAAAAGCAGAACTAAAAACCCTGGAACAAACAGAACCCTGGAAAAACACCTCATAAATGATTTGAACCTTTTTTAGGGGTTATGTGCTTCATTTTGGGGAGCTGAAGGTCACTCAGGGTCCCCTTCACTGCCTTGAAGAGCCACTCAGGGCTGCCCAGGCTGCTTTGGCTTCCTGGATCCTGAGATTTCCAGGTCCTCTGCTTTGGATCCAAGACTTCTGGGGTTCCTTGCTGGAGGTTTCTGCCTAAAAGAGTAAAGCCAAAGAGTAGGAATAATTAACCCAACACATTTTCCTTATTTCTTCTTGTGTTGCCAGGTGCAGATGTTGGAGATTAGCTGATCTAATTAGAGCATCCCAAAGAGAAGGTTATTGCTAGAAAATCTTTCAATCTGGGAAAGAGGGAAGTGTCTCTTTCCTGCAGAACCACGGGAATAGTCCTGGTCCAAAGCTGGAGTTCCCACTGGCAGTGATGTGGTGCCAGGATCCCAAAGTTTTAGGAGGTGCCGGTAGGAGAAGAGGCTGCGAGTTCAGATTCCCAAGCTCAGCATTTGTTAGGAAGTTTCAGGAAATACAAGTCCTTAAATTCTCAGCTGTATGGACTCCTTTAAAGATGGGCTTCCTCAGTTAAGAACTGGCAAAGGTAAATGTGGGTAAGGAGGAGGCTGTTTTTTAATCCGAGTTCACATCCCTCCCTTGGTCTGGGAGATGGAGAGTTGTGTGTCACGGGCTCTGCAGGACCCCACTCTCAGTGCTTTGAATGAAATGTGCACATTTTTCTCTGGGATAATATTTGAATTTTTGCCACGATTCCTTTTTGTCAAGGAAGCAGATGAGGGAAAGGGAGAGCAATAAAAGCTTTTGGTTTAACACTAATTCCGACTTGCTCTGACTAAGAAAGGCGTTGGAGGAGAAAAAAGGAACTGAGCTCTTTTTGAGGACTGATACCACGTGTTTTTGATGGCCAGGTTGTTCATGGAAATCCTGAAGTTTTGTACGGATTGTGATGAAATTCAGTTCAAGGAGGATGGATCCTGGGCTCCCATGAGGTCCAAGAAGGAGGTGCAGGAAGTGACGGCGTCTTACAACGGCGTGGATGGTAAGTCACGTTTTGGGGTGTGGGGACTGAACTTCCTGCAGTGGGAACCCCTGAGTGCTGGTGGTCCTTCAACTTCTCAAAATGCTCGCTTTTCAATGTGTATTTGTAGCTTTAATGATAATTTGTGACGACAAGTACTTGAGTAATACCTGTTTGGGACTTGTGATTTCGTTGTCTCGAGTTACAGCTTTATGATAAACTGTGATGCTCTGATTGTAGTGCTGGTTTAAGCTGCAGCTTTTCCTGTTGACTTACTTTTGTGTAGGATGCATAAGCTCTTCCTTGGAACATCAGGTGTCTTCTCACCAACAGTCAAATAAAAATAAGAAAGTGGAAGTGATCGATTTGACCATCGACAGCTCATCAGACGAGGAGGAGGAGGAACCGTCTGCCAAGAGGAGCTGTCCTTCCATATCTCCAGCATCACCATTGAACAATAAGGGGTGAGGATAAAAAGAGGCCAGTGCAGAGAGAATCATGGACAGAAGCCATAAATTTCAAAACAAATTACATCTAGAAAGTTCTGTATCTGGGTTATATCCTTGTTTAGTAGCTTAGAGCACGTGGGTTTGATCTCAGCTCACAAGGCCTGAGATTGGAATCACAACTTTGAGTTGTTAAGTGTGCAACCCAAGGGAGTATTTCAGTTGTGTTTGTGCAAATGATGTAAAATGGTGGCTTCCAAGTCTGGTTTTTGCACGTCTGGGAGTGCTTTTCTTCCCCAGGGAAATGGAGGAGCAGCAGGTTTGGAGAGAGCAAGGAGAAGCAGGGTGTGGTGTGGGGTTTGCCACAACCTGGGCACACCTGAGCAGCCAGGCTGGAAATAGCTCCTTGTTTACATAAATACCAAGGGATCAAAAGCCAGCCTAAACCAGAGGTATCCTGTTGTTGCAGTGATTCCTCCTCCAGGAATGGGAATGACTCAGTGACCACTTCAAACTCCTCAAGACCTTTTTTTAATGTCCTCATTTGCTGATTACCCTGTAGAGTGTCAGTGTGGTGGTGTTACCCTGATTCCTGGGGGATGTTGGGTTGAGGATTCCTTTGGGATTGTCTGGTCCTGGCTTGGGAGTACCATTTACAGTGAGAGGCCTCACTTTCTGCTCTTTGAGACTGAACTTTCCTTTTCCTTTTTTCTGAATTTCAACTGTCTTGGACTGAATTAACCTTCCTGATAAAACAGTGTGAGAGGAAAGCCTGGGGAACATGTGTTGCTCATGTCTCTTCCAGCTCCCTACAGGATGCACTGAGGTGCATTTGGAAAGCTTTGGAATTTAACAGGGGAGCTGTTGCACACCTTTCACCAAGTTCCAAATGCCTTTTGAGTTATGGAGTTAAATTGGGAAAATTTAAATTTAAATTGGGGAAATTTGAAAACAAGCATCCCCTGCGTGGGGCAGCAAGAAAGCCAAGACTCTTCTGTGTTTGTAACAAGCCTTTGTTCCTTGCAGCATTTTGAATTTACCCCATCAAGCATCTCCTGTGTCAAGAACACCAAGCCTTCCTGCTGTGGACACCAGCTACATCAACACATCACTTATCCAAGACTACAGGCATCCATTCCACATGACACCAATGCCTTATGACTTGCAAGGTGAGCTTCTGACTCTACACCTATAAATACAGCTGTCCAAGCAATAATAACTATTGTAAAAGGAAAAAAAAATAGCTTAATATCTCTGGTAGTGAAAAAACTCTGAAGTGTCATCAATAGTATGCTGGTTTTATTTCAAAATAAATGGTGGAGAAACGAGGAGGAGCTTTTCTTTTCTGTTTGGAGAAGCTTAATTTCTATTTTTTGTCTCTTCACAGGTTTAGATTTCTTCCCTTTCCTGTCAGGAGACAATCAGGTAAGTCAAGGAAGATCAAGTCCTGTGGCAAACATTCTTTTCCAAGCAGGACTTGCTGGCCTGGCTGTGTAGGAGCAGATTTGTGCTGTAGGTGTGGAATCAGGGAGAGGCTGCAGCTTTATTTTGTACACAAGCCGTGACCAAACACAAGCATTGCCTAAACACAGGTGAAGGATAAGGCACAACCAAAACCAAACAGTTTGGTATCCAAGGGTTAAGCTCAGCAGCCAGTTTTTGCTGTGGGATGACCCTGGGCCGTGGCTGAAGGTGCAACAGCACCTCCTTAATTTTGCAGCCCTGAGGTCCCACTTTGGGGCTCTGGACAGTCCTGCTTGGCCACTTTTCCTCATGGAAAGAAGGGGCTGGGGTGTCTCACCTGCCCTTCCTGCAGTGCTAAGCAGGAAAATGGCACAAAACACAGAGGGATTCTCTCATATCCTAACGAAGAGCAGAACCTGCACCGTAGAATTTGGATTTAGGAATGTTCACTAAAACACAGAGAAGTGAATTACTCTGACTTTTGAGGGGATGGCACAATATTTCTTTTTAATTTGGGGGGAGTTTTGCCGCCAGGGAGTTTTTTGCAGAGGTGAAACAGTGCTGCTGCTTCACCTTCCTTCCTGGTTTGGGGGTGTGTGTGGCCAGTCCTGTTCCCTTGGCAGTGTTTGCTCTTACCAGCACCAGTATTTCCAATTCCTTTTGGAGTTCTGAAGCCAATGCTGAAGCCAGTCTTGAAATTCTGAAGTCAATTTTAGGATTCTGGAGTCAATTTTAGGATTCTGAAGCCAGTCTTGAAATTCTGAAGCCAGGTTTAGGATTCTCAAGCCAGTTTCTCTCAGCTTCAGACGTGCAGGGCCGCAGAGCTAAAAATCCGCTGCGTCTCCCCCCTCGCTGAAAACCCCGTGAAACCCCGAGTCCACCAGAGCTTTAGCTTAACAAACCCCTTCACTTTGTGCTGCTCTGAATCCACGCTGTCCATGTCTGAAGTTTAACTTGTTGTTTTTCCCCCCAGCATTACAACACCTCCCTCCTTGCCGCCGCAGCCGCGGCGGTTTCCGCGTCCGATGATCAAGAACTTTTACACTCCCGTTTTTTCCCCTACACTTCATCCCAGATGTTTCTCGATCAGCTCAATGCAGGAGGAAGCAGTTCCCTGCCAGCCACAAATGGTAGCAATAGTGGCAGTAACAGCAGTCTTGTTTCCTCCAACAGCCTGCGAGAGAATCATGGGCATCCCGTTGCAAGTAGGAGCAGCACGGACACGGCGTCAATCTTTGGTATCATACCAGACATTATCTCATTGGACTGATCCTTTTGGACAGAGGAAAATCTTTGTGCTTGGTTTTACTTTATGTTAGAAACATAAAAACAAAAGTTTGTTTTGGTTTTGTTTGTTGGGTTTTTTTTTTCCTTTTTTTTTTTTTTCTTTGGTTTTCTTTTTTTGTTTTTTTTTTTCCTTTTTTAGGGGGAAAAAAAAATTTACGTGTACAGAGAACAAAAGTATATTTTCAGTTTTACTTTTGTATATAAACCTAAGATGGCCTCACTGGTAAAAATAAGAAAAAACAAAAAAAAAACCACAAAAAAAAAAAAAACAGAAAACAAAAAAAAATAACAAAAACAAGGAGCTTCAGTTCATTTTTATGGATGCTGAAGATTTTACACCTGTGCATTTGTCATGTGAGTTTCTTTTTCTTTTTTTCCCCTCTACTTTGGACACAAATGGCATTATTTTCTTCACAGTTAACACAACCAGGAAAGGAGCTGAACTTCTAAAGTTCAAGCTTGGGAGGAGAGGGTTTTTTTCTCCTCTTGGAGACATTTCCCTTTGGTGGTGGAATCTGCTTCCCCCATCCCTTGTGTAATGAAGATTTTGTTATGCTTAAAGCAGAGTGGAGCCTGCTCTGCTTCCCCTCTGTTTGCAGGACAGAGCCTTTCAGGAGTGGGTTTGGTTTTTTAGGAGCTCTTTGTCATCTCTGTGTGACCCTTTATTTGGACAACTTTTGAGTTCAGCCCAGCACGTTGCAGGTCCATCAGTGGCAGAGCTCGAGGGAAAGGCAGGAGGCTGAGTCAGGTTGGATCTCAGGAGAAGGCTTTTCATCCAGAGGGTGGGTGAGCACTGGAACAGGCTCCCCAAGGTGAGCTCACAGCTCCAGGCCTCTTCAAGGAGTGTGTCAACAACCCTCTCAGGCACAGGGTGGCATTTTGGGGTGCCCTGGGCAGGGCCAGGAGTTGGACTCCATGATCCTGATGGGTCACTTCCAACCCAGCATTTTCCACGGTTCAGTTATTCCTGAGGGCCAGACTCAGCCAAATCCCAGGCTGAGGAATTCCTGGGCTCTGCTTCTGGGGGACATTTTTAGGGAATCCAGCCCCAGATCCCCACGCCGACACTTGGACTGGAGGGGTTTGTTTCTGAGAACATCCTATCAAATCCCATTCCAGTAACTTGAAGATCTTAATCAGCAAAATACTGAGCATGTGTCAGTTTGAACTCTGTGCAGCTGCTTGTGCTTTCCCCTTAGCCATGCCTGTAGCTACGGCCTTGGGAATCACCTTGTTCCCTCTGGAAAATCCTCCTTTTAGCTGCAGTAGATCGAAAATTTCTGCTTCCAAGTGAACTTGTCAACGGAATACAAGGAGAAAATCCAACTCCCAGCACACTCTTGCATGGTTTGTGCAGCTGATAATGCTCTTGGTCTGCTGAGTTCCCACTCATCCCGATGAATATTCAGTGTTCAATGTGAGTCTGAAAGCAGAACCCAACCCAAGCAACCACCCACCTGGATCCCATGTACTCCCTATCCAAGTCTTTTAGGGAAGTGGCTTTTGAAATTCAGTTTTCTTTCTTTGCCCTTGGAATTGTTTTGCTTTCCCAGATTTTTCAGTTGAACTTGGAGCCATATTTACTTCCTGGGTTCTTTTCTCTTTTTTCTTCTTTGTTTTTTTGAGGTTGTGCATGACATAGGAAAACCTTTTTTTTAGAACTGATGGGTCATTTGGGCTGATCTGTTCTTCTTAAAAGAGTGACAAATGTGTAAATAGCTGGAATGCAGTTTTTTTCAGGAGATTCTTTAAAGTCAGAGAAAGGGGAGGGGAAGGAAGTGATTCTCTTGTGTCCCAAAGTCCACGTCAGAGAGAGTTAATATTTCCTCTGGCGTGAAAAATATTTTTATAACTGGTTGAAAGTGCAGGTAACAAGTTTATCAGGAAAGAGAGTTAAAGAATACTTAAAATTAGCAGATTCTGGTCTGGAATTTTTTCATGTCCAAAAACTGTTGATTGCAGCTCTTCGCTCGGAGCATTGACAAGGGCCACCTTTTTGCCTATGAAGTCGTCTCAAAAAATCTTGCATTGATTTAAAAAAAAAAAGATTTAAAAAAAAGGAAAAAAAAAAAAAGGAAAAAAGATTTAAAAAAAAAAAAAACAAACAAAGGAAAAAAAGAAAAAAAAATCTTTAATCCAAGTAGCATTAGGTATTGCTGTATGATCAGTTGTATGGTTATTTGAAAGGTTCACATTATGTGGCATCAAAATCGTTTTTAGTGTTTTTACAGCATCCCTCTGCCACTAAATAGTTGACTTGAATTTTGCAAAACAAATGTTTGTGTTTATATGTATATGTGTGTGTATATATGTATTTATAGATCCGTGTGTGTGAGTTCAAAGTGAGTTAAATAGTTTTTCCCATGCATGTGTATTTCATACATATCTGGCTGATATATATATTTCACCATACACCAATTTTATAATTTATTAAATGTCAGTTAAAAAAAAAAAATAAATAAAAGGATAGAAAATGGGAAATACTTATTTTTTAAACAGTCTGATTTTGAAGTGATTAAACCTACACTAGGAATATATCTCATACCTTGTAGTCATGGATACTAACCTGGTAACTTCAGAGCATATTTTGCTGTGATCTTTGTAACTCTGGAGCGTGGCTGCCCTGGGTGTCCCAGGCTCTGGAACACCGGGAATCCGGGAGAGCCCGACGCCGCTGGCGACGCCCCCGTGGACTGTGTTGTTACAGACGGCCCGAAGAGCAGCTCCTGTCACTTTTTTGGTATTAAAATCTCCTTGTGGCATCCAAACTGAAACGTTGGGAGTGTGTGGTGTCCCGGGATGTGAGGTGGTTTGGGAAGGTGAGGTCGGCCGACGGCGTCTTCCAGTCCCTGCCGCTGCCCCCTCCGGGGAAGGCTCTCGTTTTAACCTCCCTGCTCTGCAAAGAAGGGCCAGCAGCGGCCTCCAGTCCTCCTTTGTGGTATTATCCATGTGCTTTGTGAGTATTCCTGTGTCGTGCCCGGGTGTTCCTGGAGCTGGGTAATTCTCTGTGCCTCTGACCACGGTGAACGTTGCTTGGTAGAAGTCTCAGTCTGAGTTCTCCGCCATTCCCTGCAAACTTCACTCCAAAACCGTCTCCTTTAGGTCACAAGTCCTGGCTTGTGCTCCTGCTCCGTTCCCTGCAGATGGCAGTTGCTGTGATCCTTAGGATAGCGGTCCCTTATCCCAGAATTCTTCCCTGAGAGGAGCGGGATTCCGGAGAGCTCCGGGTGTGCGCCCGCAGCTCCTGGAGGAGCAGGGTGGCTCTGAGCCGCTCCTGCATCCTTTAGAAGATAAAAACCCCCATTAAACCATCCCTTAAAAACTTCCCAGCACTTCCTTAGGGATGGAACAGCGATCCCAGGCTTCCCCTTCCTCTCCATGGCGAGGATTCCGTAACCCTTTCAAGGATGGGATGGCTGATGGCTTTTCCTTGGACTCTGGTGGACCTGCCTCCCAAAAGCAGAGCTGAGGACTGTGAGGAGAACGTTTGGAAAGTTAATTTTTATTGCAGTTCAACATTTCAGGGTTTTAAGCACATTTTAAGTAGACAAAGATTTTGGTTTTATCAGTGTAACTTGTTTTATTTTATTTTTTTTTTTTAACAGAACTTAGATTTCTAACAAGGGAAAATTGCTGGTGGTCCCCGAAAGTGCTGCTGTTAATTGTTTTAATTAACAAAGGGAAAAAAAATTGTATATAAGCAGAATATTAAAAATTACCATTAATTCCGTGAATTTAAACCTGTCATTCATTGCCTTAAGACTTTTCTCCTAGTTTCCATACTTTGGCATGCCAAACCAGTAAATGACTTTTAAAAATGTATAGTAGACCAATGTCAGTTTGTATAAAAGTACCAAGTGAAAATATTTATTATATGCGTTGGAAAAAAAAAAAACTGGTTTACCTATTGAATGTTACCTGTTTCTGTAGAAATCTTTAGATGTAATAAAAAGCATTCAGTTATGTTGTGTCTCCTGAGGGGGGGGGGGGAAGAAGGGAGGGAGGGGGCAGAGGGTGATCCCTGGGGTTCTTTTGGACCTGGAATGCTTTGCTTTTAGTTGGTTGTGGCTTGGGGTGTCTCCCTCTTGTCCCTCCGAGCTCTGCCAGCCCTGCTTTGTTCCCTCAGTGTGTCCGGGTGTGATTCCTCTTTGCCAGCTTTCCTTTGGGAATGTTTTCCCCCCCAGCCTGCATTCTGGAGCGATCCAGAGGGACTGGGAGCTGAGCAATCCCGTGACATCCAGGCTTTTCCCCTGTGTGTGTGCCAGGATTTGTTATCACTGTCCAGGCAGGGGGGAGGAACGAGGTGGGGAGTGACTGGATCAGGAGGAATTCGGCTGTTGGTGCCTACTGGGAACAAGTGCTGCCAGGGAACCCCTGCTCTGAGGAGCTGCTGATGCTCAGTGAGGGCTCTGCTGTGTCCTGGTGCCTGTGGAGCAAAGTTCTGGAGAGCTCTGGAGCAGGGAATGACCTGCAGGGTGTGGGAAAGCTGCAGTGCCAGGTACGTGGGGGTTTATCCCGACACTGGGATGGATCAGTTGAGTGGTGGGAGCAGAGTTACCAGGGAATTCCCATCCTCTGCTCTTGGTTTTCCAGGGAATCTCCCCTCTCATCCCACTGTGTGCTGCTTTTCTGGGAGTTGCTCAAGTGCTGCTGGTAACTGAATACTTAAAGGAATTGGCTTTTCCTGGTTTGTTTTCTATCCCTGGAGTAGGACGAGCTAATTAAGGACCGAGGGGTGTGTCAGTTTTCCAGGGAGCAAAGTTCCTTTCCCTTTGGAGCGTGACCTGGTCCGAGCTGGGACGTGTCAGGATCCAAGTCTGAGCTTCCTGGGTTGGTCAGGGCCTGCTGTGAGATCCACAGGGACCTGGGTCTGGAGCAGGGGGGTGGCAAAACCAAACAGCCAAACCTGCTGCTTTTCTTACTTGCAGGACTGGAAAATCCTGGATCTCCTTCCTTTCCTCGCACAGCACTTGGCATGCCATGTAACATCTTGTGCTTTCCCCCACCTTATGGAATATTCCATGAGGATAATCCCTGTTTGACCCTTGCAGAGACACCGATTTGGAAGGTTGAGATTTGCTCATACTTTGGGTTTTTTTTCAGTTTCTGACCAGGTTTGTGCCCGTTACAGCCCTGGGTGATGCTGCTGCAGCTTTGTGTGATGGTGTTCTGGGATAAATGAATCGTGGAATGGTTGGGATTGGAAGGAATCTGAAAGATCATCTCATTCCAACCCCCTGCCATGGGCAGGGACACCTTCCACTAGCCCAGGTTGCTCCTTGGACACTCCCAGGGATCCAGGGGCAGCCACAGCTTCTCTGGGCAACCTGTGCCAGGGCCTGCCCACCCTCCCA
>JAWWES010000018.1:1325773-1343933 GCA_035583135.1 Lophotriccus pileatus | reverse complement strand
CGGGGGGCCCCGGGGCGGCCGCATGTGCGGCCCTTGGGGCGGCGCAGGACGGAGCGGGCCGGGGGGGAGCGGCGGGGCCGCGCGGGGGCCCAGGCGGCGGCCATGGAGGGGCTGGCGGGGTACGTGTACAAGGCGGCCAGCGAGGGCAGGGTGCTCACCTTGGCCGCGCTGCTGCTCAACCGCTCCGAGAGCGACATCAAGTACCTGCTGGGCTACGTGAGCCAGCACGGCGGGCAGCGCTCCACGCCGCTCATCATCGCCGCCAGGAACGGCCACGCCAAGGTGGTGCGGCTGCTGCTCGAGCACTACCGCGTGCAGACACAGCAGACCGGCACCGTCCGCTTCGACGGGTACGTACCGGCCGGGAACACGCCGGGAATGCGCCGGGAATGAGCCGGGAATGCGCCGGGAACACACCGGGAACACGGCAGGAGCGCGCCAGGGAGGGGGTTGTCCCAGCTCTGCTCTGCTCTGCCCTGGGGCGGCCTCACCTGCAGTGTTGGGGCAGTCTGGGGGACACAGATAAAGAAGATACTGGGTCATTAGAGGGTGACCAGTGAAGGTGGTGAAGGGACTTGAGAGGCGGCTGAGGGTGCTTGGTGTGTTCAGCTGGAGAAGAGGACTCGGGGGGATTTGGTCTCAGCAATGCTTATAAATATCTCCCGTGAGCAGCAGTGGCTAAAAACAAAACTAAACCAACATTCAAGTTCCACCTCCACATGAGGAAGAACTTTCCTTGGAGGGTGGCAGAGACCTGGGAGGGCGTGGAGTCTCCCTCTCTGGAGACATTCCCAAACCCACCTGTTCCTGTGTCACCTGCTCTGGGTGATCCTGCCTTGGCAGTGGGTTGGGATGGATGATCTCCAGGGGTTCCTTCCAGCCCCGGCTGGTCTGGGATTCTGTGGTAAAGACACCTGCGTGGTTGGAGATCCCACCTGATGCTTTATGAGCCAGAAATGCCTTTGCTCTTCTGGAATTCCCCACCTGAAGGCAGGACAGGATGATGTTCCCCACAGCCCAGCTCCTCCTGCCCTGTGGTGAGGAGGCTGCCCCGTGTTCTCTCTCTTGCTGTGCCAGAATGGCCTTTCTGTGACACTGTTCGGTGCTGCAGGTGACAGAGGGCACTGGGTTGGGGCAGGGCGGTGCTTGGACACCTGGAGCTGGATCAGGGTTAACCTGGAGCTGGACCAGGGTTGGGTGGTACCCGCACACTGGGAGCCACCCCTTTGTTTACCCAGATCGAGGGCTTTCAGTGTCCAGCCCAGACATCCCAAGCAACATCCCTTCCTCACTGCTGGTAGCCAACATATGGGGTGGCCAGGGGGAAAACGTGGCATTTTAGGGTGGGAAGGGAGGGATGAGGGTGCCAGGCCCTCAGCTGGGACCCACCAGGACAGAGGTGGGGGTGTCCGGGTCCCCGGGTGCCGCGGTGCCGTGGCACGAGGGAGGAGGAGCGTTGATTTTGATGCCTCCCAGAGTGCTCATCAAGCTCTCGCCTTCCTGTCAGCGTCAGAGGTGAGGCTGAGCGATGGAGAAGGTGTCTGGAAGAGCTTCAGGAGCTGCAGGTGACTGGCACCGGGAGGGGAGCTCACGGCAGACACCGAGCGAGGGGTCCCTGCTGGGCTCTTCGTCTGCTCCAGCTCGAGTTACACCTGAGCAGCTCCACCCGGCCCAGGAAAGGCTGGCTCAGTCCTTTCACACTGAATGAAGCAGGAGGAACACACTTCCCTGGGTGGTTTGGTTTTTTTTTTTCCTTCCCTTTCCCTTCCAGCCCTTGTTTTCTCCAAGCAGGAGCTGGTGGAGAATTCCTCGGCTGAGGTTTGCCCCAAATCCCGCCGAAGGAAGGGAGGGCCCCCGCTGACAGGCAGCAGATGCTGTGCTGCTGAATTTGTGCCTCCCTGGGGTGGTGATGTGGTGCCAGAGCCTCTGCCTGGCACAGATTAAAGGAGGTGTTGTCTGAGGCACAATGGGTGCAGTGGCAGAGGAGGAGGGCCATGTGATCCCGCGGGAATGTCGGGCCTCAGATAAGGTGGCACAGCAGCTCCCCTTGTTTGGGCTCCGGCTTTCCACTTGGAGCTACAGCGCACCAGCAAATTACCTCGTGTTCATTAACAAATCCTATCCCCCGCTTTCCTGCTGGTTTAATGGAGAAGTATTTTAATGGGATTATTTATAAAATCGGGAATTTTGTACTGTGAATTCCCTCTGCAGGCCAGAGAGCTCTTGCACAGCCTCTGCAGTGTTGTCTGGAGGGGCTGGTTTCCAAACAGCCACAGCTATTCCTGTGGAGCTCCGAGAGCTTCACCAAATGATAAAAATCACTGTTATAGTGAAAATTAACCCAGTGTCTTACAGAATTTTAACTCTGGGTAACGTGACTGGACATGTGGAACTATTTGTCCCCCCACAGTGATTTGGGACGTTGCCTTGAGCATTTATTAACTGTGCTGTGAGTGCTGCTGTTTCTGCATTTAAATCCTACTTCAAAACCCAGGGAATGGGAAGGACATCACCCTTTATGTTTGGAGTTACACTGTGCTGGGCTGGGGAATGAAAACAGTGACCTGTCCCCTCGTTTCCCGGCGCCAGCAAGGCCATGATGTGACGCAGATCCCCCGAACTTCTGCTTTTTAAGTTTTCTTCTCTTCCTGGAGTCACATTTGTGTGACTGCTGGGCTGCTTTAAGGCACAGGCTCTGGAATAAGGAGGAGCAGCAGGAGCAGCGGCAGTTTTGCAGCTCAGGGAGAGAGAAGAGGGAAGTGATAAGACATTTTGAAGCCAACTTTGCCGCCAGGGCCGGTGTTTGTGTGTCTGTACCGTTGCTCATGTCTGTGTCTGTTTTTTTATGTCAGTATATCCAGGTTAAGTTTTTTCTTGTTCTTTAATGTCTCGGTTTGTGGCACAGGGCATCAAAGTGATAATTCTTGCAACTCTCCTTCCCAGTTTTTGTAACTCTTCCCAGATCTCCACAGGCTGAGGGCTGGAGCTTGTAGGTGGCACCTTCAAAGCAGCCTGGGAAGTCCCAGTGGAAACGTGGCCACATCCCTTGGCTGCTTTGAAGCTTCACCTTGCAACGCTCCTTCCCTGGGGAGGTCTGGGTGCTCCTTCAGGCCCGGGTACCCCTTTTAACCGCCTGTCCTCCCCTCCGCAGCTTCGTCATCGACGGGGCCACGGCGCTGTGGTGCGCGGCGGGCGCCGGCCACTTCGAGGTGGTGAAGCTGCTGGTGAGCCATGGCGCCAACGTCAACCACACCACGGTGACCAACTCCACCCCGCTGCGCGCCGCCTGCTTCGACGGCCGGCTGGACATCGTCAAGTACCTGGTGGAGAACAACGCCAACATCAGCATCGCCAACAAGTACGACAACACCTGCCTGATGATCGCGGCCTACAAGGGCCACACGGACGTGGTGCGGTACCTGCTGGAGCAGCGCGCCGACCCCAACGCCAAGGCCCACTGCGGCGCCACCGCCCTGCACTTCGCGGCCGAGGCCGGGCACCTGGAGATCGTGAGGGAGCTGGTCAGGTGGAAGGCGGCCATGATGGTCAACGGCCACGGCATGACCCCGCTCAAGGTGGCCGCCGAGAGCTGCAAGGCCGACGTGGTGGAGCTGCTGCTGGCCCACGCCGACTGCGACAGGAGGAGCAGGATCGAGGCGCTGGAGCTCCTGGGGGCCTCGTTTGCCAATGACAGGGAGAACTATGATATACTGAAGACTTACCACTATTTATATTTAGCGATGCTGGAGAGGTACCGGGACAGCGAGAGCGTCATCGAGAAAGAGGTTCTTCCCCAGATCGAGGCCTACGGGAACAGGACTGAATGCAGGACCCCTCAGGAATTAGAGTCTATTAGGCAGGACAGAGATGCCCTTCACATGGAAGGCCTCATTGTGCGTGAGAGAATTCTGGGCTCGGACAATATCGACGTTTCTCACCCCATCATTTACCGGGGGGCGGTTTATGCGGATAACATGGAGTTTGAGCAGTGCATCAAGCTGTGGCTCCATGCCTTGCACCTAAGGCAGAAAGGCAACAGGAACACCCATAAGGACCTCCTGAGGTTTGCTCAGGTCTTTTCCCAGATGATCCACTTGAACGAGCCCGTCAAAGCCAAGGACATCGAGAGCGTCCTGCGGTGCAGCGTCCTGGAGATAGAACAGGGCATGTCCCGCATCAAAACCACGCAGGACTCCGACATCCACACGGCCGTGGACAACTACGAGTGCAACATCTTCACCTTCCTCTACTTGGTCTGCATCTCCACCAAGACCCAGTGCAGCGAGGAGGACCAGTCGCGCATCAACAAGCAGATCTACAACCTGATCCAGCTGGACCCCCGCACGCGGGACGGCTCCAGCCTGCTGCACCACGCCGTCAACTCGGGCACGCCCGTGGACGACTTCCACACCAACGACGTGTGCAGCTTCCCCAACGCCCTGGTCACCAAGCTGCTGCTGGACTGCGGGGCCGACGTCAACGCCGTGGACAACGAGGGCAACAGCCCCCTGCACATCATCGTCCAGTACCACCGGCCCATCAGCGACTTCCTGACGTTGCACTCCATCATCATCAGCCTGGTGGAGGCCGGTGCCCACACGGACATGACCAACAAGCAGAAGAAAACCCCTCTGGATAAAAGCACGACCGGGGTGTCCGAAATACTCCTTAAAACTCAAATGAAGCTGAGTCTCAAGTGCCTGGCTGCCCGCGCCGTGCGGATCTACAACATCAGCTACCAGAACCAGATCCCCAGAACTCTGGAGGAGTTTGTCAAGTTCCACTAGGCCGTGTCCAACCTTTCGCGGTGGTGCTACCCCGGGACGACACCAGACAGCAGAATACACGCGTGTACATGAAGTTGTTTTGTTCCATTCCTTTGGTTTTTGGGTTCCTCTGGAGTCAGTCTGCAGCCTCAGTCCTCGTGCAGATCTTGGAAAGGGTTGGGGAGGTGGGGGTGGGAAAAAAAAAGAAAGCCACATCATTTTCCTGTAGTCGAATCTGATGTTTTGAGATTTTGGTCGTTTCTTTTGATTGAAAGAATCGCTTCGTTTATCTCTTGGTTTTATAAACGAAATGAAAAGAATCCCCCTGTAACTCATGTAGAACGTTTTGTTCCCAGGCCACGTCTCCACTCGCCATTTGCAGATTTTAAAAGTCCTTGGAGTGAGGAGGGAAAGAAAAATATTGCAGGTTCTGTGGTAGTTGGTTAAAAGTGAAGTCTCGACACCCAGAGCAGCTCAGTGCTCTCGTACCTCAGCATCTCTTTATGCCTTTCAGTTCATGCTGAAGATGTTGGTAACGTTTTTTAAAGTTTCATTTCATTCTGAATTCAGTTTTGAACGGCAGTTATCAACAGCTACAGACCTGGGGGATGCTCTGTTAGGAAATACAGGTTTAAATTCAGCTCTGACATGTTTTTCTAATGGTAGTTGGTGCATCAAGCTCTTCATTTCCACTACTGCAGTAAGCACTGAGTAACTTCTGAACTCAAAACGTGCCCATTGACCGAAAACACCCGGAATCATCGTTTCTTTTCCTGTAGCTGCGTTGCTCATTATATAAAGATCATGCATGGACACCCAGAAAATCGATGGGGTATTTGTGTTTGTGTGTGTCCCAACATTTCAAAACGCTTTTAACTCCTTTTCTGTTTGTCTTTTCAACGATCAGCACGCACCTTGTTTTGTTTTTTGTTTTTGGCTCAGAGTGTGTCAAACTGCTCTCGGATTCCAAATGCTGTACCTTCCTAACGGAGCGGGCTGTGTCGCCAAAGAGAGTCTTCCTTGAAACTGGCTTTTCCAAGGAGCGTGGAGTCTGTGCCTCCCCGAATTGGACTTGAGGATTTTTTCGTGGGTTTTTACTCCTTTCATTAGGGAAAACCTCTCTTAACGCTGATTTTTACAAAATTGCCCTATCATAGAAGTCTTTTATGATAAAGCAACTGATTGTACAATGACGCTGTTGCTCGAGAACGCGCTTCTCCCTTGGTAGAAGTTGCAGATGCTCCGGCAGTAAAATGTCACTTGTTTTGACAGGCTACTGAAAACTCTGGTTCTTTTAAAACGCAGCTTTTTAACTGTCAGACGATGAAAGAATGTTCTGTAGGGTCTTTTTTTAAACAATCTGGGTAGAACTTTGAGGCGAGATTTGGGCACACGTTTCTATTTGTATTACAAAAGAAATAAACATTGAATGTGGAATTAGCTGGGAAGTCTTCATTTTCGTCTGGAGGGCGCAGTGCTGGGGGTTGTGGCTCCGAGGGGAAAGCTTTAGGAGCAGGTTTAGGACGGGGTGTCCAGAGAAACTGGGGCTGCCCCATCCCTGGAAGTGTTCAAGGCTGGGTTGGATGGGGGTTGGAGCAACCTGGGCTGGTGGAAGATGCCATTTTTCTGGGCCGCAGCAAAGTCTGTCACAGCCTCTCCTGAGCCCGGAATTTCCTTTTCCAAGCATTAAAAGCTGAAGGCTTGCCCTTGCTCTTTGCGGGCGTTATTTACGCCCTGGATACAACTCCTTGCAGCCCCCCCAGGTGCTCCTTTCCCTGGGGAAAGCAGCGGAGGGAGGGAGTGACGTCCCCTGTGCCGGGAGGGGGAGGATTTATTTTATGTTATTTATGGCTCCGGGAGCTGCTCTGGGAGAGCGGATTGGCTTTTAAAAATAACCCCAGCTCAGCTGAGCCCGGCCCACGCTGGGCAGGAGGGAGAGCAGGGGGTGGGCAGAGAGAGACGTGTACCTGTGGATCTGTCCGTGTGCACGGACTCAGAGACGTGGTCACACACACACATATATATATATACACACACACACATATGTGCACATGTATGTATATATACACACAGACACACACAGTGATCCCAGCACAGCTTCCCCAGTGGCCACTGGGAGGCTGGAAATGCTCTGACACACACACACAGACAGACACAGACGTGCGTTCCCACACAAATAGATTGATACATATATATATAAAATAAATAACGAAAAATAAAAGAATAAATTTATATATGTCCGCACATGTGGACAGACCCTCAATCTTATGCACCAAATCGTTTCCCAGAGCTGGGGGAGATTTTATAGATATAAAAATTATATATACATGTATATGTATGTATATCTATATTTATACATTTAAATTATATATATTTATCTATAATGTGTTTAAATACATTTTGTATGTATAATTTATATATTTATATACATTTTAATATAAGGTATATATTATATAGATTATATATATAAAAATTACATATGTATATTATAAATTATATAGATTAAATATATAACTTTCTATAAACAATATATAATATATAATGAATATAATAAGTATATAATAAAAATATATAATAAATATATAAAATGAAAAATATAAAAGTTATATGTATTTCTATATTATATATCTCATATATTATCTAGTTATATAGATTTTCTCTATATAAATTAAATGTATATTATAAACTGTATATAATGTAGTAATAAAATATATAATTACCTCATATATAATAAATATATTAATATTATTAATATATTAATATTTAATAGAATAAAGATATGTTATACTACATAAATTTAATATTAAATTATGTATGTAATTTATAATATATATAATCTATTTATAGAGATTTTCTATACATAAATTATATATAATATAAAACAATATATATAATGAATTTTATAAATATACATATAAATATTTTTTAAAATCTCCTCCAGCTCTTAGAAACCATGCTCAGAGTCAATTTGGTGCATAAGACTGAGGGTGTGTATGTGTGTGTTTACATATATATTTATTATTTTATTTTTAGCTTCTTTTATATATATATATATATATAAATTGTCTATTGTATATAATAAATATATATATTTTATATATATATAAATTATCTATTTTATAGATAAAATATATGTATATATACACATCTGTATTATATAGATGAAAGCATATATAGTACACACATATATATAGTTTATATATACTATATACTTAGATATATACTATATACTGTATATACACTATATTCTATATATGTAGTATATAAGATATACTTTATAATATAAACTACATATAGGGAAAATAGACTAAATATATATATTCAACTTCATATGTGTAAATGTGTAGTGCATATATGCACATATATAGTGCAGCAATATATATATAATACAGAAATATATATAGTACATTAACATCTACATATGCACTATATATGCATACTAAAATATATGTATATATATATATATACTATGTATATATACATATATACTATGTATAGTACATATATATGCACACATACTAGATGTAGTACATAAATATATAGTATATATTATAGTAAAGAAATACTTATATTACTACTATATACTATATATATAGTAATATATACTAAAAGTATATATATATATATATATATATATATATATACACACACACCATGGAGTACATATATATGTGTGTGTATTTCTGTATATTCAATCATACATATACATGCATATATATAACATATTACCCACCTGTATAACACACCCACATATGGTATATACGTTATATTTTAATATATAATGTATTTTATATATTTATTTATATTATCTATATTTCTATCATATTTATGATCTTCATTATTTAGATATTTATATTTTATATATACTATATATTTATATATATTTTATATATGTATATTTTATCCACACACACACATAAATATAAATGGGATCCTGCCCCTTCCTCGCTGACCTCCAGCCCTTTTCCTTGGTGTCCCAGGTATCCCCAGCCCGGGAAGGAGGGAGTGTGTGGGGTGCACCAGGAGGCTCAGGCACCCCCTGTTCCCTGCAGTGGGATTTGGGATCTCCAGGGTGTCCCTGCACCCCCGCCGGACCACCCCGACCCCAGTCAGCCAGAAACCCGGGCACGAGGAATTCCCACTCCAAGTGGGGATGCCAGCAATGGAAAAATCTCATTTTGGTTCTTTTTGCCCCCATTTTATACCACATTTGGGGCTGATTGTGCAGCAGATCTTCCCTTGGGCTCGCAAAGGTGCCGCCCTGGCTGCCCATCCCAGCTGAGAGCATCCCTTCGAAAACAGGCTGGAAAAACCTCCCATCCTACCCTAAATCAGCAGTGGGAAAAGGTCAGAACCCCATCCTCCTGCCCTGAATCCCAGAGGGATGAGAGCACCCCCCCCTCACACCCAGCGAGCTGGCACAGAAGGGGAACAAGAGCCTGGGTGGTTTTAAAATACTGTATTTTTAATCCTTAAAAAATACCAGGACGATATTTAACAACCTTCGTTCCACATCCCGCAGACACCGGCTTTCTTTCCATCCATAAAATTAATATTAGCATAAATAATCCTGGGATGCACAAGGACCTCATTGCTGCCCAACAGCACCAACCAGCTGCTTTTTTGGGGGACCCCAGGTATGTACAGGTATGATACACGTGAGGGCCCTCCTGGCCACGAGCTCTCCCAAACTGCTCCCTGGGGAGAAAACACATCAAACTGCTTTGAATTCCCCTTTTTTTTTTAACATTTTTAATTTTTTTTCCCCCCTCCTTCAACAGGTAAATACTTGCAGAATAATTATGTACAGCTGGACACTGGAGATTCGCATTAAGGTGCTTTAACTCGCTGTCGTTCCGTTCAGTGCATTCAGAAGGCGGCAAATTAGAATCTCCACCTAATTCCTCCCGTTAACGAAGGGCAGTTTGAGAGCCGTGGCCAGCAAAGCCCAGGGAACGCTCCAGCCCTACCACAGGAATGAGCAATCCTCGATTTTTTGGGTTTTTTTTTTTTATGGATATCGTTATTGTACAGAGCTTTGCAGCCCCGTGGTTTGTCCCAGCCCACGGGACACGTCGCTTTGGTGGCCCCTCCTCGCAGAACCAGCTCGAAGCTCCTCTTGCCGTGGCACGACGAGGTTTGGGGTGGATTTTTTTTGGTGTGGTTAAGGGTGGTTTTTGGTTTTTTGGCTTTTGGGCCAGTTCGGGTGATGGGTGTTCTCTCCTCTCGATGCAAAGCCAAGCTCGGCACCCAAATCCCCTCGGGATCGAGGTGACCTTCTGCTCCGGAGCTGGCGAGGGGCCGGGAGGGGGCACGGGGGGCTCCTGGCCCCGGCAGTGTCATTCCAGCCCCATGGAATTCTGCTCCTGCTCCGCCGCTCGCCTGCGGCTCCCGCTCTTAAAAAATCCCAGCTGTGGGGGAGGAAAGAGAAACAAAACCCCCCCTGTTATCTCAGGGCACTGCTGGGAAGTGTTTCTCCTTTAATGGGGTATCTCCGGGAGGTTTGGACCCTGGAGATAGAAAATATGGGAGAGGGAAAAGGTTGGAGGAGCTTTTGGTGATTCCTGGTGGTGGGGACACGGAGCTGTGGGGCCAAGGGGTCTGTCCACGCACGGGGGTCTCCGCTGAGCCCCCAACACACGTGGCTGAGGGGCTGCTCACCTTCCAGAGCGCCAGGACGAGCAGGGCCAGGAGCAGGAGACCTCCTAAGGTGCTCCCCAGGATGATCCAGATGGGTATCTGCGACTCCTCGGGCTTGGAGATCTCAAATGTGATCTGGGAAGAGACAACACCAGAGGTGATCCGTGAGGAGAGAGCACCAAACCGTGCTGGTGCTGCAGGGCAGGGATGGAGGGGGTGGGAATACTGAGCACCCCCAGCTTTGGGAGTCCTGCACCCCTGAATTGGCTCAGATTTTCCCTCCTGGATCCCGTGGTTCCAGGATTGGAGCTGCCTGGCTCCGGCCACAACTACACCGAGTTTCTCCGGGCTCTGCAGAGCTCAGTGCCTGGTGTGGGTCACTCCAGCCCTTCTGCCAACCACAGTGTTTTCCCAGTGGGATCAGAGCAGGGTGTTGGAGTATCCCAAAGCTCTGGATCCCCGTGTGCCCATCCCACGGGGCTCACCTGGCGACTGGGATCCTCCTCCCGGAAGACGAAGGGGCTCCCGAAGCGTCGCTGGAGAGCAGCGTTCATGGTGAGCTTCAGTGACTTGAACTTCAGCTGCACAAAGAGGTGCTGGAGGTGACCATCACGCCTGGCAGAGGACCCACCACCCCAGTGGGTGCCCCCTTCCCTGGATTTGCTCCCCCCATGGCTCTGCATCCCCCAGGAACGCCATGTGCGCGCCCACGGGGGAGGAGGATGCAGGTCAAGCAAAGAGGGTGGCTGAATGACAGCAAAAAGGACTTTTAAAGGAATTAAATTTGCATTAATTAACTAATTATGAGGTTAAATTCCAACTGTGTGGGATGCTGGATGCACACACCGATGGAATATGTGGGCTTTGGAAATAAAAATCACCCCACACGTCCGGGCTTAATGGGAGGGAAGGAATCGCGGGACAGGAGAAAAAACCAGGCGTTTTGGGGGTGTGAGGGTTCCTTTGGGGGATTTCTCCTCAAAATCCACGTGCCCACTTACTGCTTTCAGAGACTTCATCCACAGATTGCCACGCAAGTGCAAGTTCATCTCCTCGTTGGGGGCTAATTTCACGTGGCAGTCGATGGCAACCACGTCGGAGTTGCTGTGGTTCTGCAGGGGGGAGAGGTTTGTGGGGTGGGAGCACCAATGGGGAAGGGGGAGAAACCCTCTGGGATCCATCTCTGGCACACTGAGGGGAGTGGGAAGCAGCTCCCAGCTGCAGGGTTTTCCCTCAGGTCTGGGGGCAGCCCAGGATCAGCCCCGTGGATTGTGTACCAGGTGTGGGGTGCGGGTCAGGTCCTCCTCAGCTGGCGTCCTCCGGTAGTCAGTGGAGTTCCCCCAGAGGCTGCAGGTCGTGTTCTCCTGTGGGAGAAGCCCAGGCATGGGCACAGGGACCACGGCAGCCACACACCCCCATGGAGGCCACTTCCATCCCTAAGAACCCTGTCCCTGTGCCAGGGATGCCCCGGGATCTGCTCCCAGCCCTCACACCCCTGCCGTGCTCACTGGAGTTCACCCCAGGCACAGCTTCCCAGACCCTCAGGAATTCACTGCACACCGGAGGGAGGCTTAGCTCAGAGAAATATTTGGGCTAAACCCTTTGGCCACTGCCATTTTCCACGTTCCCAGCCAAGGGAATGCAAAAGGGAGGGGCCGGGGTGGGAGCCAAGGCTGTCCATGCAGGTGCTGCTAAAAAGAGACAGCCCGTGCCACTCCTCCGCCCCCAGCCCGTGCAGAACTGGGATGCAATCCCATCCTACCTGGTCCAGCAGGAAGTCCGTGAGGAGCAGGAGGCGGTTGCCCGCCCGGGTGGCCACGGGGACGGTGATCCTGATGGTCACCCCCTCCACGGGGAAGAAGCCCAGGTTCTGCAGCTGGGAGGGGAGAGGACAGGGATGTGACCATGGGTCACATCTAGGGGGGTCCCTCAGGTGGTTGGAGCCCCCTCCTCACCTTGAAGGTGCAGTGGAAGGGGGGGCCGATGCTGTTGTATCTCTCCAGGGAGCTGTTGGACCTGACCTCGTAGTAGTCCAGGCTCGACGTCCTGTGGTGACAAGGGGTGACAAGTCACGAGCTGGGCACCCCCAGCCCCTCCCCAGGCAGGGCTCCAGGTCCTCCTGGCCCCGTTTCGGATGGAAACCAGCGCCCCACTGCCCCTCGTGCACAAAGAAAGGGGGATTTTAATGCTCCTGCAGGACTTTCCCTGTCTTTGTAGGATTTTCTCGCCTTTTTAATAAAACAGAGACATCCAAGGCCCTGGCTGGGGGTTTGAGTGTCATGTGTGGGTCAGAGGAGGTAAATCAATCTCTGGTTTGCAGCTGGAGAGGAGGGGAAGGCGCCAGGAGCATCCAAAAGGTCCTGTGGGATCCCATCCAGGAGCGCCTGCGATGGGACACGTGCTCGCCCATGTCATGGCACGGGACTCATGGCCCCAAATCCCCACATTCTCTGCACTTATTTCCCCCTTTTTGCACCCTGAGGTTCCCAAATTTGATATTTTTTTGGGGCTGTTCTCTCCCTCCAAGTTTTCCCTTGGAAAAGAACGATTCTGATATTTGTTAAGAGGAGAATCCCCTCGCTCCCCATAAATCCTGAGCATTAAACTGGTTTTATTTTCAGTGTCTTAGGCTAAAAAAAACCCTAAAAAATATAAAATGACTGAAGGTCTGAAAAATCTCCTAAGGAGTACAGCAAGCAGTGCCAGGGAATGTGCTTCTGGGGTCCATGATTTTTCCTATCATCAGGTTAATAAATTATTTGTGCCTTCACCCCTCACTCTCCTGGACTTCAGTTACTGGTGATTCCACGCACATCCCTCAGCTGAACTTCTCTCCCATGGCTTTAGTGGGATGGCAAAAGGCCCAGACAGTGGAAACACCTGTTATGGACATTATTACCTATTTTTTTCCCCTTAAAAACTTGCCCTCACACCTCTTCAATAACACTTGTGCCTGTGGATGTGGCGAGAGCTTTGTGAGGGATGTCCCGGATTTTATGGGCCCTTCAGCCCCTGTCATTAAAGAGATTCCCCAAATTAAAGCCGGGTTTGCACTGGGCTGTCTCAGAATTCCAGCTTTCCCAAGGGACACCCTGAAACCTGGGACCTCCCAGGAGCTGCAGCCCCTTCCCAGACACTCACCTGGTGAAGAGCAGGTCGGCTTCGTACTTCAGGTGGAAATTGAGGTGGGCAAAGTTGTCCTCCTTGGTGCTCTCCTTCTCCTCACTGTCACTGGAACAGCAGCAGGGCCAGAGGGGGTGAGGCAGGAGCCTGATGCCCTCTGATATTTTTTTGGAAGGGGAAAGGCTGAACTTCTGCTTTGTGCTCAAAGTGTAAAGACAAGCAATTTTATTCTGTGATTTTTTTAATTCATCTACATAAAAGATTGGAGGGAGGTGTCACACCCAGCAGCCTCTAAGTGGTGCAGGTGAATCCCCCTCTGCTCTAATAACTGAGAAAAATTAAAAAAATAAAAATATTAACCTGTAATGAGGTTTCACTTTCCTTTGGGAATCTCTCCCTGTGCAGGAAGGGTGAGTAAGGAGAATTTTGAGGTATTTTTTCCCCTGGGAAATCTTTGCAGTGTGAGGGTGGATGAGAGAGCCGCACTGGCTGGAGATCCAGCAGAGCCTGGCAGTGACTGCACAGCCTCACACACACGGGGAAATGATGGGGATAAAATATAGAGATAAGTAAAAATGGCCTGATTTGTGAGTATGGGGAAGGAAATCAGGTTCCCTTGTGGGTATTCCCTGGGCAAAGCCTCCAGGTTGCTCCAGGATGTTCCCTCCATCCCTGGAAGTGTCCAAGGCCAGGTTGGATGGGGCTTGGAGCAATCTGGGCTAGTGGAAGGTGTCCCTGCCCATGGAAGGGGGTGGAACTGGATGAGCTTTAAGGTCTCTTCCAACCCACCCATTCCAGGATTCCGTGATCCCGTTGCCCCCACAAAGATGTTCAAGGGAGAAAGCCACTACTGACCTGCTGGCAATCATGTAGATCTCCATGTTCTCCAAGAAAACCGACTTGCTGAACTCAAAATCCAGGCGAAAAGCTACCTGTGGAGTGGGAAACAGAGTGGAGAAAACATTAGGGGGAAAAACACCCCCCAGGAGGGATGAGGGACTCTGGGTTAGAGCATCGCCATGAACCCAACAGGACACGGGGCTGGGTTTGAGCAGAGCCTTTCCAGGGACAGAGGAGGATTTGCAGGATTCATTCCAGCCCCTCATGCTGCATTTTTTCCCCCTGAGGCTGGAGAAGGGAGCAGCTCCCCTTTGGAAGAGGATCCCTCCCGGGGAGCGGCAGCGAGAGGCCGCTGCGCTCGCTCCATCTGCGGCCCGGGGGAGGCAGCTGAGAGAGCCAACAACAATAAAATGTGATAAATGTCACATCTGCAGCCCGTGGCAATGACCTCAAACTGTCTGGGACAGCACAGATGACTATAATATTAAAGCTCCCGCTGCTCTGGGGCCAAATTTCCATTTCCAGCTTGTCTTTGCCTTGGCAGGACCCGCAGTACCTGGTGCCACGCAGATGCATTCCCAGCCCCCCCGAGGCCATGGGGAGCTGGGCTGGAGCTCCTCGGGCAGCCACAGGCATCTGAGAAGGCTTTTTTTGGGAGCTCAGAAGTCGAGTGAGGTGCCTGGAGCTCGTTCATCATCATCAAGCCTCTGACAAGGAAAAGCTTCAGCCGGATACAGGAGCTGGGGAGATTTTATCTCCACATCACTCTTGTGCTGGCCACTCTCCCCACGAGGGTGCAGGGTGGGATTTCACATGGATGCCCGGTGGCTGCATCTCCTCACTTTTCTTTCCCACCTTATTGCTGCATTTAATGTTTGCAAAGGGCTTTATGCCCTATAAAAATGATGCCCTCACAGGAGCTGAGCTCATCCCGAGTGCTGGGAACTGCTGGGAGATGTGGTTCAGAGGGTGCCACCAGCCCAAGGGGGCTTGGACAGGCTCAGAGCAGGGTCCAGAGGCACCTCAGAGCAAGGAAAACCTCTCAGGCAGGGAAGGGTTCCAGCTTGCTCCTCATCCCCAGGGAGCTCAGGGAAGTTACCATCCGTGGTTTGAAGCCAACATTAAATTGCTGCAAAGACCTGGAGCCCGACTCTGTGACCTGCAGGAGCTGGGTTTCATTTTGGGGGTCTCCCAGCACCAAGGCAGCATCCCAACCATCCCTAACTCACGTTCCCAACAACGGGCAGAGAAAGAGAAGAAGCCAAATATTTGCCTTTTATGCCTTTTAAAGTCCAGTTCCAAGCTGCCCAGCCCAGGAGATGGGTGGGTGTGACCCTGCGGCCACACCGGGGGCAGAGGGCTCCTGTCCCACGGGTGAAGCCTCAGGGGGGCAGGAGGGGATGTCTTTACCTTGGCCTTGGCTCTGAAGAAGGGGTAGCTGACGTTGCACACTCTCTTGTTGGGGTGCCTGTCGTCAGCCGTGCAGTCGATGTTGACGTCGGTGTCGTCCTAAAACGGGACACGGAGCGTCCGTGAGGTTGGAAGGAGCCCCGTGGCCCAGCTGGTCACGAGGGCAGGAAACACACCCACGGGGCTCTAAGTGGGCTTCACCTTTGGGAAAAACAGCCAACCAGCCAACAGACCCACCAGGCAACAAAACAGCAAAACAACGAAGCCGTGAATGAAGGAACGGGACAACCGACCCACCGAAAAACCAGCCTCCCAACCCACCCCGCCTGCTGCAGGCTGGGAATCCTTCCCGTGCATTCCTTGGCATTCCTGGAGAGGGGCATTTCTAGCAAACAACTTCCAGCCTTCTGATTTAAATCCTCTTTATGAATTGAATGAATAAACAGTGAACGAATGAAGCCGGTTGTTCTTGGCACTGGAAGGGGGAAGGAGATTTCCCTGGGATGAGGAGTCCCCAGGAAGCACCGAGGGATAACAGGAGCTGGTTTTCTGCATGGCCACCAGCTAAACCACGGAGTTTAACTTCCTCATCTCAACAATTACCTTCCTGCTGCTGGAACACCTTCCATGTCTCCAGCCCACTGCAAAGCCCAATCCCAGGTGGAATGGGAAGGGGTGGGATGGGACACCAACCCTGCTCTGCCCCCTCTGCAGCCCTACAAGAGGTTGTAGCCTGGTTGTGAGCGGGTGTCCACCCTCACCATCAGACAAAGAGCTAGTCCAGCTTCTACCCCTGTGTCAGACACCTCAAAGCTCTCAGTTTGAGCTGCTGCCACCGGACAAGTCCTGCCCAGGAGCTGAAACATCCCAGCCTCGACAGCCCCCAGTGGCAGCCTGGGGATTCCTCCCACTGCTCTGCTGAGATCAGGGACCTCTTAGGGCCACAGCTACTTTTTATTGACCTTCCACATCCACTCCTGCCCCAGGCTTGGCAGTGTGCTGATTTCTGAGGAGCAGCAGCCCCTTTAGCAGTGGCACTTCCATATAACAAGCTGCAAATATTCCCTACCCCACTCCTGCACGGGGTTTTCCGTCACCCACCACTGGCAGGGTTTTCCCCCCCCTCCCCTCACTTAATCTGCAGTAAATCCCTCAAAAGATGCATTTTTCTTCTTTTGTGGGCAGCCTGCCCCACAATTTTCCCTTGGCAAGGCCTGGGGGAAAACAGAGGCAGGAGATGGGATCTGTGGCGGGGATGAAGTCACTGGGGGGGATAAGGGAGGGCTCAGCAGCATCAGCACATTTCCCAAACCTCGCTGGGGAAAGGGAGGAGCCACGTGGGGATCAAGAGAGTGGCAGGGGGTGAAATTTTGGGGAGGGTGGGAGTGGATGGGGCACGAGGGGCTCATCCAGGGCACAGCTGTAGAGAGGTGGCATCACACTGAGCTGTGACCACGCTCCCACCGTCAGCCCTTACTTCCAGGAGTTACATCTCAGCTGTAAAAATCCACCCCTGACGGGAACTTGGCCGCGGGCAAGGGAGTATTTTTAAACTACCGGAGTCGAAAAAAATTAAAGAGGGGGAAATAATTTCATCTGCCTTTCGACCTTCTTTTCAGGCTCTTAAAAAATCTCCGTGTTTCCAAAATAAAGAGCCAGAAGGGCCGTGAGTGCTTAGAAACCGAGGCCCACAAACATTGCCTGATTTATGGGGGATGAGAGACGCTTTTTGGGCTCTGATTTAGGACGTGGTTCGGGAGCAGGTCCCGGGGCCTCACCTTGGGGATCAGGCTGGCCAGCTGCAGGTTCCTGGAGAAGGAGACGTTGAGGACGGTGCTGTAGGCGTTCTCCCCGCGGTTCTCCAGCGTCGCCTCCACGGCCACCCTCCTCCTGCCGCCCTCCAGGACGAACGCGGCGGTGTCGAAGGACAGGCTGAAGGCCGAGCATTCCGGGGGGCTCCTCCGGAGCACCCGCCGGCAGAACTCCCTGGAACAGGGATGGGGGGTTTTGAGGCCTCCCCCCAGTGCGTGGGAATTACGGGAAGGGGGAATCAAATCCCTCCCGTTGAGCAGCGTTTGGCTCGCCGGGATTTTGGGCTGGTGGGGTGGACAGGTGGGATGCGAGGGAGGAAGAGATCCCACGCCTTCAGCAAAGGGTTGGACTGGGTGGCTCCAACCCCATCCAACTTTGGACATTTCCAGGGATCCAGGGGCAGCCACAGCTTCTCTGGCAAAACGGTGCCAGGGCCTGCCCACCCTCATAGGGAACAATTCCTTCCCAATATCCCATCTAACCAACCCCCCTTGTCCTGTCCCTCCATCCCTTGTCCCCAGTCCCTCTCCAGCTCTCCTGGAGCCCCTTTAGACCCTGCAAGGGGCTCT
>JAWWES010000018.1:1310831-1322085 GCA_035583135.1 Lophotriccus pileatus | reverse complement strand
ATCCCTTGTCCCCAGTCCCTCTCCAGCTCTCCTGGAGCCCCTTCAGACCCTGCAAGGGGCTCTCAGCTCTCCCTGGATCCTTCTCTTCTCCAGGTGGACCCCCCAGCTCTCCCAGCCTGGTTCCAGAGCAGAGGGGCTCCCACTACACCAGTGTGATGTCAAACACGGATAAGGAAGGAGCCACCATCAGCCCCATCCATGGGGTGGCTCCTCTGGGTGGAAACAAGTGGAAAAAAATCAAATAAATAAAAACAACCCCACTCAGCTTTTTATCCTGCAGGAGGAAAACACTGGCTTGGGCAGTACAAAACAAAACTCCTGCTCGGGGGGGATGGGAGTTTTTCCTTTGGCTTTGCTCAGTTCCTGGTTTTCCTCTGACAGGGGATGAGCCGCTCTCGCTTCCCCCGCTCCGCTGAGTCACCGGGAAGCATCCGGGGGGAGACTCGGGGTCACAGCAGCGTGGGGGGGTTTAATAGCCACAGCTTCCCAGAGATTCCTTGGGATATGAGGGAAAACATGCACATGTGGCCGGCAGCTGTGTCCTGCTGCTGCTGCAGGGGGAGGAGGGACGAGCTCTGTGGGACGCGGGCCGGGCACGGCCCCTCCTGCCCTGTCACACGTCCCACGGCACAGCAAAGCTCAGGGGAATAGGGGAGAGAAAGGGTTAAACCTCTGAGATCCTCCTTGAGTCCAGCCTCTGACCCAGTCCCACCCTGTCACCCAGACCATGGCGCTGAGAGCCACGTCCAGGCTCTTCTGAACACCTCCAGGGACGGTGACTCCACCACCCCCCCGGGCAGCCCCTTCCAGCACCCAAAACGCTTTCCCTCGGCAGGCTCCAGGTGTTGCCGTGGGGCTGGAGGCCTCCCCAGGGCGTGGAGTGGGGCTGTGCCCCAGGACAGCCGTGCCCTTACCCACGCTGGCCGTCTGGAAGCGGGCGGAGAGGAAGAGGGCGGTGAAGCAGACGGAGGCCGACATGCAGGTGGCGTCCTTCCCGTTCCTCTTGCAGTCCTTGGTGAAGATGTTGATCTTGGAGGGCTCGAAGCGGATGCTGGCGTTGATCTGGACCACGCTACGGGACCTGTGGGACCGCCAAGAGGTCAGGGGGTGAGCTGTGGCACGTCACCCTCACCCCTCCGCGGCTCCCACACCTCCAGACTGGCGCTTTTCACACCTTTTCGCTCTTTTGCCCAAGGTCAAGAAGGTGCTGAGGAAGAGCAAAGGCCCCCTGTGGGCACACAGCACCCCAGGGTGGCCCATCTCAGCTGGGCACAGCCACCCCTCTGTCTCAGCAACCTCGAGGGACTTTCCAAACACTAATCCATGTTTGAAAATATTCAATTGCTGGTTATAAAATAAGACCAGAGGGAGCCTGGGCAAATTACCACCAATCAAATGTCTGGTTGGAAACTCCTGGAGAATGATGAACTCCTGGAGACGACAAAATTCAGTGCACAAAAAAAAAAACCCAACCCTTTGGCATCTTTCCAGGGCCCAACAGGATGGAAATCCCACAGCCCCAGAGCGAAAACTGAAATCCCACAGCCCCTCCCACCAGACTGGGGGTCGTTATTCATGGAGATTGTTGGGAAATCAGTTTTGCCTTTAAAAATCTGAGAAGATGGAGTGAGATTTGGGCAGAGGGTGCCCAAGGAGGCCCAGCTCACCACAGCAGCACCGCGTTCCCCAGCGAGCCCACGGCCAAGTCCACGAGCCCGTCCTCGTTCATGTCCAGCTGCCCGTGGATGCTGCACCCGAAATACATCAGGCCTGGAGCGAGGTCAGCAGCTGCAATCCTCTGGAAAGGAATGGGCACAATCCAGGCTGCAACACTCCTTCCTGCCAAGGGTCTGCCACGCCAACCTCCACCACGCTACCGAAGAAGTGATTGCACCAACCCCCAATTCCCAGGGAATTGGAGAATTTCTCTTTGGAGGCACCATCCAGAGGTTTCTGCTGAATTCATTCGGCATATTTACTGTCTCTCAAAAGTGTGAGAAACGAGTAAATAGCAATTAATCCTTTATTTATGTATTTATTTATAATTAATCAATAAATCTATAGCAATCCCTTGCACCGAGTGCTGTGTGTTGCCCCTAATTTCAAGCATGTTTTCCATACTTTATAGAGTCATGGGATAAATTATGTTGGAAAAGCCCTCTAAGGTTGCTGAGTCCAACCATTTCCTCAGCACTGCCAAGGCCACCACTAACCCATGTCCCCAAGTGCCACGTTTTCCCTGCAGGGATGGTGACTCCACCACTGCCCTGGGAAGCTGCTTCCAGGGCTTGATTGTCTTGAATGCCTCGGAAGAGGAAATCTCTGGCCACAATAATTAACAACTCAATTCTGCTCATGCTCTGTCAGTCCTTACTATGGGCATAAATGGCATAAAGGACCAAGACAAGGGAAGCACCTGCTTGTACTTCTTGAGGACGGTCTCCTGGAAGCCCAGGAAGATGTAAATGGCTCCCTGGTGCTCGTCCTCCAGGGGTGCCCCCACCACCAGGTCGTTGTAGGTGTCCTGGTTGAGGTCGGGCACGGCGGCGATGCAGGAGCCGAAGCGCGAGTTCTGGTAACTCTGCAGGTCCGCCAGGGCTCCGCTGGGAACAAAGCGGCTCTGCCGGGCCAGCCAGGGAGAAAAGGGAGCAAAACAACCCCACAACCATCAGCAGGAGCCCGGCAAGAGGAGGAGCCCCTCAAAGCAAGCAAACGAGACGCATTAATCAATAGGGGAGCGACATCAATCAATGTGGCAGCGATTTCGCCCAGGAAGGAGGTGAGAGCACCCCATGCCAGCCCCATGTCTGCTTTGCCTTCCCTTTATAACACCCTACAATAAATAATTGCCTCAGGTGTGTGGTTCAGGGACGGGGACTGTGCTGCTCGCGGTGGGCTCTGCACCCTTGGATGTAGAACACGACCCGCTTGCTGCCCGGGCGCCCCCAGAGCCTCGTGGATTTGCCTCAGAAAATGGATTTTGAGTAGGATTTGAGGGTGGCAGGAAAGCTGGTCCTGCCCCAGCGCACCAGGAAAGGGGACAGGGGTGGCACAAGTCCCGTCCCCATGGCAGAGAGACCCATCTTGCTGCTCCACACCGCCCAACGCCCTGCCCAGCCTCCGGGTGCCCTTGGAGGGAACGGGTTTGTGGGAGGTAAAGTGCATGGAGACGTTTCTCCAGAGAGACACCACGTTGCAAAGACCCTGTTTTGAGCCCTGGGGGGGGGCTGGGAGCAGCAGGACCTCACCTTGAACCTCCCACACCACCAACCGGGATGTCTGACGGGAGCTGGAGGGTGCACGAGGGTGACACAAGGGGACACAGCTGCCAGGACAGTGCCCCAAAAACCCCATCCCCTGTCCCAAACGACCCCCCTGGTGCTGCCACGTACCTCCTGCAGGGTGTAGACGTAGACCTTCCCCCTCTCCCTGCCCTCGCTGAAGAACATGGGCGCTCCCACCAGCAGCACGTCGGTGACGCCGTCGCCGTTGGCGTCGAGGGAGCTGATCTCACTGCCGTAGTAGGAACCGATCTGGAGGAGACAGGAGAGGGTGGGGGCGATGCCACCCTCCCTCGTGGGCACATCCCAAGCCCTGTCCCCCCGCTCCAGCCCCACGGTTTGGAGTGGTGGGCGCAGGGACAGCCAGGACACACCCCCAGCCGTCGGGCCGTTTGAACGGGACAGTTTGCAAGATGAGGGGGTTGATTTCTGCTGGGGGGGGTAAATTACCTGCTCTCCTTTCAGGGCCTGGTGGATGGTGAGGTTCCTGTTGCTGTGCATGCTGAAAAGGATGACCTTCCCGGTGTGGTTGAACCTGGGAGCTCCCGCCACGTAAATCCGCTCATGCTTGGTGGAAACGACGGAGGAGACGGTGTAGCCTGGAAAGGGGGGGTGGGCACGGTGTGAGAACTCCCAGGGCCTGCTTTCCATCAGCCCCCAGAGCTGGTGACACAGCTCTGGACGCTTCCCAGAGCGGCAAGCTTGGAAAGGCAGATTTTTCCAGGGATAAAGTCACTCAGATCAACCCCTGGGCTTTGAGCCTCCTGCTCAGGTGCTGCCAGGCCTGGGGCAGGCACTGCTGTGCCAGGAGTTTTGGTCCTGGCAGGAAAACCCCGTGTAAATCCTTCTTTCATTGAAGGTGAATCCAATTCCTGGGCTTTGAAGTGTTTCATTTCGTGGCTCACGTCAAGTCAAGCAGCACTGGGGTGCTGAGGGCCAGGAGTGCAGCTTCTGCTGCTCCAATCCTGCCAGTCCCGGGAACACCAGGCAGGAAAGGGCTTTGCTGAGGCAAAATCCTGGTGTTCAACCCCAGCTCCGGGTTTCTGAACCTTCACACTCAGTTTTAAATGCTCCTTAAATTATTAGAAGTGAAACAGGTTGCTCAGAGAATCCATGGCTGCCCCTGGATCCCTGGAAGTGTCCAAGGCCAGGTTGGACAGGGCTTGGAGGGATAGTGGAAGGTGGTCCTGGTCATGGATCCTTCCAGGTCCCCTCCAACCCAAACCATTCCAGGATTCTATGAAACCCGAAGTTTGACCAGCCATGAAGCTGGATGGGATCACCTGGAATCATATCCAGTTGAATTTTGAGTATCTCCAGGGATTACTGGGGTTTACAAACCCCTTCTCCTGGTCACAGGCCTTACCTGGGGTCCCTGTTTCCCCTGAATATTCCCCTTTTTTCCCTAAGCCAAGCATCAGCTCTGAAACCCCCAGGTCCTGAGACACCAGCATTTCCTTAATATCCCTGGATTTCTCACTCCAGCTGGTGGCAAAGACAGAGCCCTGATGTGCTGGCAGGTGACCCCCCAGCATCCCACCCTGCAGGGCAGCCCCATGTCTGGAGAGAGGCTTCCTTTTCCAAGCCAGGCTGATATTTTTACTCCAGCCACACATGGAATGGATTAACCCAGCAGGTATTTCCTCCCTAGGCATGAAATTCCATCTCTGCTTTTTAAACCATTCCAGGAAGCTCTGTGGATGACCCGGGCTGGCTCTGGCTCAGCTGTTCCTGACTTCAAATCCCTTCTGTGCTGCTCACCAGGGTGGGAGCCGGGCTCTTCCCAGGTGAGGATGCTCCTGTGCTGCATCCCAGAGCCCTCACACCCACGGGATCCAGGCTCAGAACCACTCTGGCATCAGTCACCTCAGGAATATGGTGTTGTTCCCGTTATTAAACACAAAATCCTGAATTCCCCCCCTGGCAGCTCATTCCCTTTTCTTACCTAAATACGCCCCGTGGTTCTTCAGCTCCTCTGGGAACTCCTGGAGGTAAGATTCCCTCAGGGGAATGACCTTCCCACTGCTGGTTTCCTTCAGGACAGCTCCATTCCAGTCGTAGGCTCCCACTGCCCCCAGGAGGATCCCGTCCTGTGGGAGAGCAGGGGGAGGTTGAGGGGATTTCTGGTCAGATTCCCCCCCTCCCTTCCCCTCCAGCCCCAGGAAAACATTCCTAAAGCACACCTGGAGGTTTTTAGACCTGCTGGAATGACACTTCAACCCTAGTAATAGATTTCCAAGTGCCTTCCTCCCCATCCCAGCATGTCCTTCCCAAGACTTTGTGGCATCAGGAAGAGCAGTTTGTGTTCATGTGAACACCACAATTATTAATTTGCCCCAAATCCCCATCTCCCAGCTGGCAGAGGGTGCTGACAAACAAAACCCCACATTTACTCTCTTACTTCCACAACGTGTGAGGAAAATCCAGTCTGGGACATTTCCAGGCCGAAGGAGATCTCGTTCTTGTTGGTTCCTTAAAAAGGAAAAAAACAAAGGGAATTTGTGTTTAATGGGGAGTTTTTTTTCCTGGGGGGGGGTTTTGGTGAGTTGGGGTGGGATGAGCACAGAGGAGCTCAACTGACACAAATCCCAGTCACAGGACCATGGAAGGGTTTGGGTTGGAAGAGACCTTAAAACTCATCCAAGTCCCACCCCCTGCCATGGGCAGGGACACCTTCCACCAGCTCAGGTTGCTCCAAGCCCCGTCCAACCTGGCCTTGGACACTTCCAGGGATCCAGGGGCAGCCCAATTACCCCAATTACCCAAACCCTGCTGTCAATAGGAACTGGGAGCTCTGCTGTGGTGTCAGTTCTCCCCTTTTCCAGCTGCAAGGTCCCACAAAAACATGGATTTCAGAGGTTTTTCCTTCGTAATTGCAACTGGGAGAAGCTTCTCATCCAGGGAAGCTCTTCCACAGGGAAGCATCAGGCTGGCTGGACTGGCAAACTGGTGGAGAGTTTGGCAAACTGGTCAAACTGGTTTGACTCGAATTCCCCCAACCCCAAAATGTTTAGTTTCCAAGCCCCGCATCTTCTGTTTCAACTGTTCATCCCAGGCTGCACTTTTCCTATGAAATGTAGACAAATTTAGTTTTGGAGACCGACAAACTTGTCACAAGGCAGCCTGAGGTGCTGACATTTAGCACAGAAATATTTCCTGGTATTTAATTTCAGCCAATAAAGCAGAAACCCCAACATTATTCCCATATTTCCAAGGTTGGCCATAAATGCCAAAGCCACCACGGCTGCCTTGCCCAGAATGAGGGGTGTCCTTTGGAGGAGAAGGGATCTGTGCTCCTGACACTCCAGGGATGCAAACCACCCAAAACAAAGATATCTCTTTCCATGGGAAGCCATCCCCAGTACGACTGGAGGTCCTGTATTGAACAGATCTCGGGGAACCCCCGATGTGAGTCGGTCAAATCCAGCCCAGAGAAGCTGAACGGCACATTTGCAGCCTGGGTTGGCTGGGAGGTGTCAGGGAGGAGCATCACTCACCTTCCAAGCTGAATATCCTTTCTCCCAGAGCATCCACAATGTCCTTGAGTGCCGCCTCGTCCGTGACGTTGAAGAAGTGTTTGTCGTCGGGGTCGCTCGCGATGAATTTGATCTCGTTCAAAAAGGCTTCGGGGTTGATCCCTCTTCTGTTGTAATAACCCAGGACCTGGGGTGGGGTAGAAATCCAGGGCTCAGGGGTTTTCATGGAATCATCAACCCCAGGATGGTTTGGGCTGGGAGGGACCTCATATCTCATCTTGTTCCAAACTCTGCCGTGGGCAGGGACACCCCAGGAACAGGGGTTTGTAAGTCCTGTTAATCCCTGGAGATACTAAAAAATCCTATTGGAATTTTGATTGATTCCAGGTGATTCCACCTGGTTTCATGGTTGGCCATACTTTGAGTTTCACAGAATCCTGGAATGGTTTGGGTTGGAAGGGATCTTAAAGCTTATTCAGTTTCACCCCTGCCAAGGGCTGGGACACCTTCCACCATCCCAGGCTGCTCCAAGCCCCGTCCAGCCTGGCCTTGGACACTTCCAGGGATGGGGCAGCCACAGCTGCAGTTTTCACATGATGGATAGAACCATCCCAAAGCCCCTGAGGGGTGGCCACATGGAAGGATTCCCCACCCTTGACATCTGATACCAGTCCCTGGAGCTGCTGCGGTTCCTCCAGGCTGGACACCCCATGTGCAATTCGGGGTCCTGCCTCTCCCTGACCTGCCCCAGCAGCTGAATCCAGAGCTGAGCATCCTATCCCACAGCACCAGCAACGGTGGGAACCCACTGGGAGAGGCTCGTGGGGCACCCCCTGCGTGGTTTTAGGGCCACCCTCCCCACTCACCGCCACCGCGTATCTGGTGACATTGTCCTTCTCGCTGTCCTCGATCACCTTCTCCAGGTCTGGGCTGTCGTGGGACTCTCCATCTGTGATGACAATCATTACTCTCTTTGCCCCTTTGCGGCCACCTTTCTGAAACGCTTCCGAGCTGCAAGTGAAGAGATGCCCTGGGCTGCTCAGCCCTGCCGGGAGGGTCGTGGGGCCAGCCCTGCCCCCTGGCACCGCCCCACTGCCCACCCCACACCCCACGGGGCAGGGCAGGGCCATCAGCAGATGCTTCAGGATGTTAAAGAGGATTTTTTTTGTGGGTGGAGGAGGCTTCTCGCAGGAGAGGGGCCTCAATTCGGCAAAGCTGGGCAGAAAGAAATGCCCTCAAGTTGCGCCAGGGGAGGTTTAGGTTGGGCATGGTGGAAAATTGCTTCCCCCAAAGGGTGGTCAGACACTGGCACAGCTGCCCAGGGCAGTGGTGGAGTCCCCATCCCTGCAGGGACTTAACAGGCAACTGGATGTGGCACTTGGGGAGGCGCAATTTGCAACAGGAGTAACTGGTTGGGATGTGGCCAAAAAAAAAAAGCAGGAGCAGGGACTTGTCCCTGATAAGGGAGGAGATGGAGCCGTGGGTCACGGCTGCACCAGGTTCTGGGGTACCCTACAGTGCCTGGGGGCTGAGAGCTCTGCTCTGGGTGCTTTCAGAAAGGGGATACAATTCCAGAGTCCTCCTTCTGCTCCCACCAGGGGCAGAGCAGTTTTATGGAGAGTCATTTTTAAAGGCTGAATTGAGGACCAAATCCCTCTGCAAAGGCATTTTTAGCCTGGTGGCATCACCCACTTCCTAAGCAGTGAGGAACAGTGAAGGCAGGGGGAGGGAAGGCAAAGAAATGGTGATTTAAAGCTTGTGGAAGAGGAGGGGGAGAGGTTTTTACCGAGCAAACTCTATCCCATAGGCAGTCCTGGTCTCTGTGCCTCCCCTCTGCTCTATGTGACTGGCAGCTGCCACCACGTCTTTTACAGACCTGTAGTCATTTAAATGAAACTCATGGACAACATCTTCTCCATACTGAACAACTCCGACCTGGGGATTAAGGGAATATCACAAAGGATGCCAGCAACCCCCCCCAAAACGAGCTTTGTCAACCACACGCCACCACCACATTAAAACTCTTTCTTTCTGTCCCCATTCGCCCCAGATTTCCCTCTCTGGGACCACTAACAATGCTCAGTTTTAATTCTCTCACCCCTGCCCTGCTCTGAAGGTTTGGGGTGATGTCCCAGTGTGGACCCACAGGATCTCTGGTGGGACCAAACTGGGGTTGTTTGTGCAAATTGCTGGGGACACCCCATCCCAAATCCCTGCCTAAATCCCAGCCCAAATCCCAGCCCAAATCAGCCCAAAATTGCTAACAGGGAGAGGATGGAGAGCTCTTCCCAGATGCAACATGCTGCCTGTATTCCACAGGGTTTCACCCTCCCTGTGCCTGCTGGGATGGGAGGTGTGATCTCTCATTTAGGGACACCAATGTGAGAATTAAATCCATGGAATAAATTAAACCCTTCCCCCTTGTATTTTGTGCCAAATCAGGCCACATTTCCAGCAAAGGGACACTGAGAAGCCCCCTGAGCAGGGCTGGGGGGCTCTGTGTGACCAGGGAGGACACACAGCTTGTGCAGGGTCTTACTTGGATCTGGCCAGGACCGATATAAAACTTTTTGAGGATGTTTATCAGGAAGTGCTGGACTTCAACCCAGGGGTAGATGCTGTTGGATCCATCCAGAACGATGATGATGTCCATGTAGGTCTGGCACCCTGTGGAAAATGCAGGGTGTTATTGAGACACCTCAGCTTTGTGAAGGGGAGATTTACGGTCTCACTCCCAGCCAGGTGCTTGCTCGGGTGATTTATTTGAAAATAAAGCTGATTTCAATCATTCAGAAGGAGCTCTGGGCTCCAGCAAGGTGGAGAGAAGCCACAAGAATCCTCTCTGCTGAGCAAAATGGGATCACTTTCTAAGAATAACACTCAGTGGCATCTTTTCTGATTCAGATTCGGGCTTTTATCCGGTCTAATAGAATTCCACACTTCAAAGAGCAGCGGGATCCGGGCCCTGCTCTCCCCACAGGCCATGCCTTGCTCCTGAGTCACTGCTCAGCCCTGCCTGCGCTCCCAGCCAGCACCACTCGGGCATTTCCTCCCTTCCCATTAAATCCTCAGCGAGGAGGCAGCCAAAAAACCCCAGTGAGGACCCCAGGGCTCGGCTCTGCAGCACGAGCCACGAAGGATTAAGGCAGCAGAGTGATTTGCAGTGGGGAAGATCGCTCAGCATGGTCTCTGTTTTGCTTAAATTTTATAACATCACCGGGAGAAGGGGCAGAAAAGCAGATTGAAGCTGAATTTCCCGGTGACAGATATTTGCCAGCTGCTTTTTTCAGGGCTTTCAGGGGTTGGAGCATCAGCAGATTTGAGTCACCCACCCATGGGTCACTCCATCCCTGTGGTCCTCAGCTGAGTGTCACCATCCCAATCCCAGTCTCACTCTGGAAGCCAGGGAAAGGAGCTGACCCCCTGCATCCCACCCTCTAAACCTCCCTAAAATCCCAAGTATCCTTTGCAGAAGGGCTAAAACACCTCCTGGCCATGAAGAGGGAAGTGACACTGAGAAGTTGGTGGTGGGCTCTGCCTCTACTGCCTTGCTCACCCCAGAGTCCCATTTTCCCATGTCCCTCTCTATTCCGTGGGAATTAATCCACACCAGAGGGCTGATGGAGGTTGGGAATCAAATCCTCTGCCCAGCTGGGAAAAGGAGCTTCCAGGAGCCCTGACAGTGCAGGCCAGGCTCCTGCAATCCCTCCCACCCTCAGGAAAGCCAGGGAAGCTTTTTCAAGACCTCAAAAATAAAGTCACGTCTCCCAGTGTACAAATTCGGGCCAACCCCTTTCGCTTCCAGTCAATGAGAGCTTTGTTTTGGGCGGCCAAGTCCGAATTCTTTCCCTATTTTGCCTTCTGATAAAATATTCTGGATGCTTTTATCCCCGGCTTTGGAAGAATAAGGTGTTTTTTGTCTTCCCTGGGTGTCAGTCAGGAGGGAAATGTTTCCCAGATGTCTGTGGACGTGACCCCCTCGGAATCACTTCCCTGCAGCCACTTCCTCTGCCCTCTCGCCTTTCTGGAGCACTGACAGGGTTTGTTTTCTGCCTGGGAAGGGAGGGATCGGGGGCAGAGGCTCCCTCTGCCTCCAGAGCCGGGCTCAGAGCTGGGGGCACTGGGTTCTCACTCTGCAGAGCCGGAGCCACCGTCTTGGAGAACCTGAAGTTGGAGTTGACGCGGGAGCACATTCCCGTGGTGTAGTAGGAGCTCCCGCACTCGTGGGACCAGAGAGGGCTGCAGGCCTGGAAAAAACATTGGGAGGGGGTTAAAAACTCTTCACTGATGGGTTGTCCCCTCTTTCAGCATCTTTGTCCCCATTGAAGGTGATTTTTTGGAATTCTTTGGTGCATGAAATGTGGAATCATGGGATGGTTTGGGTTGGGAGGGACCTTGAAGCCCATCCAGTGCCACCCCATGCCACGGGCAGGGACACCTTCCACCAGCCCAGGTTGCTCCAAGCCCCGTCCAACCTGGCCTTGGACACTTCCAGGG
>JAWWES010000018.1:1297397-1310731 GCA_035583135.1 Lophotriccus pileatus | reverse complement strand
CCCTTCAGGCCCTGCAAGGGGCTCTCAGGTCTCCCTGGAGCCTTCTCTTCTCCAGGTGAACCCCCCCAGCTCTCCCAACCCTGCTCTGGGGCAGAGTTTCTCCATGCCTTGGGTCACCTTCCCGTGATCCCGCCCTGCTCCGGGCTGGAATCCACCGGAGCCGCGGCACCGGAGCCACCTGGCACTTGGCACCTCTGTCACCTTGAGAGCAAATCAATCCAAATAAACCTTAATTCACACAAACCATCCCAGCAGGCAACAGTGCAGGGGCCTGCCCGGAGCTCTCCTGGTTTCCCTGAGCTTCCCGTGGCACAAAGGGAAGCGCGTCCCTTTGTTCCCGTCGAACGGAGCCGGGAGCTGATCCCGGAGAGGTCAGAGCTGGGAGGGCCATGAAATATTTAGTGGTGTGTGGTGCTGACCTACTTAGCCTGCACGCTCCAAGCACGGCGCCTGTGGGCGTGGGAAGGAGCCAGCAGGGAAAGGAAGGGCGGTGGGAATGCGGTGGGACACGGAGGATCCCGGCCAGGTCCCTGCGAGGGGCTCCCGTGACCCCATCCGTGGTGGGAATCTCACCTGGGACTTGCCCTTCCATCCCTGTGGAAGGATCCCACCCATGTGGAAGGATCCCATCCCTGTGGATGGATCCCACCCACGTGGAAGGATCCCATCGTGATGATCCCGGAGGGGAGGCAGGTGGACCTTGGGCAGCGCTGCTTCCAAAGTCAGATGTTCCAAAGAAATAGCAAAGAATTCAACCAAGCCAGGCTGGACAGGGCTTGGAGCAACCTGGGATAGTGGAAGGTGTCCCTGGGGGTGGAATGAGATGATCATTAAGGCCCCTTCCAACCCAATCCGTTCTGGGATTCATGGCCTGGTGGCTGATCTGGCCTGAGGGTTTCTTTGGAGCATCTCGAGTCCGTTCCAGCCCTTTTTCCCTTGGTTTCAGACCGTCCTGCAAAGAGGAGGTTTAGGTTGGATATCAGGAAAATTCCTTCCCCAAAAGGGTTGTCCAGCCCAGGGCAGGGGTGGATCTCCATTTTTGAGGGATTTGGGAGCCCTGTGGATGTGGCACTTGGGGACGTGGGTCAGTGCTAGGGGAGGGTTGGACTCGGTGATCTCCGAGGGCTCTTCCAGCCTGACCGACTGTGTGACCCCCGAATTCCCACCCAGCTCCCCAGCCGTGTCCTCGTGCCGTGCGGAGCGGCCTCAGGAGGGGCCGCGTTTGCAGAAGCCCCTTCTCCTATTTGGATGAACCGCGGCCACCCCTGGAATTCTGATGGGATAAACCCAAAGCCAGGCTTGGCTGGGGGTTCTCCTGCAGCCCTAACCCCCCACCCCAGGCTCGGCCAGGGCTCCCCCCCTCCAAAAACCCGACTGAAAGGCTGTTTGAGCTGGAAACGTGGCGGGTTGGCTGATTTTTGGCTCGATGTCCCGCGACAGACCGGGCGGATCGAACCCAACTACCCCAAGGTGTGCGGGCACCAGGGCAACGTGCTGGACATCAAGTGGAACCCCTTCATTGAGAACATCATCGCCTCCTGCTCCGAGGACACCACGGTCAGTGGCACTCCCTGCCCTTCGTTCAGGCGTTTTATCTCTTAATGCATTTCCATTAAAATCTATAAATGTGCGACAGACGTAAAAATAGAAAATTATTAGGCACGTAGTTGATTTTAATTCGTTTTAAATGATTATAAATTCTATCGTTATCTAATATTTCATCGCGTTATTTTATGACAATATTTATAATTAATTTATTTTTATCTCATTTACAAATTTGCGCTTGGTAAATTCTTAAATATATAAATATTTATGTGTCTATTTATATAGACATATATTTATATAGACATATATTTATATAGGCATATATTTATATAGACATATATATTTATACATATAAATATCTATTAAGTATACACAGAAATTTCTGCATTTATATACATATGTATTTATATACATATATATATTCTGCATTTTTATACATATGTATTTATAGACAGAAATATATGTTTTATATTTTATATATTTTAAATACATGTTTATATATAAATACAAATATATTAAACATACACATAAATTTATGCATATATATTTCTGCATGATTTATACTACATAAATTACGTAAGTAAATATATGTTTAATTAGATATTTGTATCTATTATATCCATTATATCTGTTATATCTATTTAAACTCACTTATATATTACTTATTAAACACAAATGATATATAAGTAAATATAAATATATGTTTGAGTATAGATTTATATCTCTTTATATGTAACTGATGTGCAGGGCTCCAGGGGGGGTTGCAGCACCTCCTGTTTGCAGGAGTCATTTCCCTGTGGAAAGGGGTGTTTCAGGAACGATTTCATCGAGGAGGTTTCCTAGGACGGGTTGGGAGGGGAACTCTCCGTGTCCCACCCCTCCTGCTCTCCCTGCGAGCTGGAATCGCTGCTGGGGCTGTTCCTCTGGGGCCTTTTTAACGAGACTTTCCCCAGAGCACCGTTTCCATCCCGGGCCGGGATGGATTTTGGGTGAGCTCCAGCCGGGCCTGTCCTGCCAAGAGAGCAGCATTAGCGGTGTGACCATCCTGACACATCCATTTCCAGGTCACGGGGACCGTGGCCATGGGGAAACCTGCCCAAAATAGCCCGTCCCTGGCACTTGCTCTGCGTTTTGGCGAACACAATAATGATGTAACCGCAGGGGCATTGCTGCTGCAGGGCCTGGCCCTGGTCCCCAGCTGGGCAGGGATGCAGGACATGTCACCCCCACCCCTGGGCTGCCTGCCCTGGGAGCTGCTCCCTGAGCTGAGGGGACGGCACGAGGAGCTTTCCCCGTGTCCTCCCGGAGCGCGGAGCTCCCTCTGAGCGGGAGGTTTGGTAACAGTTGTTTCATAACCCGCTGCTTTCGTAACCAGCTCCTCCAACACCCAACAACCAGGCTTGTGTGGCTTGTCCTCGGGTTGTGCCGTGCCTGAAACCCTCTGATGCTCTTGGAATTGCCCCCTGGAGCCACAGCACCCCTGGAGCTGTGTCTGTCTCATGACATCTCTCCCTCTGCACCACAAGAGCAGGGTCTCCCTCCCCTAAAGAGGCAGAAAATCCTCGTGCAGATTTTTCACTGCAGTCATTGGGAATTAATTTTTGTGGCCTCCCTTCCAGGATGGATGGGACAGTCCTTGGGGTGCAGGGGAAGACAGGGAGGAGCGGATGAAGGACCAACAGGATTGGCCTTTGGCAGGCTGGGAGAGCTGGGGGGGCTCACCTGGAGGAGAGAAGGTTCCAGGGAGGCCTGAGAGCCCCTTGCAGGGCCTAAAGGGGCTCCAGGAGAGCTGGAGAGGGACTGGGGACAAGGGATGGAGGGACAGGACACAGGGAATGGCTTCCCACAGCCAGGGCAGAGGGACTGGGACAAGGACACTGTGGCATTAGGGTGAGGGACAAGGCTGCCATCCAGGGATTCAGCAGCTCAGAGCCCCCAGCAGGGTGTTGGGGTGTCCTGGGACTTCCAAACCCACCCCATGCCTGCCCCATCCCACAGGTGCGGATCTGGGAGATTCCCGAGGGCGGGCTGAAGAGGAACATGACGGAGGCCGTCCTGGAGCTCTACGGGCACAGCCGGCGCGTGGGGCTGGTCGAGTGGCACCCGACCACCAACAACATCCTCTTCAGCGCCGGCTACGACTACAAGGTGAGCCCTGCCCGGGAATGCTGTGACTCTGCCGGGAATGCCCCTGGGAAGGGCCTTTCCCTGCTCGGAACGGTTTGAGCTGGGAGAGACCCGGAAGGGTCCACCTTTCCAGCAGCCCCGGGGTTCGCTCCAAGGCGCCTTCCCGCAGGTGCTGATCTGGAACCTGGACATCGGGGAGCCGGTGAAGATGATCGACTGCCACACGGACGTGATCCTGTGCATGTCCTTCAACACGGACGGCAGCCTCCTGGCCACCACCTGCAAGGACAAGAAGCTGCGCGTGGTGGAGCCGCGCTCCGGGCGGGTCCTGCAGGTGCCGAGGGGGTCGGGAATAAGGAATAAGGATCCCGGGGGAGGAATCCTGCAGGGATGTCCGAAGGCACCTGTGAATTTAGGATTTGTGGGAAATAGTGGGAATGGAAGGGGAGGTGCAGAGGTCACAGTTTGGAGGAAGGCAGGGGGTTCTCAGTAAAGGTGGTCTCTAATATTCAGGGAAATGGGCGCTTTCGGCTTGCACAGGGGGCAGGTCCTGAGTCACAGTGTCCCCACACTGCTGGGGACAGAGCTGGCACTTCACAGGCACGAGGTGGGAGAGGAGAGAGGGGCCAGGAAGGGGCTTTCCTGGGGTCTCAGCGGCGCTGACAGAGCTCACCCTGCCCCGCAGGAGGCCAGCTGCAAGAACCACCGTGTCAACAGGGTGGTGTTCCTGGGCAGCACCAAGAGGCTGCTCACCACGGGCGTGTCGCGCTGGAACACGCGGCAGATCGCCCTGTGGGACCAGGTGGGTGCTGGGACCCCTCCATCCCTGCTGGGAGCCCCATTCCACCCTGCTGGGATCCCCCTCCATCCCTGCTCAGCCCCCGCCCTGGGACACCCCGGTAGCTCAATCCATGTCCCTGTTTTCCAGGAAGACCTGTCCATGCCCCTGATCGAGGAGGAGATCGATGGGCTCTCGGGGCTCCTCTTCCCGTTCTACGACGCCGACACCCACATGCTGTACCTGGCTGGGAAGGTATGGGATGTGTGGGACACCTTCCTGGGCATTCCCAGCCCGTGTGCCCCCAGCACTGCCCAGGGATGTCTTGATGATGGTTTTTATTCCCGCTCACATTTCCCAGAGGAATAACCTGTCCCTGTTCCCTGTGCTGCTCCAGGGCGACGGCAACATCCGCTACTACGAGATCGGCTCTGAGAAGCCCTACCTGAGTTACCTCATGGAATTCCGCTCCCCGGCCCCGCAGAAAGGACTAGGTAAGGATTCCGGGCACAGCTCCTCTGCTTGGAGCAGGGAAGAGCTGGAGCATGGAAGGCGCTTGGTTAAATGTCACGGGTGAATGGGTTTGGTTTGGGTTTGGGATGGGTTTGGGGGATGCTATTCCAGCTCCGGAGCATCATCTGCAGCTCTTGCAGGGTGACATTCCCATCCCTGTGCTGCCCTTCCCATGGTGATTCAGCCCTGCTGGGGCTGGTGCACGTCCAGGGACGCCCTTCCTGCTGTCACACGTGGCTTCCCCAGGGGACATCAGCGATTGTCCCAAATAAAAGCTGCTCATCCCTCTCCCAACGTCCCTGCCAACCCGGCGTGGCCCAGCTCTGTCCTCGGGGTGATGTGAGGGTTGATCCAGTGCGGGTTGATCCGTTGTGTGCTGGAGAGCAGGGCTGTTTTGGGGCTGTCCGTGCCGGGGTGACGGTCGGTGCCTGCTCCGCAGGGGTGATGCCGAAGCACGGCCTGGACGTGTCGGCCTGCGAGGTCTTTCGGTTCTACAAACTCATCACCCTCAAGGGGCTCATCGAGCCCATCTCCATGATCGTGCCCAGGAGGGTGAGTGCGGGGAAGGGCCCAGAGGGATGGACCTGCCCCACTTTGCCCTGTCCCGCGGTCGGGTCTCTTCACGCCTCTCCATCACTTCACAGCCCGGGGATTCCCAGGGGGGTCTGGCCCGAGGGTTAACGGGAATGTTTTTTGGGAATACATCTCCACGTTGCTCCCAGCAGTTGTGTTGTGCGAAATCAGCCTGGTCCGTAGTGCCAGGGAACAAGGGGCTCGTCTCACCTGAGGTTTGGGGGTGTTTTGGGAAAACAGATCTAGGATCAGGGTTTAGCGTTAGGAAGCAAGCCCAGGGCTGTGTGGAGGACCTGCTCCCAGTTTCTGAGGCAGCTCAGCAGCTGCTTATCCTCCTCCATCCCGTCCCAGTGCCAGCCAGCACTTCCCAAATCCGCTCCCTGTGCCGAGTTTCCCAGCTGAGAGGTCACCCCCCAGTTTCTGCCCTCCCTGGGGGCGTCTCTGCTGCCCACGGGGAGGGCTCTGATGGAGGTGGTTGCTCTCTCCCTGTGTTTGCAGTCCGAGACCTACCAGGAGGACATTTACCCCATGACACCGGGCACGGAGCCCGCCCTGACCCCGGACGAGTGGCTGAGTGGGATGAACAGAGGTAACGCCTCTGGTGGCACTGGTGGCACTGGTGGCACTGGTGCCACGCCGGGTGGGCGTTGCCCAGGCAGCCCCCCCTGACCCCAGCCCCCCTGTGCCCCCTCAGATCCCATCCTGATGTCGCTGAAGGAGGGCTACAAGAGGACGTCCAAAATTGTCTTCAAGGCCCCGGTGAGGGAGAAGAAGAGCGTCGTGGTCAACGGCATCGACCTGCTGGAGAACGTCCCGCCCCGCACGGAGAACGAGGTGGGACGGCCTGGGTGGGGCACGGGGACAGGGGGACATAGGATGAACCTGGAAAGCCACCCCTCTGGAGGTCTCTGTATTCCCAGATGGAGATACTGGGTGCTTCCCTGCCCCCTGAAGCACCCACGTCAGCCCTGGAGCTCCCAAAAGGAGCAGAGTGAAGCTCCTCCATAGGTTTTGGTTTTGATTAAAAACCCTGTGTGGGAACAACACGTGGAGGTGCTGGGGATGCATCAGCACTTGGTCCCGGGAGGAATTTGGTTTAGAATCATGGAATCCTGGAAAAGCTTAGGTTGGAAGGGACCTTAAAGCCCATCCAGTCCTGACCCCTGCCAAGGGCAGGGACATCTTCCACCAGCCCAGGGTGCTCCAAGTTCATCCAACCTGGCCTTGGACACTTCCAGGGATCCAGGGGCAGCCACAGCTTCTCTGGGCAACCTGTGCCAGGGCCTGCCCACCCTCACGATAAAAAATTCCCATCTAAATCTCCCATCCTTCAGTTTAAATCAGTTTAAATCCATCCCCTTTTCCCATCACCACAGCTACAAAGTTTGTCTCCAAAATCAGCCGGATTGGGGCGCAGTCCCGGCGCAGCTCCGGGGCTGGGAGGAGGGTGACGTGGACGTTGTGGTCCCTCCAGCTCCATCCCTCCCTCTCCCTCCTTGCCTTGCAGCTCCTTCGGGTGTTTTTCCGGCAGCAGGACGAGATCCGGCGGCTGAAGGACGAGCTGTCTCAGAAGGACATTCGGATCCGGCAGCTCCAGCTGGAACTAAAGAACTTACGGAACAGCCCGAAGAACAATTGAACTCCCAGGGACGTTTTCTAAATAAACTCTCGTTGTTTCTACTCGCTCTTTAATTTGATGGTTCCCAAGTCCCCCCCCCGAGCCAGGAGCCAGGACCCCGCCGGGATCCCGCGCGCCGACGGATCCGTGTGCCGGCACTAATCCCGCTCTAACCGCTGCCTCCCGGGGCCGGCGCTCCCCGTGAGTAGGAGCCCCTCCAAAACCCCGGGATGACCCGGATTCCCGGGAAAGCTGACGCTTCCTTGCTATTAATTTCTTTTCCTATGCAAAAATGTGACAGCGGGGAGGGGGGGGGGGAGGGGGAGGACTGGAAGGGGTGGGAAGAAGGGCTGGATCACCAAAGCTGGGTCTGTGGGGGGGGAGACTGGGAGCCTTCACGTGGTGGGAAGTCCAGGATCCATCCCAGGGTGGGAGCCTGGGATTCTTCCTGTGGCAGAAGCCTGAGATCCGTCTCATGGTGGGAGCCCGGGATCCATCCCACAGTGGGAGCCCAGGACTCTTCCCATGACAGGAGCCTGGGATCCTTCCCACAGTGGAAACCCTGGATCCGTCCCACAGTGGGAGCCCAGGACTCTTCCCATGACAGGAGCCTGGGATCCTTCCCACAGTGGGAGCCCAGGACCCTTTCCCATGGTGGGAGCCCAGGACTCTTCCCATGGCGAGAGCCTGTGATCCTTCCCATGGTGGGAATCCAGGATCCATCCCGCAGTTGGAGCCAGGGACTCTTCCCACAGTGGGAGCCCAGGATCCCTCCCACGGCATGGCCAGGCAGGCTCTGGCACAGGCAGGATTTGGCAGGAGCAGCCTGTGAGTGTCCCAGGGCTGCAGCCCGGGAAGGGAGCGGCTCCACATGCACCAATATCCTTTAAAAGAACAAAAACCGGGTTGGGTTTCCTACCTGGGGAGGGAATTTTGCTCCTTCCACCTCTGCCAAGAGGGATTTCCCTTCCTCCTGTCCGCTGGGACACCGCCAGTGCCACGGGGAGGGGAAAGGATGTCCCTGGGGTGGTCCTGGGAAGGATGTCACCCCAGGGATGGACACTGTGGGATGGATCCCAAGGGATAGATTCTGTGGGATGGACCCCAGGGATGGATTCTGTGGGATGGATTCCAAGGATGGACCCCGTGGGACGGACCCCGCGGGTGTCGGTGGGTTCAGCACGTCGTACAATCCCAGGTTGGATGGATTTGACCTGTAGCACAGGGAAGGGCACCAAACACTGCTGGAATTCCTAGCTATCCCTCCTTTCCCTGGCTCCGAGCTGCTGAGCTGCCCGGCACCCCCGGGGCAGGGCCGTCCCTCTGCGCCCTCGTCGCGTCCCACGTGCTGTCAGTGCCCGTTATTATTTATGCTACCACGGAATAGTGCTGGAATAAACTGTTTTCAGGACACCACAGCCTTGGCCACTCCTGTCTTTCCTCACCCAGGGGGATGTGTGGGAGCATTTCTGGGTGTGCACGGAAGTGTCTTGGGGGGCAGGGGGTGACTGGAGGGGGAAAAATGGCCAAAGATGAATCATGGAAAGGTTTGGGTTGGAAGGGACCTTACAAATCATTCAGGGATGGGCAGGGACACCTTCCACCAGCCCAGGTTGCTCCAAGTTCATCCAGCCTGGCCTTGGACACTTCCAGGGATCCAGGGGCAGCCACAGCTTCTCTGGGCAACCTGTGCCAGGGCCTGCCCACCCTCCCAGGGAAGAATTCCTTCCCAATATCCCACTAAACCTACTCCCTTCCAGCTTCAAACCATTCCCCCCATCCTATCACCACAGACCCCACTAACATTCCATCCCCAGCTCTTACAAACCTCCAGTGTGGTGACTGACCCCGAATTCCCAGGTTAAAGTGCCTGTCAGGTGGGAGCAAGAGAGGGCGCTGGGAGGGGAACTGAGGTGGAAATGGAGCTTTTTTTAAGCTTTATTTCCCATTTTTCCTGCTGCTGAGGGAGGTGTTAGCACTGGATGCCAGGACTGGAGTTCCTGGGTTTATCCTGCCCCACTCTTTGGGTCTTGGCTGCTCTGTGTCAGGTTGTCCCGTGGCCTCTGGGGGGACCTACTGCTTTAAATCACCCCTTGGAAGGGAAGAGCTGGTGTTTTTCCTTGGATTCGTGCAAAGGGAGCCCAATTAGAGCTGCGGGGTGGGGATGATTAACGAGCTAATTAACATATCTGCCAACTTCAGCACAAACCTCCTCGGGAGGTGTGACCCCGTGGGGTGGCTCTGGGTGGGCTCCAGGAACACCTGAGAGCCCCTTCCAGGGCCTGAAGGGGCTCCAGGAGAGCTGGAGAGGGACTGGGGACAAGGGATGGAGGGACAGGACACAGGGAATGGCTTCCCACTGCCAGAGGGCAGGGTTAGGTGGGATACGTGTGGGTTTTTTAGCTGCTTCGAGGGTACTTTGCAGGGTTTTCCAGGGTCTAAATCAGCCCCAGGAATCCATAACGTCCCAGCTTTCCTCCTGCCACGCCATTCCTGACCTTTCCCTGCTCCTGCAGCGTCCACTGATCCTGTGCATTCCCAGACTCCCCCCCCCCAGGACTTTATCCAGCCCTGTAATCCCAATTTACTGCAGCATTTCCCAAGCTGGCCCCATCCAGGACTGGGCTCTCCCCCTTCCCACCCTGCTGCTGCATCACCCCTCTGGCACCCCCAGGGATAACAGGATTTATGGAAAAGGCTCAGAGCCCTCAGCTGTCCCTTCCTTTCCCAACAGGCCCGTGGGGTGATGCCTTTCCCACTGTTTTTCCCTTCCCTGGTAATGCCATCCCTCCCGGCTCATCCTTATCATCCTGACCTACTTTCTGCTTCCTGGAGGTTTTGCTTTGTCTGAGGCTCCTCAGCTGCAGGATTATTGTTAATTCCTCCTTTCCCAGCGTTGGGAGAGGCCCTATTTGAATGAAAACGGAAATTAAAACTACAATTAAAATAAAAATACCCCCCAGAACCTCCAGGTGGGGGTACAAGGTCTGGGTTTGGACATCAGGAATGAAGCAAACGCTGGGGAGTTCCATTAACTGGGAGATTGCCATCTGTTTTCTGAGAATGCTGCTGGTCCCTCCTATTCCTGATATCCCTAAAATCAAGGGGTGCTTTGCCCTGACAGGGATTGGCCCCTGTGGGGCTCAGCTCAGTGACTCTCCATTGGGAACGCAATTCCCCGGGAATTTTTACAAATTTGGTGTGTTTTTGGGAATTCTGCACTCCTGCCTCTTGACCTGAAGTGAGATCCCCAGAATCCAACCCTCCCATTCCCAGAAAGGGCCTGTTCCAGCCCCAGAATCCAACTTTCCCATTCCTTCCCAGAGGCTTTCCAACACCCAAAGGGGAATTTGATGCTCAAGTGGAGCTGAAGCTCCCCCAGGATTTGTGCAGCCGATGGATCCTTCTCTGGGAATCCTGGAGCTCCCAGAGAGCTGGAGAGGGATTGGGAAAAGAACCTGGAGTGCCAGGAACAGCTTCCCACTGACAGAGGGATAGTTGGGATCTGTCACTTCCCACCTCCAACAGAAAGGCCCTTCCTTTTTCCTCCAAAAGATCCAGCTAAGAAGAAATGGGGGATTTTCCAGAGCTTTTCCAGCTCCTGCAGGGCCCAGGAAGGGGATTGAGAGCATCCAGAACATTCTGCTCGTTCCATAATTCACCTTTAAGACCCAACTCACTGCAGAGACAGGAAAACCTGGAGACTCCTGGCACACAGAGCCCTTCCCTGGACACTCCCAAAGCAGCTTCCCCTGGGCTGCAGGAACCAGGAATTCTTTCTTCCAGGCCTGGATAAACAGGGAGAGGATTAAACAGCACGGAGGATCACGTTTTGCTGGAATAATTCCCACCAGGAACCCACATTCCAGAGGGAAAATGGCATTTCAGGAGCTGCAGCTTCTCCCTTGGGTGCATCCAAGCACAGCCTGTTCATGGAGCAAAAGGGAATTTCCCAGCCTGGCTTTTTGAAAGGGATGCAATTCCTTCCCCGTTGGCCCGCTGGGACTCAAATAAGCCACAGAAAAATTGTATAAAAAGATTTATTGAAATTCTTCAATGACAAACAGACATAAAACTCAAAGTTTGGCTCTTCTGGGAAAAAAAAAAAATACCAAAAAGAAGAAAAAAAAAAAACAAACCTAAAACAAACCAAAAGAAAAAAAAAGAAAAAAAAAACCTGTTGCAAATGTATTTATACAGATGAAATATTGACTAGGAAATACAAGTCACTTCTAAAGCTATTTTTTTAAAGAGGGATATGAAAGTAAAACTGTACATTCACTAGGCATTTTCAGTCATTTTACTGACTTCCACTAGGTAAGAAAATACAATTTTAATTAGTATCTCGTGCTTGAGTGTATGAAAAGAAACCTCCTACCCTACATGCTGAACTGCCTCCTGGATTTAGGGGTGTAAAAAGTCCTTTTTCCAAGTATAGAGCACAAGTGGAAGTAGTTTCTCATCACTTAAAATCGACTCTATTGGTGTTATATATTACAGACCAAAATAGTACACACCTTATTTAAAAGGGTTGGAACATCTTTTTTTTTTTTATTACAATTGTCAAAATCATCTCACTAGTAACTCAGGAATTAGGAACACTTTTTATATATATTTATATATATATTTAAATGCCTGCCATTTTCAGTGTCTTGGCTGCACCTCAGCCAAAAAAAGAACCAACCCCAAAACAAAACAAAACAAAAACTCCCCCCTCCCCTCCAGAAAAAAAAAAAAATTAAAAACAAATGGAAAAAGGAAAAAAAAACACACAACACACAGGGCAGGGATTGCAAATTCACCCCACAAAGCAGATCCAAAGGAACACCCCAAAAAGAAAAAACAAGCCCACCAAAAACATTTGGTCACTATTTACAGAGATAAAAAAACAAAAATAAGAAAAAGAAAAGCCAAGGGAGCTCCAAAAAGCAGGAAAAAGTGGCTGAAAATGGCAGTCATTCCCAGGGGGAAAGGAAAAGCACGGAGCAAGATGCCATTCTCACCCTGTTGCTGTGGAGGGATGGTGCTCTTGCCTCAAATCCCAGCAGCATCCCCCAAAAAAAAACCCGCTTGTTGGGTGTTTATTTAGTGACTGGGAAGGTCCCAACATCCCCCACCATCTCCAAGCCTGCCATTTGGGGCACCACAGCTTTGGGATCCTTGTTTTCCTTCCTGATGGCAAAGTATCCACTCCAAGAATAAGAAACAAATTACCACTTGGTTTATACTCACTATTGCAGTTACAGGGACTGAAGGAAGGGATTAAAAAGAAAGAAATTTCCAATGAATAGGAGGAGGAGTGGCAGTAAAAATAGTATTTTATTCCCTTGCCCACCCAGTCTCTGCTTCTCCCTCTCGTTCCCACAGCAACATTACAATCAGAAAAAATAAAACCAAAATAAAAGAAAAAAACAAAAAAAAAAAAGGGGTTGGGGGCGTGGGGAGGGGAAATACAGGGTAAAAACAGTCAAATCACAATAGGAAAATTTCAAAATAGGTTCTTCAGTTTTAGTCGTCCTCGTCCCCTTCGTCTTCAGGCTCTCGTTTCCTCTTCTGTCCCTGTTCCTCCTCTGGAAAAGCAGAGCAGCCCCAGTTACAGCTGGCCCAGCTCAGGCAGGAGCAGGACAAACCCCCAGCCCTGCTGCCTGCAAAAAAAAACCCCCCTTTCCCACCCCAACAGGGATCCCACGGGCAGGGAAAGGATCCTGGGGCCGTACCGGGCTCCTCCTCGTCCTCATCGTCGTCCACCTCGCCGTCGTTGTAGCCTTCCTCATCCTCCTGGAATCAGCCAGGGCAGGGGCAGAGAGGGGGTCAGGGCAGCAATTGCAACCAGGGGCAGTTTAACAAAGGTCAGAGGGCACACTTGGACAAGAGAATTCCCAGGGAAATTTACAGCGGAGGGAAAAATCCCCGGAAGGTCTGGAAAAGGAACCACTTCCCTCACACTTATAAAGGGAAGGGGTGTGGAATAACTGGGGTTTGGGAGGGTGTAAATGGGGGTTGGGGTGGAGTAATTGGGGTTTGGGATGGAATAAATGGGGGTTGGGGTGGAGTAACTGGGGTTTGGGATGGAATAACTGGGGCTTGGGGTGGAATAACTGGGCTTGGGGTGGAATAACTGGGCTTGGGGTGGAATAACTGGGCGTGGGGTGGAATAACTGGGCGTGGGGTGGAAAAAAA
>JAWWES010000018.1:1283031-1297297 GCA_035583135.1 Lophotriccus pileatus | reverse complement strand
AACTGGGGCTTGGGGTGGAAGAACTGGGGCTTGGGGTGGAAGAACTGGGGCTTGGGGTGGAAGAACTGGGGCTTGGGGTGGAAGAACTGGGGCTTGGGATGGAAGAACTGGGGCTTGGGGTGGAAGAACTGGGGCTTGGGATGGAAGAACTGGGGCTTGGGGATGGAAGAACTGGATTCTGGCACAGTTTCAGTGCAGAAAATCCCAAGGAATCACAGAACCACAGGTATGGAGCTGCAAATTTTGTTCTGGGTGGGGAACTGGAAGTCCTGAAGACTGTCAGTATTTGGGGCATTTCTAGCCCCGCTGCTCCCAGCTGGAGCAAGTCCAATCCTCACCTCCTCTTCTCCACTCACATCCTCCTCTTCTCCTTCCTCCTCTTCCTCCTCATCTTCTTCATCTTCTACTACCTGAGCATCATCATCGTACTCCTCTTCTGCACAAACACAAGGAACCCCTCAGACATTTCCAGCTGATTTTTTAGGACGCTGCTGCCCCAGCCCTGCCCTCCTGGGGACACCAGGAGCCCACTGGGACCTTCCCTGGGGACAGCAGAGCATTCCAGGGAGCTGTGCAGCTGCACCCCTGCTCTGGGGGCTGCTCAGTCCCTCCTGGAGCCTCAGGACTGGTGCAGCTCCAGCTGCTCCACTTCCATGAATATGCATTTGGGAGCCCTGGGACATGTCCAGCTCTCCCAGTGTCCAGCTGCTCCCACCAGGGGAGAGCAGAACTTCAGCCCCATGAGCTGGGAACCCTCCCCAGGGACACAAAGGGGGTCCACTGAGGGGGTTACAGCCCCTTTCCAAGGGGAAAGGGATCAAATGCACCCCAAAGTGTGTTCCCTGCTGCGGGAATGGGGTCTGGGAGCTTTTCCCTGCGTTTGTGTGGAAGCAGGCACTGCCAGGCCCTCTCAGAGCTGCCACTCAGCACTGAGGGAAAAGTGCAAGTGCAGCTGTTCTGCTTTTGCTGTGAGAGCTGGGTTTGGGATCCAGCACATTCCCCAGCTCCGGGGGCAGCTGGCACCTCCACCCTGGGACCTCGCACCTCCCTGCCTTCACAGGTTTGTTTGGGAACCCCCCATCTCCCTGCCATTAAAGGTTGGTTGCTCCTTCATTGCTTCAACACACACTCTCTTCTGCCTGATCTAGTTTTGTCCTCATGGAGCAGCCTCAGCTCCTTAATTCCTGCTGTTTTCCAGGCTCTCACCCTGCCCTTCTCCATCTGGATCCACACAACTGCCCATCACCCCTCTCACCCATTTCTGCCCCACATCCTCATCCTTGAGCGCTCTGTAACCACAGGACATGCTGAGCTGGGAAGGATCCCCAAGGACCATCCAGTCCAACCCTTATCCCTGCACAGACCCATCCCCAAGAGGATCATCCAACCCCTCCTGGAGCTCTGGCAGCCTTGGGGCTGTGCCCACTGCCCTGGGGAGCCTGGGCAGTGCCAACCACCCTCTGGGGGAAGAACCTTGTGCTGAGATCCACCCTGAGCTTGCCCTGGCACAGCTCCAGCCCTTCCCCCTCACCCCCACATACCATCCTCATCCTCCTCCTCGTCGTCCAGCCCCTCCACGTAGCCCTCGGCGTCCGAGTCCGGCGCCTCTTTGTCGTCGCGGTCCTTCACTAGAGACAAGACTGAGAAAGTTGCTCTTTCAGGCCCTGCCCACCTCCTCTCCCCTCGCTCCTCCGAGGACACGGAGACACTTCTCCTTCACACCGGGAGGGAGCCAAGCCAGGGCTGGAAGCAGGAGGCACCGGGGCGGGTCTGTGACCCGCGGGGACGCCCGGCACGTACCGTCCTCGTCCTCCTCCTCGTCGTCCAGCCCCTCCACGTAGCCCTCGGCGTCCGAGTCCGGCGCCTCCTTGTCGTCCCGGTCGTAGCCATCGAGGTATGTGAGTTGGGGCAGGAGCTTGAAGACGTTTTCTCTGTAGTCGTTCAGGTTGGTGACCTCGCAGTTGAACAGGTCTAAGCTCTTCAGGTTTTCTAACTTTTTCTGCCAAGAAACAGGGACATCTCTCGGATCCGGGGCTGTAACGGTTCCCCACGGAGCAGAGGGAGCCAGAGGGAACGAGCTCAAGGGATTCCCGTGGGCAAGGGGGTGTTTTGGGGCGTTATTTTGGGATATTGGGGGTGTTTGGGCGTTTCTCGTCTGGATTGGTGTGGGGACAGATCTGCAGGGTCTGCTGCGGGATCTGGGAGGGAAGAAGGATCTCCCTTGAGTTCAGCAGCTCAGAAAAGTCTGGGAAGAGGTGATGGTGCTGTGAGGGACCACAGGGAATAAAAAAATCCCATCAGTAATCCCAAATACACACAGAGCCAGTCAGGTGTATTGAAAGTTTGGGAAATGGTGATGATGCTGTGAGGGACCACAGGGAATAAATAATATCCAGTCAGTTATTCCAAAGGCTCCAGAGCCGATCAAGTGTATTGAAACAGTTTCAGATGGAAGCAGAAACAAGGTATTTGGACACAAGAACTTTGCTGAGAGGTATTTAAGATATTTGACTGATTTTACCTCAGCCTTTGGGAAATGAGAAAGGTGGGACAGGAATGAACTCCTGGGGTTTTTGGCTGGGTTTGTTTTTGGAGGTGATCTGCACTGCCCACAGCACCTCATAATGTTCACAATAAAAGCACATCACATTAAATATCAACTCCCTCTTGGATTTTAGTGTGTGGAGCAACAATAACACCGGGGAAACAACGAGCCTGAAACTGGGAGAACTGGGACAACTGGGAGCAGCTCCAACCCTTGGAGTTTACCAGCTCTGCCCTTCCCTTCTGCTGAGGGGAAGGAGATCCACATGGAACTGCTCCTGGAGAGGTTTTGAGTTGGTGCTGTGTCTGGAGGGCAGACCCACAGCCCGTGGAGTGCTTGGGAGCTGCGGGATTCCCGGGATTCCCGTGGGGTGGGGGAGCCCGGCCCGGCCCCGCAGCCACTAGAGGGACCCAGCGGCTCACCGGGAACCGGGAGAGGGACGGGATGAGGGCCTGGATCCGGGACAGGAATGGAATTCCCAGGGCAGCTGAGGCTGCCCCAGCCCTGGCAGTGCCCGAGGCCAGGCTGCACACCCTGGTCTGTGGAAGGTGTCCCTGCCCCGTCCCCCCTGCCCCCCAGCACTGTCACCCCCACTCACCAGAGGTTCTATTGTACCGAGATCTTTAATTTTGTTGCCGCTTAGATTTAGATGTGTGAGGTTTGGACACTTTTCCGCCAACACTTCCAGGCCTCCTGAGATTCTGTTGTCGCTCAGCTCGAGCTGAAAGGCACAGAAACCCCTCTTTGAGCTTTGAGTGCAAGCACAAACCCTGGAGCAGCTCAGCTCCGCTTTTACCCGACTGGACACACGTGGGGGAAAGGGAGGGGGTTGGCCCAGGGGGTTTGGAGTTACCTTCTTGAGTTTGTTTAACTTTGGTAAGTTTGCAACTGAGGTTAAGCCTACGTTGATTGTACTTAGGAATTCCAGCTCCTCAAACTCATCTGTGAGGCCCTCGATTTTGCCTTCGTATGACCTGCAGTTGTCAAGAACGAGTTCTTTAACCTGGGGAGGGAACAGAGGGCATAAATCAGGTGAAAATTCAAGGGATTCTGGATATTTTCAGTCTCTGATCCCTCCCTTTGCTGCTCTGGACAGTAGCGTTTCAGAAACACCGGGATATGGATTTGCTGCCTGTCTTTGCAAACAGCATCAACAGTTCCAAACATGTTCTTTTCTAATTAAATAATAATTTAAGTAACTGATTCTCTCTATAAATACAGAATAAATAACTCATTTAAATCATATTATTAAATTATATTCTAGATTGATGCTAGCTTAACCCTTTTGCTTGTGACAAGCAGCAGCATCTTCAACAAACACAAGTAAAAAGAATCCTAAAAAACCACGAAACCAAGTGAAAATCATCCTAAAAATATGACACCAGACCATCCATTTTTAAACTAACAACTCTGACCCCCCACACACAATTCTGGGCTACTACAATAGGAGTTAAATAGTTGTTAAAATAACTTCTTCCTGCATGGAAGAATTTTTGGATCTTCTCAAGCCTGGTGTGCTCCGACACCCCCGAGAGCAGGTCCTGGGGATCCTAAATCAGGTCCTGGGGATCCTAAACCAGGTCCTGTCTGATCCTCCTCTCCAGGGCAGCTTGATGGGGTATTTTAGGGCAGGGATGTGGTATTTTGGGCAAGATCTCCACGGAGGGAACTCCTTTGTTGGGGAACAAAGGGACGAGCTGGGTGGTGTGGGAAGGGGAGGCTCCACGAGTGGCGCTGTCCCCTTATCTCCCCCACCCTGGTGCAGCAGGGGGAGGTGGAGATAATGTCCCCAAGGGTGGGGAGAACGTCCCCAAGGGTCTGGGAGCTCCAGACCTGCCCAACAAGCCCGCAGGGTGTTACAGCCCAGGGGCTGGGGGTTGTTTTTAAACAGGTTTTTTCCGGTGTTCCCATCAACTGGCCCAACAGCTCCGATGTAAATGGGCCCTAAAGACAGCCCAGCCCAGCTCAAACTGCTCATTGTTTTACTTAAACTGCTCCTTTGTCACTTAAACCTCTCCTTTTCACCCCAAACCTCCCCAGGACTGACATCCCTGCACAGCCAAGGTGAGCTTTGCCAGGCTCTGCACAATTCCTGTGCCTCCCACACCAGGAACAGCCTTGTCCAGAGAATTTGCAGGGCAGAAATAACTCCCAGCAGATTCCCTGGAAAAGCCTGTCCTCGTGCAGGGTTTGTTTCCAGGTGGGAATGGGATACAAAGGACCACGTGCAGAGACACGAGGCAGCTGCAGAGCTCACCCCGAGCAGGGTTAACATGCAAATATTGGATTTCCTCCATCTTTATTCCTGCAATCCCCCTGCCCAGGGAAGAATCTGATGGAGTTTTCCAGCTCCAAATAACATCCCTAGATTTCTAATTAAATCCCAGGCACTGAAGTCAACAGGGAAGGGAGCCCAGAGCAACACAGAGCACAAGTGATTCATTGAGAGGAGGAGGAGCAGTGTGAGACAGGAAAGGCTTTTTCCAAGGCTCCACGGTTTTCCTAGAGGAATTCTGACAGGGAATGGCTCCACCAAAGCCTTCCAGAAGAAACCCAAGATCAAGTCCACGCTCCTGATCCCACATACAAAAAAAAAGAGCCCCGAAATTCCCCAAAAAAGCTACAAAACTCCAAAGCACTCATTGGTCTGAAAATTTAAAGCCATTTGCAGGGCAACTTTTTATCTTCTCACTCAACAGCACCTTTTTACTCAACAGTATTTGAGTATCAGGAGCCTCCAGCGAGATCAGTCGGGGGACAGACAGAGTCTTCTCACCCATCTGCTCCACACCCCCCCGAGTTCCCGCCAAAAAAGAAGGGGAAAAAAGTCACATAAAGCTGCCTTTGCCCCTATCTGGGTCCCTGCTCGGCAGCAGGAGGGTCCTGCCTGCTCCTTTATCTCCCTTGGCCAGGAGGAGGCCCAGCCAGCACCCAGGGACACCCTCTGGAGCTGTTCTGAAGCGCCTGCACGAGGGGCGGTTTTGCCTCATCCTCTTTGCGAGGAAGGTTGTGGGAATGTGGGAGGATGAGGGAAGGAGGGAGGGGAAAGGCAGAAGGAAGGGGGTTGAGAGCACCCAAACCTCACTGGGAGAGAGAAACAGCACCTGCCCTCAGCCAGGGAGGTGGGACATCCATCCCTCCATCCATCCCTCCTTCCCAAGGATGGAGAACAAACAGGGAACTGGACCAAGTTTCCTCAGCAAATTGGAGGGAGAGGTGGAAGTAGTGGAAGTAGCCATGGATGCAGCAGAAATCCCTTTAATATGATGGAAGGTGAGACAACTTCTGCTGTTACTTTGCTCCTTTTAGGATCCTGGAATGGTTGGGGGTTGGGAGGGACCTTCCAGACCATCTCATTGCACCCCCACCTTGGGGATCTTTAGGGCAAGGCTGTTCCCTCTCTGCTTTTTAAAGAACTTTGATCAGGAAGCTCCACCTTCTCTTCTTCCCTGAGATCCCAACAAAATTCCAGGCAAAATTAGGATGGCTTCGTGTTCTAAGAGATTTAGGAACCCTGTAGAAGTCTCAGGAGGATGAATTGGGCTCAGGGGGCCCGGCTGGGATGCTGGGCCTCATCCAGGCCATCCCCACGGGGACGTGTCACTGTGAGCAGGGGAAGGGAAAGGTGACCTCAGGGAAGCCACATTCCAGCTAAACCAGCTCACTGAACACAACAGAAACGCTGGAATCTACTCCTTGTTTGTGTTTCAGAAGTCTTTGTGATGCTAAGGAAAATTCCAGCTCCTGAATCACTCCCCAAATATCTGCACTTCCCTGGGAACACACAGCAAGGCTACAAGTGTCACAGAAGAAATGTGACACAACTGAGCAGCCCCTCCAGTCCTGGAGAACACCTGGATGAGGGGAGGGGGATCCCACTGAGATCCCTGCAGGAAGCACTCTCTCATCAACACAGGCACAACCATGGAATTATTATGGCTGGAAAAGCCCTCCCAGCCCATGGATCCCCCTGTGCCCATCCCCACCTTATCCCCCAGCCCAGAGCACTGAGTGCCACGGCCAGGCCTGCCTTGGACACCTCCAGGGATGGGGACTCCAAACCTCCCTGGGCAGCCACCTTTCCAGCAAGAAATTTTCCTAAATATCCAACCTGCCCCTCCCCTGGCACAGCTGGAGGCTGTTCCCTCTCCTCCTGTCCCTGTTCCCTGGGAACAGAGCCCAGCTCCCCCCTGCTGTCAGGGAATTGCACAGCCAGGTCTCCCCTGAGCCTCCTTTTCTCCAGGGTAAAAGAGGCCAAAGGGCAAAGTCTCCACTACACAAAACCCACAACCCACGGGCAGGAGATCCCAGAATTAGTCCCAAGTCCCCAAATCCTGGCCTGTGGTTAAAGGCTTAACAAGGTGACAGAAGGACACAGTTGGGAATACGATTTTCCAAGATAAAAGGCAAATTTACAAGCACAAACACCAGGAACAGCAGAAGCTCCAAGAGCTCATTTCCATCACAAGGCAGCAGATGCTCTGAAGTGCCCCTTGCACGTGGAACCCCAGGACAGAACATCCCACTTCGGGGGGTTTTTATCAAGAAAGGCAGGTGAAGACCAACCAAATCATCCAGGGGGGCACTGGGAGAGTCCTCCACACCCCTTAACTCCATGGAAACCTTCTCTGGAAGCGGGAAGAGCAGTGGGAAGAAGGGAAGCGAAGCCCAAATGGTTTCTAAAAGCAGAGCCAGTTTTCCTGTCCCACACAAACACTTCTGCAGACACTGGGGTCGTGTCTTTGGGACTCTGCTGGTCTCCCAGTCCTGCCCAGTCCACACAAAGCCTGCGTGTCTCCATTGCTGGCTGCTGGCCCAGGCTCCAAGAGCTGTGTCCTGCTGGATCCTGGATGATATTCCAGGTCTGTTCTCACCCAGATTGGGATCTGGAGCAGAAATGGGTCTCCTGAGGTTTCCAATCCACTGGATTTGTGCAGCAGGGTTAAGAGGAGCCAACCCTCCAGAGTTAAAACGTCCTTGGGGTTTGGCAAGGCTCAGGATTTTGGAAGGAATTCTTCCCTGTGAGGGTGGGGAGGGACCAGAACGGAATTCCCAGAGAAGCTGTGGCTGCCCCATCCCTGGAAGTGTCCAAGGCCAGGCTGGACAGGGCTTGGAGCAACCTGGGATAGGGGAAGGTGTCCCTGCCCGTGGCAGGGGTGGCACTGGATGTGCTTTAAGGTCCTTTCCAGCCAAAGTCATTCCATGATTCCATGGCAATGCCCAAGTCCTGCAGGAGCCCTCCCTTCATGCTCTGCTCCACAGTGATGGTGAGGACACAATGTTCTCCAAGCTCGTGTTGGAAGCTTCCCCCAGAATTCCCTCTGGATGTTATTCCAACTGAATTCCAACGGAATGTTGCGTGAATTTCCGATTCAGATCCCATCTGGAGTGTGAGCAGGCCAGCAAATGCTTGGATGAAGGGCCTACTGAAAGCCTTGGGCTGGGAACTGCTCTGGATGCTCAAAGACATGACCCAAGGTCTGCTCCAAGAACCACCAAACCGTGACCAACTTCAACAGAAATAATACATGGTTCTTCCTTATCCAAAGCACCACCCGGATTGGGATTTGGGTTCATCCCTTCAGGGCTCTGTCCGTCATCTGAGATGGGATAAGTTGATTTAAGTCACTTGCACAACTGCTGGATCTTTGCATTAAATGCTTCTCAGTATTCCCACTCCTGTTTTCCAGCTGGGATCCCTCTGCTCTGCTCCTGGCTGCAGGGGGGGAACTCCACGGATCACTCCAGTTCTGCCACTGCCAAAGTGCTTTTCCTCCACTGCCACTTTTCCAGGAAATCAAACTGAAGGAAAGCTGCATTTTAACCAAGGGTACTTTTAAGGGCTAATCAGGACACGGTGACAAGTTCTGACTTGGAAAAGAGAAGCTTTCCCTGATTTTTCATGGCTTTGAAGGAAAAGTGCTCCACCATGGACTCCACCAGAGCACAATGTTTACACTTTGGTGCAAAGGCAAACCAGGTTTCTTTTTCCTTCTTTCTGGAATTCTTCCCATAAGCTCCAGGACTGATTTTAGCAATCCCATAAAACCCCTGACTCCGTATTTCTGGGTTATTTTGTCGGAAGGACAGCGGAGCAGGAGCAGACAGGGAAGGATTCTGTGCAGAACAAGTGGAGCAGTGTCCCAGAAATAGCTGGGAAGTGCCCATCATTCCAAAGCACAACATTCCTGCTCTCTGCTCCCACCTGGGATCCTCTGCTGTGGACACAGAGGGTTTGGTTCAGTGAGTGGAGCTGTTTGTCAATCCAAATCCCTTCTCCCTCCCTTCCTGGCATTCCAGGCACGGGATCCCAGAAATGCTGGGAATTCTGGTGTCCAAACCATCTTCCCTGATTTCAGCTCCTTCAAACCCCACCCAAGACAGCACCACGTGTGTTCCACACACCCAAATCCTTAATTTCCAGCTTCTCCAACACCTGCCCGGCAAGAGGAGGGAATAATCCCCAGGATGAATGAAATGGGAATGACTGATCAACACCGGCTCTCCTGGATGTAAATATTTACCAGGAATGGCTCAACACCAGCCTTATGGGATGTAAATATTTAAGGAAACAGCCAGGGATGCCTCTGCCACCATTCCATGGACATTTAAAGATGTGTCATCAGTGGAGATAAAAGGATCTTTTGGATACAGCAAAATAAAAAGGATTTTAAAAGCCCCAAATCCCTTTAAAAATCCTAAGTGGTTCTGGGGCACACTTGGAGCAGAACAGCAGAATTGTGTTTTATTTATGGGTATATAACACACAATTCCTGCTGCAAGGAGGGGTTGGGAGAAGCCTTTTCCCCCCAATTTTTGGGCAGGACGAGAACTTATTTCTTCAGGAAATGCATTTCCTGATGGAAATCAGCACATTTCCATCAGTTACAGCCCTTGATGTGTTTTTTTTTTCCCAAGCTGGAATTTGGAGACACACCTGAACCAGAGAGAAAATCTGGAACTGTGGCTGCACTTCCCAAAATATGGGCCAACAGGGAATTCTCACTAACTTTAAAGCAAATCCACCATCCCAGAAAAAACAGGGAAATAGGAAGAGTCCCAAAGAACTTCTCTGCACCCACAGGCAAGACCTAAACACAACTGAAATGGTCATGTGTCACTTTAAACTCTTTAATGCTCTTTTAAGTGTCACAGCAAGGAAGCAGCTTGAGCAAAAAAAGCCTTTTTGAAATGTGTTTTTCATTTAAAAGCACCCTGTAAGGATGTTTGCATGGGATTGCCCTCCAGAGTTAATATTTCCCTCCCCAAAAAAAGAGGAAATCAGAGTGCCAGGGAAGTTTGAAAGCACTACAGAGTCAGAGCTGGGAGAAATACTGCGAGTCCCAGTCAGTGCTTTATCACTGTCCCAGTTCTGAGCTGATAAAGGACGAAATCCTCAGACTAAAGGGTCGGTTGTAAAGCAGAAAAGCCGAATTTTGGGCCGGATTTTAACCCCCACCTCGGTGTCCCACAGCCAAGAGCCTTCAAACCGGCTCTGCTGGGCAATTTTAGTGGTCATTTCATGATGGGAATGAGGAGGAACGTCCGAAAATGCGCCCTGGTGAGCATTGCTGGGGAGGAAAGTCGGGTCAAATAACTGAACCTGCTCCTGCAGGTGGGTAATTAGGACAGAAAATGATATTGATAAGATAAATCCAGCACCAATTCTACACCAGCTGCACTACTGTGGCTAATAATGTGATAAAAGCAGAAAGTAGATGACCAAACTCCACTCTGGCTGTCCAACACCCAGAAAATCCACATTTCAACCCCCACACCTCTCACCAACACCGAACCCGTGGGAAAGATGGAGGGAGAATTTAACAAATAAACAACAACAACAAAAAACAACAAACGAGACTGAGGAAGAAATATCTCCCCTATCATCCACTTCAGGACATTTATAGTAGGTTTTATTAGTCAAGATGGAACTTTATGGGATTATATGACTTAACAGCCCCAAGTAACAAGCTCATCTGCACAGCAACACGCAGAATTCCATATAAAAGTTGTTTTAGGCAGATCAAGCCATAAAATATTAAATACAGGCTCAGAAAGAAACACAACACACCGTCAGCATCCTATTATTTACCCCTGATTTACAAAAAAGGCTTGATCCTTTTTAATTACAGGATATAGTGAATAAAAGATACATCACGGAACCAAAGCACACGCTGGGTACGAGCTCCAAAGTGAGTATTTTCAGGGGGATTTTCCCCGAGATTTATTTCCTTTACATGTGAAAGTTGGTCAATGACGATCCTCACAGAAAAAGCAGAAACACCGACAGCCAAAAAGTGAGGAGAAAATTCCCAGACCCATCCTGCTCGTGCCCAAAGACTGCCTAAAACCCATAAATAAACGACTTTGGCACCAGGATCAATCCTAAAGCCCGGTTCCAGTGGGCTGGATTTGGCCGAGTTTGATTTTAACGGGTATTTCAGAGCAGCAGAAATTCCACCGGCACACTCAGCTCTCCCAAAAAAAAAGCACGTGCGCACACAGCCACAACAAACACATCTGTAACAACGCAAGAACAACACTCCCGAGTGGCACCTTCATCCCTGCTCCCGAAAAACTGCAAGGATTTGGGCTGCACCAAACCCGCTGCTAAAATTAAGGGCTGGCAGGTCAAAAGCAGCAGCGACAGGCTGAATAATGCTGATTTTCCAGCTGCCTCCTGCCCATCCCTGAGCGCTCAGCTCAGAGCTCTCGGAACTTTCTTTGGCACGAGGCAAAAAAAAACCCAACAAACGAGCAGAAGCTGAACAAAAATCCAAGTGTGGAGGTGGAAGCGGGAGGGAAATAAAGGAAAAGTCGAGTTTATACCTGAGGAGCTTCACCTCGTGTTTTTAAAGTGTTAAGTCTCTTTAAGATGGTGAATAAACCCCCAGGAGTAAAGGGGGGGGGGGGGGGAAGGAAAGCGAGAAAAGGCCGAGCAATTTTTAAAAAATTAATTTAAAAATCATTAAAATATTAAAAATAATTTTTTTAAATCATTAAAAAATCATTTAGAATAGGGTTTAAAATAGCAGAGGACCCTGAAGCCACAGACCTACCTCCCCGCAGGGCCCTGCCCAGGAAGAAGGCGGATTCCCGGCTCCCTGCCCGGGGGGGGCTCCGCCGGGCTCTCCCCCCCCACGCCCCACACCCGGCGCCGACCCCGCTCCCGCCGCCTTCCCGGTGCCCCGAATATTCAACCGAACGCCGGTTTCGAAAGCTTTTTTTTTGTTTTGGTTTGGTTTTTTTTTGTTTTTTACCCCGGCGCGGCCGTCCCGAGCCTCCTCCCGCCCCGCGCCCGGCGACAAAATGGCAGCGGTGGCGCTGCCCGTCATGTCGGAGGGCGCGGGGCGGCCCCGCCGCAGCGCCGCCACATCGCCTCGCAAACCCCCGCGGGCCGAGCGGGGAGCGGGGCTGCCTCCCGGCCCCTCACGGAGCAGCAGCAGCAGCAGCAGGAGGAGGAGGAGGAGGAGGAGGAGGCGGCGAGGGAAAGGCGGGGGGGAGCCCAGAACATGGCGCCGCGTCCTACTTGCGGCGCTGCCCCCGCCGCCTCACGGAGCCCCCGCGCCCCGCCGGGGATGGCGGCGGGAGCCGCGGCCGCGCCGAGCCCTCCCGCCCTCCCCCACTTTTCGCCGGCCGCCTCCTCCTCCTCCTCCTCCCTCCTGCTCGCACACGGCGAGTTTTTTTAAACTTTAAAGCGCACGTTCCGCCGCCCCGCGCCCGCCTTTGTCCCCCGGACAGCGACCGGGCGCGTCCCGCCGCCCTGCCCCGGGCGCTGCCCGCTGAGGTACGTTCGGCCTCCCGCTCGCCCCCCGCTCTCCCCCTGCCCGCGACCCTCGGCGGGGCCGGGGCTCCGGACCCTCCCCGGCACCGTGAGGGGCCCGGCGGGGCGGGGGGGGACGCGGGCGAGGGGCTTCCCCGGCGCGAGTTCGCGCCCCGCCTGCCCCCGAGTGGGCACCCCCCGCCCACTCTTTTGGGGTGGTTTCCCTGGTTTTCGTGGGTTTTTTCCCCCCACCGTCCTTTCTTCCCCCCCCACCTCTTTTTTCCCTTTCTTTCTCTTTTTTTTTTTTCTTCTTCTTTTTTTTTTGTCCTGCCAAAGTTTTCCTCTCTTCCCCCGTTTATTCCGCCAGACGCGGAACAACAACCTGAAGTCCGGCCCCGGGGGGAAGGAAAAGGGGGGGAAAAGGGGGGAGAAAAGGAAAAACACGCACACACATCCAGCCTTTTTGTGCGTGTGTGGGGATGGAGGGGGTGGAGAGTGCGTTGATTTCTTCCAATATTTTTATTTATCAGGATTATTACTATCATTATTCAACGCTCGCGCTACCGGGGCGGCGATGCCCCCATCGCCCCGTATTAAAAAAAAATAAATAAATAAAAAGAGAGGGTGGGGGGGGGGAAAGGCAAAACCCAACCAACGCTAAGCATTGGTTTAAAATTCTTTCCTTTTATCTTCTCAGCATCTGGAGAGACGGAGAGAGAGAGAGAAAGGGCGCGTTCATGAGGACTACAAAGTTACAAATATGGCTCCCCAGTCTCTCTTGCCTGATCACTGCAAAGAAATGAAGACGCACTTTAAACTAAACCATTCGCAACTCACTCGCAGTCCCTGTCTGCCTCTCCCTGCCCAGCACCCTGCACAAATATTTGCGAACTAAACACGCCGAGAGAGAGAGGAGCGAGCAACTTATTTTTTATTTAACGCACGGCGAGCCCCCCTCCGAGGCATCGCAGCCCGGCACGGGCAGGAGCGGCCGCGGGTCCCCCCAAAGCACCCCGGGCACCCCCGAACGGGGCTGCACGGCCCCCCAAACACACACACAGGTAGGCACCTCAAGGGCAGCAGCGGCCCCGCCAACACCAACGCTACACCCTCGCTCAACCCCCCCACCCCCAAAAAAAACCCACCAAACAAACCCACGGGATGCCTTTTTGTTATTATCACCATCATTATTATCATTATTATTCTCATCACCATCATCATCATCATTAATTATTTTTTGGGGGGGGGAGGGGGGAGGGGGGGGGAGGCATTGCTTACATCTGAGGGCGTCCTGTTCCGCAGCTCTAAGTGGATCCTTTTCTTCATGTCCATGTCCGTGGCTGGCGGTGCTGGCGCAGTGACCCCTGTGCGGACCCCCCCGGTCGCGGGGCGCGGAGGGACTCGGGCTCGCCCAGCGCCGCTCGGAAGCCCGAGCGCAGCACCGCGGCGGGCACTAACCTGATAACCGCGGGGGCGGGCGCTCCGAGGGCTCGCGGCCTGACTGACGGCGCCCGCAGCCAATCGCCGCGCGCCGCCGCCGCGCCCCGGCCAATGGCGTGCGCCAGGCGCGGCGGAAGCCAATGGGGGAGCGGCGTCGGCCGGGCAGGGGGACAGCCCGGCCCCGCGCCGAGCCTCATTCCGCGCCGCTGGCCGAGGGGGACGGAGCGGCCGCGATCGCTGCTGCCGCTCCGCGCTGGCTGCGCTGCGCCCCCCACTCCGCCCGTCCCCGCTGCGGCCGCCGGGGGAGGCGGCGCGGGGCGGGAGCGGCGCTAGAGCCGGAGCCGCGCCCGGGCAGGGGCGCGCAGCCAGGAGGGAGGGAAAGGTGCGGAGCGGGGAATGGCGCGGGAATGGCGCGGGCCCCGACGGCGGGGGGCGGGCGGAGCGCGAGGGGCGGGCGGAGCGCGGGGAGGGGCGGCGGCGCCGCCGCGGCGGCTCTGAGGGAGCGGGAGGGGGGGGGG
>JAWWES010000018.1:1263170-1282931 GCA_035583135.1 Lophotriccus pileatus | reverse complement strand
CTGCCCCTGGATCCCTGGAAGTGTCCCAGGCCAGGTTGGACGGGGCTTGGAGCACCCTGGGCTGGTGGAAGGTGTCCACCAAAGGCAAATATTGGGGGGCCTCATTTCCCTTGGAAAAGGTGGATTTGTGGTTCCATTTCAGCTGAGTGGGGCTGGGAAAACCAGCAGGGAATGTTTTAGGGCAGACTGAGGGTTTGCCAGTTCGGGGCTTTCTTGGAGAGGCAGCTCTTGGCATCAGTGTCCAGGAACAGCCGAGTTTCCCGGGATTCAGGGGCTGTCACATTTATGGGATAATAAATATGCAAGTGGGCTGCCACCAGTGTGGAATTGGGACAGGGATTTGGGCTGGATCACAATCCCCTCTCCTCCAGGAGGCAGATTTCTCAGCTTCCCCCCTTTTTAAGGATCTGATTCTCAAGGATTTTCCCTAAATGCCTTTTTTTAACCTGTTTTTGGCTGGGAAAAGGGAAACTTCGGGATCATTTGCAGGACCACTGGTTGGAATTTTTTTTTTCCCTGGCACCGAATTCCCTGTGTGTTTTTAAGGGCACAGTGTCAGGACCCCAAAACTGGATCTGGTTAGTGCTGGAAAATTAAAGATTCCAGCCCTGAACTGCCAGGTTTTCCCTCTCCATGTTCTCACAGCTCCCAGGATTCTTGGATTTCCGGGCTCCCACCCATCCCAAATTCTCCTTGGCCCTTAAATCCAGTTGTTTAATCCCTCAAACCTGTTTTGTGGATGTTTTTACCTGATTTCAGTGAGAAATGGAACTGCCAATTCCCCCTTTCCGTGGTGTGGGCACAGCTGGGTTCTCCCTGACCTGGATTATGGAGTTCTGGCTTCTCCTCCAGGATTTTTCCACCCCAAGGTGCACCCACAGCTCGTGGATTTGCTTGGACTTAATCCTTGCTGTCACAGCTACTTTCAGATGCCCTTTTCTACCATTCCAGCAGAACAGTTTGTGCTCCAGGACAACCATTAACCCGGAAAATCCCATTTTTTTCCCTCATTAAATCCGACTCAGACCGGCCCTGCTGGTTTCCACTGGAGCAAATCCCGATTATCCTGCTGGCCACCCCTTGGGATGCCCTGAACTTTGATCCTCCTGGGCTTCCCAACAAGCTGGGCGGGGAATTCCAAATTTTCCAGGTTTTTTTTCCCCACTAAATCCAAGAAGATGTAATTTTCTTGGCAAAAAAAGGATATCCAAGGATCCCTGGGGGCTGTTCTGTGCCCTTGCCTGCCCTGCTCTGACTGACAGCTCTGCACATTCCCCCTCTGGAACAGCTTCCCAGAGTGGAAACATCCTTGCCCTGCTCCAGGCAGCTCCAAAAAGTCCTGTTTTTTAATCAAAAATTCAATTTAAGTGTCAAAAACATTAATTTATAAAGGGGAAAGCTCCTGCTGCTTCCATTGGTTTTTTGGGATCCTGGATCCTCACGGGGTGCTGTGCCCAGAAAGAGGATTCCCTGTTCCATGGGGGATTTGGGCTGGATTCAGCCCCAGCTGCTCTTGGACACAGATCCCATCCTGGGAATTCCAGCCATCCCCTGGGAATGGCTTTGGAAGTTCAGAAATAGGAGAGAATTGACCCAAAGTGAGGTTTGGGGAAGGTCCAAGTGGAGCAGATGGGATTGAGAGGAAAAATGTGTCTGAAAACCCTCTTGGGGTGGTTTATTCCTAAAATCCCTGGATAACTGGGCACTGAGTTGTTCCCACAGCAGGATTCCAGCCTGGATTTGGGCTCCTCTGGGTCGGGAAGAGCAGCTTTTCCACCCTCAGAGCTGCCCTTTCCCCTCCCATTCCCTGGGGAGCTGCTCCAAGCTCTCCATCCCTCTCCTGGAGGTTTCTCCAGGCAATCCTGGGCTCTTGGATCCATCCCAGGGATGTTTGCCTGGCAGGGAAGCAGGGAATGCTCCTGCTTGGCTGCTCCAGGCTCAGCCTCCAGGCCATTCCTGGCTGCAATTCCAGGCTCTGCAGGTTCTTCCCAGGAGCAGGAGGGATCCAGACCTGGCTGGCTTGGCTTTTCCAGGGATGTTCTCCACTGCCCAGCACAATCCTTCCCATCTGGGACCCTTCCCAGCTCCTGGAGTCCAGAATTCTTCCGATATTTCAGCCAGGAATTCTCCTCTGTGAAAACCCAGGGATATTTTCCCCCTTTTCTGCCCCATATCCAGGAGGAATGTGCAAATCCAGGTGGGACTTGTGCCTTAAGCCAAACATCCCAAGTGTTGGTGGTTACTTTGAAAAGTTGGCAGTGGATCCCAGGGAAGGGATTGGAGTGGGAAGAGCCTTCCAGAGGCTCCTCTTGGAGCTGCTCTGGTTGTTAAACTGAGGCTCCAGCAGGAGGATTAGAGGGAAAAATCCCACCTGGACTCCCCTAGCGTCGGAATAAACTTGGGTTTTGAGGCTAATTCCAGGAGAAAATTCCAAAAAGGAGTTCTCAGAGGTCCAGGTGGGTGTTGGATAATGGATAAATGGGATTCAAGTGGCTGGATAAACCCCCTCTGGTGGGATCCAGTTTGCTCAGAGCCGTGGAGAATCCTTGGAAAACAAAGCCTGTTCCAGGGAAACTGGAATCTCCAGAGGAGATTTTGTTGGATTGGAGGTTGGGAGTTGGATTGGAGCAAGGGAAGGGTTCAGGGAGTTAAAAAGGGAGGGACTGCCCCAGGTTTGGGAAGGGCAGAGCCCACTGAAAGGCTGGGGTAGGAGTTAATTCCGTGGGATTGAGGTTCCCGGGCAATCAATGGATCACGTGTGGTCAGGGTGGAGGTTCCTTTTTTAAGGAATGTTCAGCCACATTAAAAAAAAAGGGATAAATAATCTGGAAAGCTCCAGAGTGTTTGTTCCTGTTGGATTTGAGCAGGGAAGGGCAACGGGGATAAAAAAGCTGGGAAAAACCTCTGGAAATATTTGGGGGTTGGAGCAGGCCATCAATAAATGTGGGAATTTGGGGAGTTAAATCTCCTCTGAAACTCTGTAATTCCAGAGCCGTGGAATCGAGGGAGTTAAATCTCTGGAGCTCAGTGAATAATTCCAGAGCCGTGGAATTTGGGGGAGTTAAAACTCAGTCATTCCAGAGCCGTGGAATTGGCGGAGTTAAATCCCTGGAGCTCAGTTCGTCATTCCAGCTGTAATTTCTTTCCCCTCTCCGGTTTATTCCCTTTCCCCTTGGAATTCTCCCCCTCCGGGCTGAGCCAAAGCCGGGATCCTTCGGCTGGAGCCGGGAGCTGTAATTTTCCCGGGAGCAGATGCCGGGATTCGCTCCGGAGTTGGGCGGGATGGGGAGGGGGGAGCGGGATGTGCTGCTGGAGGAAGTGACATCCCTGCTCCCGAGCCTGCCGTGATGCTGCACGGCAGGAGCCGAGCCTTGGGATCCAGCAGCCCTTGGAATTCAGCAGCCCTTGGAATTCAGCAGAAGCACAGCCCGGCTAAGAGGATTTGAGGGATAAAGGAGGCGAACCTCCCGCTCGGCTCCGGAGGCTCCCGAGCCTCCTTAAGCGCTTCAATCTTCCCTTCTTTCCCCCTCTCTCCACATCCCCGCAGGAACACGGAGACCGAGACCGCTGGAAAGCTCCGAGGGATCTGGTTTGGAAGTTGGAAAACCCGGAGATGCGTTAGAATTCCCGGCCCTCCCTTTCCTAAGGTAAGAGAGGAGCCGCTTCTCCTCCCGGTTCCCGGCTCGGATCCGCGCGTGTTCCGGGTCAGCTGGAATTCCTGGCGCTGATTCCAGCCTTCCCCTAAAGGGTTAATGCTGATCCCGGGGAAGGACTCGCAGCTGCAGCTGCACATGGCTCTGCTTCCAGGAGCCTCGGGATAACGGGAAGCGGGAGCTCCTCCAGCTCGGGGAGGGCGGGGGGAGTGGTTGGGGCTTTCCAGCCTAAATCCCGATTTCCAGAGCTTTTCCTTCGCCCTCCTCGGACTGTGAGTAACTCCCGCAGCATTCCGGGCTTGGAATGAGCTGGAGGAGGTGAAACCTCACCTTGGGAGAGGTGGGAAGTGCGGAATTCCCTCCGTTTCGGGAGCTGGAGCTGTGTTTCCATGGTATCCATGAGTGACTCCGGTGGGAGGGCTGGGAAGCATCAGTGGGAATTATCCCGGGCTCGGGAGAACAGGTCTGGGGTTGTTCTATGTGGGAAAGGTGAGAATTCCCTTCCTTTGCACGTGGGATCTCATTATCCATGATTTAGCCTGGAAGAGGCTGGATTGGACCTGTTGTACTTGCAGGGAGGCTTTGGGATACTGGAAAATCCAGGGATTAAACTGGAGCTTGGTTTTCCATGGGGGAGGGGGATGGAACTCGATGAGCTTTAAGCTCCTTTGCAGCCAAATTCCCTGATTTTATGATCCTACAAGTCTAATTTTCCAATACATGAAATTTAGGGATTATTTTTATCCGTCACCAGTTTCTTTGGGGCTTGGGGTTTATCCCAGAACTTTGGGAAAGGCCCAGCTCCAAAGGGGAAATGCCCAAAGAAAGCTGGAAAATCCAGTGGTTCAGCTGAGACACAAAAGCTGCTGAACCGGCCAAGTAATTCCAAAGCATTTTTCCGGGATTAAAGGCAACTCCAGGCTTCTTCCCAGGAATTAATCCAGGCTGGTGGGCCCCATCTGGACTGGGAAGTTGTATTTTCCAGGCTTTTCCTGCAGAATTCAGGCAGGATTCCCGAGGCTGGGCTGAGGTTTAGGGAGGCTGAGCTGTCATTCCCAATCCCTCCGTGCAGGGAACGCTTCCAGTCCTTTGGAATGAGCCACAGGAGCTTCTGTGGGAACAATTAAAATCTCCAGGAAATGAAATTTCAATAGTTTGGGAATGAAGGTGGTGTCTCCTAGGAAAGCATCCATTTTGTGTCCAGCCTCTGCTCCGAGCAGCTGGAGTGGAAAACAAACCCCCGGAATCCCATGGGATTAGAGGGGTTGGAACATTCCCTCTCCCATCCCTGGCCCTAATTCTCCAAGTCTCCTCTGGAATTGCTGGACCTGTCAAACTCCCCGTCCTTCCCAGGCTTTTCCAGGCTGAACTGCCCATGGAATGTGGGGTTTTCCATCCATAACCTCTCCCACATTCCCACCATCTGCTCCTGGGAGTTTCTGTGTGTGAAGTGGAGGGATTTGGGTATTTTTCCTTCTCGTGGAAGTAGCTGGAGATGGGAATTGGGAGAGGCAGGTGGAGTTGAGATGCTGGAAATTAAAAAGCCTTAATGTGGGAATTTTGCATGTTTAGGAGTCTGGATTAAATCCTGGGGGAAAAAAAAGCAGATTTATTCCCATCCTCCTGTTTCCCTGGAAGTGCTGGATGGTCTGAGAGGGGAATTTGAAGGAGGAAATCGGGATTGCTTTGCTGTTGGAACTACTGGATATGGATTATCCCAGAGTTCAGGGTTGGCTTAAGAATTCCAAGGGGGTTGGGAAGGAAGGGACGACGCTGGCAAGAATTCCCAGCTTTTTTGGCAACCTCGTTTCTTGGCCTTTGGGAATCGCTCACATTTTATGTAATTTTATAGATTTTTATATTCCCAATATATTTTTGTATTTTCTAAAATACCCTTAATATATTTTTAGATATATTTTATATCTGTTTAGACACACTTTATCTTTTATATTCTATATTTAATATAGAATACATATATTTTATGTTGTCTCTAAGAATACATATATTTTATGTGGTCTCTAATCTCCATCTACATATCTTTCTGTGGGATATAATGTTATCTGTTTAACAAACTGTGGTATTTTGAGATATAATTTTATCTTTCCTTTTCTCTGTATTTGATGTAGAACAGGATTTTAACATCTCCTGCCAGACCAGGACTGAGCAGCTTTTGTGTCTCTATTCCAGCCCTTTGCGTGCTCTGTGATAGGAATAATTTATAATAATTAAATAATAATAATAATAATAATAATAACAATAATAACAATAATAATAGTAATAGTAATAATAATAATATCTCATTTGGACCTTCTGGAAATAAGGCATTAAATGTGGCCTCAAGCCCTTCAATAACTCCTCAGATAAGTCCCCTTTGCTGCCCAGCAGGTGGAATTTGTCCTTCCCAGAAGGTGAAATTCCTGCTTTGTGTTTTCTTTCTTGGCAGGAAGGGTTTGGGATCAGTTAATAATTAACTGGCCTAACAACTCCCTCTGGCGGGTTCGTGCCCTGGTTCTGGGCGGGCTCTGCTCCCCCTGGGCTGGTCCTGCTCCTGCTCCAGGAGGTGCCAGAGGTGTTGGGAATCTCTTCCCTGTGTCCTGAGGGGTTACTGATGCTCTGCACTTCCAATCCTCCCTTCTCTTCCCACCATTCCCGCTTTGGCAGAGCCTGTGGCTCCCAACACTTCCATCTGCACCCAAAACGTGTGCTCTGAACAGCCTCTTCCCTCCCTGCAGCCCAGACCCACCAGGAATGGCTTCATCCCGCTCCAGGCAGTGCATCCTGCTGGATGTGGGCAGGGAAACGGGAGCATCAGCACTTCCATTGTCAGGATTTCATCCCGAGCTGGGGCTCGGCAGCGTTTTTTGGCAGGGTCTCAAAGGAAAAACAAGCTCCCTCCCTGACAAAGAACCCGCCTGGGAGGGAATTCTGCTTGTGGAGCAAGCTTGGAGGGTATAAATGGGGATAAAGTGGTTAAGGAGCAGCGAAAAAAGGCACAGGAGATATTAAATATGTGTTAAATGACGTGTTAGGAGACTATGGAACAGTGGAATGGGTTGGAGGATCTTGTCCCACCCCCTGCCATGGGCAGGGATACTTCCCACTAGCCCAGCTTGCTCCAAGGTCATCCAGCCTGGCCTTGGACACTTCCAGGGCTGGGATTTGCCATAATCTAAACTTGGAGCAACCTGGGACAGTGGGAGGTGTCCCTGCCCAGGGCAGGGGGTGAGACAGCAGCATCTTTAAGTTCCCTTCCAATCCAAGGCATTCCAGGGTTCTGTGATCCTGAGAATTGGGCTCACCTTCAGAATGATCCTGAGAGGATTTGGGGTCGGTTTTGGTTGCAGATAGGATTGGGAGATACTTCCTAATGAGGGAATTCTGAGCTCTGTTGGATTTACTTAAAGTTCAGGCTGTTCACAAAGCTTCTGGAAGTTTGCTTTGCTTCTCCCCAGAATAGCTGCCTTATTTCATCCTTCCTGTTTATCCCTTCTCCCTTTGAAGTGTTCCTTGCTCCCACCTTTGTGGGGGAGAGGAGGAGGCGACACTGGAATTGGGATGTTTATCTCGGTATGAAAATCCACTCCTGCTCCTGCAGAGGAAAAACGGGGAAAACCACAGACCTGAGGGGTTTTGGCAGCAGGAATGGATGTATAAATTAATAACAACTTCATGTATTTGGGAAGAGAAAAGGATGCTTTCCTGCTGGTTCTACCTCGCTCTCCCAGTGCATTATCCCTGTGTTTGTGTGAATACATCTCCATATTTATCCATTATTTAGTGACATGGGAGAGCTTGGCAGTTTATAATCCATTACATTCAGGCTCCCAGCAGTGATCAAAGACCCCACATCCCTCACAAATCATTCCCTGTTACCTGAAACCGGGGAAGGCGGAGGGAGTCGTGGCCTCTTTTTGCAGGAAAACAACTCAATAAGGGAACTTCTCTGCTGCTTGTTCCTATTAACATTTCATCAGTGGAATTCCAGGAGAATTAGTAGGTAAATCCCGGGATTCTGTGGGTTTGTGTTTTTCCAAGGATGCTTTGCTGAGTTAAAAGGGGCCTGATCCCTTCCACCACCATGGCATGGCAAGGTGGGAGCCGAGGGAGAGTCTGCAGCAAATGGAGCTGGAGAGTCAAGGATTAAACCATCTCTGCTGATTTCCTGGAGGGTTTGTGCTGCTGGATGGATCTGCCTAAAATAAACTGCTGCTCGCCTGGGAAGAAGGGCAGAGCATCTCCCATGATCCACCTTTTCATGGCATGGGGTTTTTAAAAAGCAGGGGAGGTTCAGCACCAGGTTCCCAGTCCTGGGGGTGCCAGGCTTTTAGGGAGGAGAATTATCCAGGAGAATTCACTGCCTGGAGCAGGCAGGGGATGGTCCTGCTCGTGGCAGGGATGGGCTGTAAGGTCCTTCCAACTCAACCCATCCCAGAATTCTGCGATAGGAAGAGCAGGGGCGTTTGGGGAAGTGGGATTTGTGGGATTTAGGGACTGGTTTTCCTGCTGGGCCTCAGCTGGTGCAGCAGTCCTGCCCGCAGGGAGGTGTGAGGGAGGGACTGGGCAAACCTCGGGAAGCTGCTCAGCTTCCATAAAAAACTGAGGATCTGGCACGTTGGCAGAGCTCCCTCCTGCTCAGGGACATTATCCAAGGCCTCCTCTGCCCAGAGGGAAGTTACACGAGCCAGGTGTTACACTCCAGGTGGAGTGAAACCTTTCCCCCCTTGTTTCTTGAGGCTCTTTGCTTCCTCGGGGTTGAATTCCCGTGCCTTGAGGTTGAGCTGGAGAAGGGAAGCTTGCTTTGGAAGAGAGCTGGAGGCTTTTTTCTTTTTTTTGAGGATAACTGTGATTTAACCTAAATTCTCAAGCCCAGAGTCACAGGATGGATCCAGACCTTTTTTTTTTTCCATCACAGCAAAAGGAACTTTGAAGCTTCAGATTTCAGCTGTTGGACAAACTGAAAAGAGCCATTACTGAGCCCTCCACCCTCCATTAACTGTTTTGAAACATTTGTGCAGCACAGAGAAATACCTTTTTTATTTTTTTTTTGTCTGATTTCAACACAATTACTACCTCTTGAAAAAAAAGGAATTCCTGGAGGGGATTCCTGGATACCCTTTGTGAGGATAAACCACTTCAGCCTCCGTTAGACAGGGCTAGAAGGAGATGGAGTGCTCCGGGAAATGCCAGAAATACCCCTTCAAAAACAAAACAAAAAAAAAACCAACCCCAAAAAATCATCAACCCCCCAAATTCGTCAGATTTTACCAACAGGGTTTGAGCCCCAAGCCCTGGAGCAGAGAGTGTGTCCGTAGGGATGTGGGATGGCCTGGAAGGGGACACAGTTTGGTTGGGAACCAAAGGATCTGGGGGGTCAGAACACAGAATTATTCCACCTTTTTCCAGGACTCCTCTGAAAGGAGAGTCCCCTGGCAGTGTTTTCTCTGTTCTGTCCTTGGACTGGTCATTTTCTGTTGTTTATTGGATATTTGATATTAATCTCCTCCTGGAGTTCAATAATTCGCTGTCATGGATTAAAACGATAATTCACAGTTTGTTCTTCGAGGAGCTTTTCTGTCACTTCTCGTTCTGTTCTCGCTCCTCCTGTTCGTCAGCTCTGGAAGTTGGGAGAAAAGAAGGTAAAAAAAATTGGGATTAAAAAGGTAAAAGGTAAAAAAAAACGGGATAAACAAGGTAAAAGACTTTATTCCAGGCCATTTCCTAAAAACCAGCTTTAAGTTCCTGCTGTAAAATCCAGCTCAGCCCTTGGGCTGGACTTGAATAAACCCAGGATTTGTGAATCCTTTCACTTGGTGAAGCTGCAGAATTTCACCAAAAATGCGAATTCTGTGATGGAGAAACTGCCTTTGGTTGTTCCTTCCTGGGAAATACGTGCCAGGGATTTCCAAGTAGGAAAAATGAGGCATTTTTAGCCAGTTCCTCTTAATTTAATTGGGATTTTATTTCTTTCTCTGCTCTGTTACTACCTTAAACTCTGCTCTTTGCACAGGGAAGGGAAAAGGTGATGAAAGCATTCCTTTGGAACAGGGTTGGGAATGGGATGTGCCGGTAGTAAACTGGGAACATCAGTGAGACAAAACTGAGGGGTTTTGGGGCTTCCCAGGGGTTGGAGCTTTGAGGGGAGCAGAGAATGAGGGAATTGCCAATGGATTTCCTGGTGGACGCTGTGGAATGTGTGTCCAGCACTTCCTGGGAGGTAAATCATGATCAGTGCGGGAATTGGCTGTGGGAATAACTGGGTATTGCTCTCGGGAGGGTGTTGGACCATATCAGAGAATAATTATGTGGGATATTGGGAAGGAATTGCTGGCTGGGAGGGTGGGCAGGCCCTGGCACAGGTTGCCCAGAGAAGCTGTGGCTGCCCTGGAAGTGTCCCAGGCCATGTTGGACGGGGCTTGGAGCGACCGATGTTCCTGCTGGAGATGTTCCAGGAGCACGAGGGGCGACGTTCCCATTGGAAATGCTCCCCCAGGAGCGTCCCCGCTGACTCTGTCCCCGCTGTGTCCGCAGGTATGGTGTGAATATGCGTTGCTTGGCAGCTCGGGTCAACCACAAGGCTCTGCTGGTGATCTGCGCGCTGCTGACGCTGGCGATGGTGCTGCTGTGGAACCGCTGCTCCCCGGGCGCGGCCGGGCCCTTCCCGCGGATCCCGGCGGGGCCGGAGCGCCGCGGCGGCGCCGAGGATGAGCCGGGGAGGCACGACGAGGAGACCTCCCCCCAACAGCAGCAACAACAACAACAGAGAGCCCCCCCTGTGGCCGGGGCCGGCAGGGCCCCCGCGCCCAAGTACGAGGAGATTGACTGTGTGATCAACGAGGAGCACACCGTGAAGGGCCGGAGGGAGGGCAACGAGGTGTTCCTGCCCTTCAGCTGGGTAGAGAAATACTTTGAGGTTTATGGGAAAATTGCGCAGTACGATGGTTATGACAGGTTTGAATTCTCTCATAGCTACTCCAAAGTATACACACAGCGGGCTCCCTACCACCCCGACGGGGTCTTCATGTCCTTCGAGGGCTACAACGTCGAGGTCCGCGACAGGGTCAAGTGCATCAGCGGGGTTGAAGGTTGGTGGAGTGTTTTCTTCTCTTCTTGGTGTGGAAATGCTGCTGGGAACGTGCTCTGCCAAGGATCTCGGGTTGGCGGAAGGAAAGCGTGGGGTCGTTTGGTGCAAAATGTTTGGGGGGGATTGGGAGGGAGGAGAAGGGAAAAACTGCGTGCAGCAAAGAGCTTGGAGGTGAATCAGAGAATCAATCCTAGATTGGGTGGAAAGGGACCTTAAAGCCCATCCCATCCCATCCCATCCTATCCTTCCGCTATTTCAGGTTGCTCCAGCCCAGCCTTGGACACTTCCAGGGATCCAGGGGCAGCCACAGCTTCTCTGGGCAACCTCATCCCGAGTTTTTCCAGCTCCATAGGGTGGCTGCCCATCCCTGAAAGTGTCCAAGGCCAGGATGGAGCAACCTGGGATACTGGAAGGTGTCTCTGCCCGTGGCAGGGGGTGGTTCTGGATGGGCTTTAAGGCCCCTCCCAGCCCAATCCATTCACTAATTCCATGGTGATTCCCAGTTTTCCCAGTTGCAGGGACACTGCTCTGGTAGTGCTGCTGCCGGGGTTTGGCATCGCTTGGGAGCCACAGTTATTTTATAATTTAAAGAGTTAAAATATTACATTTAAAAAAAAAATAAAAAATAAAACAATAAATTTAAACCCAAATATTTTAAAATTTAAATTCTGAATTAAATTTTTAACATCATTTTAGAAGGCCAGCAAGCCTGGCCTTGGTTTCTGAGGAGGCTCCTGCTTCCTTGTGGACACGGATAAATCCGTGGGCTGAGCACTGGAACAACCCAGCTGCTGACAGGCACCTTCATTTTGGGGGTTAAATCCATGAGAGGAGGTTTTGGAGAACAGCCCAAGGGTCAAGCAGCTCTCCAGCCACTGGATTATCCCTGGATAACACGAAGGTGCAGTCAAACCTTCTTCCCAATTAGCGCCGTCGCTAATTAACCCTCGGGGTCCTCCCGCGGCTCGGCGGAGATCTGACGGCACGAAATTCTTCTTGGCTCCGTGTTAAAAAATTAATGACTTTTCTGAAGCACTTACAGAGTGTGACACGGTGACCCCTCATAAATTAAAGACCAACTTTCACTTACGGAATAAAACCCATTAATTTTCGTGCCTCCTGTGCCGCTCCCGGGGTGTGGATTCCAGCTCTGCCCCTCACACGGACACCACACAGGAGTTAACTGCCTGGGAAGGGTCACATAGGGAGATATCTGGGATATGGAATTTTGGGGAGGGGTTTTGAGGCTATTCTCACATTTTTATTGTTTTTTCCCATCTTTCATTCCCGGTGAAAGTCCCTTTACCTGGAAATGCTCGGCATTAACGAGCCTCCAGGAGCTCACCTGAGGTGGAGCCTTGAAACCTTTCCTGGGGTGGTTTATCCCATCAGCAATAACCATTAGCACCAAAATATGTATGAAAGTAATGAAAATATAGACATTTATATGCAATTTAAGTCATCTTTTCACTGTTCCACCTCGAAGAACAAATTGGTTCCTGAGCTTGACGTTGCCAAGGGGGAAGTGGTGCAAATGCCAGCTTGATTTTCCCCTTTCAGTGCCAGACAGCCTTGATTTGCTGCAGGAAGGACCTGGTGATCTGTTCCCACTTTGGATTTCTATTTAGAGGTTGGGAATTTGCTCCAAAGAAAATTCAGGGCTTTGGGATTTAACCCTCTTTTAAACCTCCTGTGTTTGCTTCTGGAGGAACACGTGGAAATGAGTCTTCTCCACACGGTTTGCTCCCATTTCCCACAGGGCCAGGGAGGGTTTTCCACCCTAATCCTGGGAGCTGGGAAGGGCAGGTGGAGCTCTGCAGGATTTTCTGCAGGTGCATCCCAAGGATCCTAAGGGAGGGTGGCAGTTTTATGTGACACTGAGCTCCTCTCAAGGGTTTCCATGTGAAAACCCGTAAAATCCCATTAAAACCCCATAAATCAGGATGCAGATGATGAACTCTGTGATTTTCCTGCTTGATTCCTCCGAGGGGCCTCCAGGGGGTCGTTTTAGATCCGAAATCACCCACAGCCCAAACCAGGGAAGACACCTTTGGGAGGCCACCGGTTTTTGGGACAATCCCAGGGAAGGCTGGGATGAAGCAGCTCTGAAGACAAGGGACGGCTCTGCGGGGTGGAATTAGGGCAAATCCTTCTTGGAGAGCCTGCTGGCTCCTGCAGGCACCACTCCAGGCAGGAATGCTCCCAGGAGAGCTGGGTAATGGGAGGGATTTGTGGCTGAGGGTAAATCGCTCTCTGAGCAGCAAATAACTCTTAGAAAAATCTCCCAATAACAGATGCACTTAATTTGCAAAGATTTACTGACGTTAAAGGGATTGTGGGGATGGAAAAGCGTTTGGGGATTAACTGCTCTCTGGAGTAGGGGGGAAAAAAATCTGTTCAGGCTTTGAAAATGTGTTTTGAGATAAGTGGGAGGCTCCAGTGACAATGGAATGAGGATGGAGCCAGGCTGGGAGAGCTGAGGGGGCTCACCTGGAGAAGAGAAGGATCCAGGGAGACCTGAGAGCCCCTTGCAGGGCCTAAAGGGGCTCCAGGAGAGCTGGAGAGGGACTGGGGACAAGGGATGGAGGGACAGGACACAGGGAATGGCTTCCCACTGCTGGAGGGCAAGGTTAGGTGGGAGATTGGGAAGGAATTCCTGGCTGTGAGGGTGGTGGGGCCCTGGCACAGGTTTCCCAGAGAAGCTGTGGCTGTTCCTGGATCCCTGGAAGTATCCAAGGCCAGGTTGGAGCACCCTGGGCTGGTGGAAGGTATCTCTGCCCATGGCAGGGGGTGGGATGGGATGAGCTTTAAGGTCTCTTCCAGCCCAAACCATTCCAGGATTCTGTGAATGTAGGGAAGCCTGCCATGAGGGTTCCTCCACCACTCAAAAATGCTTAGTTTTATCTCATTATGGATCTTGGTGCAAAAGGGAACAGGTCAGTCCTTGGCCAGGACTTCAGTGGTGACACCTCCAAGCCTTGTTTGCTGCACGGGGAGGAGGAGTGGTGGGTCTGCAGAGCTCCAGCGCCGCGGGCTTTGGCAACGTGCTGATCACTGTTCCCTCTCCTTCCTTCCCCAGGAGTTCCCCTCTCCACCCAGTGGGGCCCCCAGGGCTACTTCTACCCCATCCAGATCGCCCAGTACGGGCTGAGCCACTACAGCAAGAACCTGACGGAGAAGGCGCCGCACGTCGAGGTGTACGAGACGGCCGAGGACAAGGACAGGGGCAGGGCCGGCGACTGGACCGTGCCCAAGGGCTGCTCCCTGGCCACAGTGTGGGACAAGGCCAGGCTCACCGGGGTCAAACAGTTCTCTGCTCCAGGTGGGTTGTCCTGAAGCTGTTACCTGTTAATTTTGCATCCTTCCTCACCGGAGAGCTCACCCCACTTCACTCAACACCTCTGGTCCCCCCCGTTCTGTTTGGTATTTAGGAGGGAAATCCATTATTTAATCCAAGAGTTCCCTTTTTTTGCCAGGCCAGGCTCATTAATAAAGCCCTAATGTATTTTCCCTCAATCAATACCCACTGGAATTAATGAGTCCATTACTTCCAAGGACAATGAAGTAATTTTCCGTTGGCACCTCGGCCCTGGGGCTCCCGGGAAAAGGTTGTCCAACACTTTCGTGTCTTTGCAGTGGATAAATACAGGGAGAGGGGAGGATAAAAGGTCTGGGCCGTGTTCTCTCCTCATCCTTTATTGATGGCTGAGTAATCCATGGCTATGGATATGCATCCACCCCTCGGAGCAGGCCCTAAGTAATGGATTTCTGGGTGCTTAAGGCACGGCAGCCACGAGCAGCCTTTAGTTCTCTGCTTCTCCAAACTCTTTTGCCTCCCTCTTTTATAATTCTCTTTGTTATAATTTATTTACAAGGAACCATAAAACTCACTTGACAGGAATAGTGAAGGGGGGGTTGGTGGGGATTAATTAGGTTTTTTTCCACAGGAGCAAAATGTGGTGGCCCAAAGCGCTCGGCTCCTTCTCTCAAAGCAGATGCTGAGCTGAAAACTCCCAGCTTTTCCTTGAAAAACTTGGAAAACGTGACATTCAGTCACAAAAAAATTGGGACTGGGCAGCAGAGCCCGTAGAGGAGATGTTTTAAAATTCCAGGGGTTAGTTTGGGAGGCAGGAAAAGCTGCATGGAGAAACACGTCCGGGGTATTTCCCACATCCCAAAGCAGAAATAAGGAAACAATGGCCCTTTCCAGGAGAATTTTATCCCATGGAAAGCCCTTAATGTGATGTGACACTCTTTTAAGTGTTCATCATCCCTCTGTGCATTCAAAGCTCTAGGATTTGCTCTCAGCCTTCCAAATTAATTATCCCTTTGATCTCCCGCTGTAGGTTTTGTGGGAGAAGTTGATTTTATATTTTCAAATCCAGAGAAGGATGGATTTTATTCTGTGGCGGTGCCTGGGAGCTTTATTTAATTTATAGCTTAAAATGAAGCTGAGTTTTGCCAATGCAGAGGTTAAAGAAAGATTTTAACACACCCGTCTTTATTCCTTGGGTTTTCCCCCCGTTAAACTAATCAGGTTTTGGCACTGTCAGGTGGGGAAAGAAAAAACATCCCAGAAACATCAGTCCCAGGAGGATCCTAAATACCTGCTTCTGGCATTCCTGTTTTTACTTCCCTTGCTGAAAGCAGAGCTTTATTCAGGAATGTGAGGCTTCAGCGGCGCCGGGTTTTGGTGTCGTGGTGCCAAGGGAGGCTTGTTTGTTTATTATGGAGTTACAGGAGAGGAAAATCAGGGAGCATCTCAATTCTTGCTGTGCCCCATCCATGGCAGGGTGGGATGAGATGAGCTTTGAGGTCCCTTCCAGCCCAACCCATTCTAGGAAGGGCCCTGTGCCCTGCCAGGGTGGTGGCCTGTCCCCATCCCTGGGTCCTGCTGGGTTGTGGCTCTCCTGCATCCCTGAGGTACCAGAGTCATCCCATAAAACACGGGATGGAGCCCCTGGCACTGCTGCAACCCTTTAATGGGAGGCACAAACAGGTTCTCCCCTTCGCTCCCAGATTTACTTTTATGCTTAATTAAATAATGTGCAACAGCCCAGAAACGAGTGAATTATTGATGGGCCGCCCTGAAAGCTTTGGGATCCTGCCTGGGAAGGGGGAGGGGGGTCACCTGGGGGAGCTGGCAGGCTGTGGGGGCAGGAGGTGCTGAGCTGTGGGCTGTGTTCGCAGACGCCAGCGAGGGGGTCTCCCTGCAGCTGGGCAACAGCCGGGACTTCATCATCTCCTTCGACCTCAAGTTCGTGACCAACGGGAGCATCTCGGTGGTGCTGGAGACGACGGAGAAGAACCAGCTGTTCACGGTGCACTACGTGTCCAACACGCAGCTCATCGCCCTCCGCGACAGGGACATCTACTACGGCATCGGGGCGCGCACGGGCTGGAGCACCCTGACCCGGGACCTGCTCACCGACCTGCGCAAGGGCGTGGGGCTCTCCAACACCAAGGCCGTGAAGCAGACCAAGATCATGCCCAAGCGGGTGCTCAGGCTGGTGGCCAAGGGCAGGGGCTTCCTGGACAACGTCACCATCTCGGCCACGGCCCACATGGCCGCCTTCTTCGCCGCCAGCGACTGGCTGGTGAGGAACCAGGACGAGCGGGGCGGGTGGCCCATCATGGTGACCAGGAAGCTGGGGGAGGGCTTCAAATCGCTGGAGCCGGGCTGGTACTCGGCCATGGCGCAGGGCCAGGCCATGTCCACGCTGGTGCGGGCCTACCTGCTGACGCGCGACGCCGCCTTCCTGGGCGCGGCCCTCAGGGCCACCGCGCCCTACAAGCTGCCGGCGGAGCAGCGCGGCGTCAAGGCCGTGTTCATGAACCGGCACGACTGGTACGAGGAGTACCCCACGGCCCCCAGCTCCTTCGTGCTCAACGGCTTCATGTACTCGCTGATCGGGCTCTACGACCTGAAGGAGACGGCGGGCGAGAAGCTGGGCCGCGAGGCGCGGCTGCTCTACGAGCGCGGCATGGAGTCCCTCAAGGCCATGCTGCCGCTCTACGACACCGGCTCGGGCACCATCTACGACCTGCGCCACTTCATGCTGGGCACGGCCCCCAACCTGGCCCGCTGGGACTACCACACCACCCACATCAACCAGCTGCAGCTCCTCAGCACCATCGACGACGCGCCCATCTTCAAGGAGTTCGTCAAGAGGTGGAAGAGTTACCTGCGGGGCGGGCGGGCCAAGCACAACTGAGCTCCCGCCAAAGGCACCGGCCCCGCTGCCCTCCGGACCTTTCCAAGAAGTGATCCTTAGAACTGCTCTCCTGAAGTCCTTGCATTCCGGGCTGGGAACCTTTGGGGTCCGAGGGGCGGGGCCGGGGAGCGTCGCCCGTCCCCGCCGTGCTCGGCGAAGCGAAGCCCCCTCCGTGCTCCTGAGTTTGAGAGGCTGGGTTTTGTTGGGTTTTAGTTTTCCTTTTTTTTACAAGGGAAATGTTTGCAGAAGCCATAGAGGTCTCGAGAGCCCAGGCCTTGCCTGAAGAGTTAATTTGTGGCCTCTTAAACTGAGTTTGTGTGTCTCTGTGGGAACAGCTCCTGTGGTGTGACGCCGTCGATGTGACTTCACTCGTAGCCTGGGGTAGTGCACAGTGTATCTTTTAAAGCTGGGGTGTTTTATTTTTTTTTAATAGGAATTTTATTTCTTGGGGTGAAAAGTACACGTTTGTAAGTTTTCCCCGGTCCTCTGGCTGGAGATCCTTTAGCTGGAGGGTTCCTTCCCAGCCGTGTGGGCGCAGAAGGCGCGGCCGGCGCCACGTAAGCACAACCCGGCGGGGCTCCCACCGGAGCCTGAGCCTCATCACCCCCCCAGACTCACCATCACCCCTCGCCGCCGGCACCTCGGAGCTGGGATCCCTCGTCTGGAGCCTGATGTCTTGCCTTGGGTTTTGTAATTCCCTCCGGGAGGTTTCCCGGAGCTTTGGCCGCTTCTCTCTTGGGGAGGCTGGTTGTGAATCGCTGAGCGGGACGTGGAGCCCGCCCTGAGTCGCTCGGGAAGGTCAGGCGGGGTTAATTCGGGTTTTCCTCTGGGGATTTTAATTTTTAACCTGCTCGATCCATCAAGATCCACATTGTAGAAGTTGAAGTTACCCCAGAGGGCTTTAATTCCTGAGAGGTTGTGGCTGCCCCATCCTTGGCCAGGTTGGACAGGGCTTGGAGCAACCTGGGCTAGTGGAAGGTGTCCCTGGGTTGGAACTGGATGAGCTTTAAGGCCCTTCCACCCCAAACCATTCCAGGATTCCATGATTCACTGTCTTAAGGGGTCGTTACACCTCCAGCAGTGGCTTCTCGGGTGTGATTTGCCTTCGTGGCTCTGCCAAGTGACCAGTGGTCCCTGTGCACATCCCAACCCACACGTCCCAACCCAGACACTTGGGTTCTGGGTGGAATCAGGTGGATTCTTCCCCTGTTTTCCAGTCCCACGTTTACACCCACGTTCCTGTGAGGTGTCCAGGGTGATCCAGAGCAGTCAAACCAACCCTGGGCATTGTTGCTCCAGGGGGTTGTTTGGTGACGTAGCAAACCTGGGCTTCTCAATCCTCTTGGGGCTGGGGTTCACTCTGACCCCAAACTCATGGAGAGGGATTGACTGTGGGGCTCCCACTGCTCCCATTCCATGCTATCCGTGGAGCTGGGGCTTCAGATGTTCACCCAGAGCCCAGGGAGGCCGGGCACGAGGACAGCACCCATCTCCATTTGAGTATCGCTTTGATTTTTGATGCTTTTCGGAATTTCTGGCGGAGATTTGAAGCAACTTTTGAATTACTTGATGTTCCAGCCCACGCTCCCACCCCACGGATCCGTGTGGGGCGCAGGGGGTGGAGGAGGAATTTCAATACCAAAGGTAGCAGAGGTGATTTTTGTTACGTCTTCTGTGCGCACACAAAACCACCCTAAAAACGTGCTTCCCCCCCAAAAAACCGCTCCTTCCCGCAACATCCCCTCTCGTGCCCCGTTTGGGAGTCAGAGAATCCGGAGAGACCCTTTGGGTGCTGCTCGAGAGATGGTTTTGGTGCCTTACGGAGGCCACACTTCCCAGTTTGGTTGGGTTTTCCCTGGTTTTCCAGCTCCGGGATCGGAGCGTGGCCGATCCAGCTCGGCCGTGCCCACACCATCGGCCTCGTCCCTTTTCAACTGAGGGGGGTGGGGATGGGGTGGGTTTTTTTTGGTTGTTTTTTCCCCCCTTCGGCCCGGCCGAGATCTCTGGCGTGACACAAGCACAACCCTCCCAGCAGGGAGGGCAGGCCGTTCCCTGGAAGCTGCTATTCCCACTCCCCCCCCTATTCCTCGTGGGGCTTCGATTTGCCGGGTTCTCCCTCCCTCCCCCGTGTGGTAAATATGCAATAACTTGTTTACAGGATGCTCTGGGCAGGGGTGGTCCTTTGTAAAGCTGTACAGCCTTTGCAGTTCAAGCACAATGTGCACAGTTAGTTTTCTATTCAGCCAAACCTGAGTTTTTTGCAGCAGGGAGAGGTTCCTCTATGTTTCTATGGGTCAACGTTTGTGCTTCGTGTCAAAGCTGCTTTATAAGACTGTAAAATAAATTTTTTTATCTTAAGGCGAACAGGGGGGGTTGTCTTTCTTCTTTCAGGGGGTTTTGGCCCTCCCTGGGGTGTCTCTGGGGAGGTTTTTTGTTCTGAGCAAGGTGGAAAATACTCATTTTTTCACAGGTTTGCTGGTCTGAGGTAAGAAGCACAGATGGATGTTCTCTGTCTGCTCTGAGGACCTTCACGGGGTGGGTCCCTGGTGGGATTGATTTCTGCTGAACCTGCTCTGTTTGGAGTTTTGTGGGGTTTGTTAAATAATGATTTTAACTGAGTGCTCACTAAAAACACCTGAACGAAAATGGTTGGTAAAGTAAGTTAATTCAAGACCCTTCAAGCTCCAGGGAGAGCTGAGAGCCCCTTTCAGGGCCTAAAGGGGCTCCAGGAGAGATGGAGAGGGACTGGGGACAAGGGATGGAGGGACAGGACACAGGGAATGGCTTCAAACTGCCAGAGGGCAGGGAGAGA
>JAWWES010000018.1:1244509-1263070 GCA_035583135.1 Lophotriccus pileatus | reverse complement strand
AGTGTCCCAGGCCAGGTTGGAGCACCCTGGGCTGGTGGAAGGTGTCCCTGCCCGTGGCAGGGGTGACACTGGATAATATTTAAGGTCCCTTCCCACCCAAACCATTCCAGGATTCTAAATGTGCACGTCCATGGGGAGATCTGTGGGCACCACAGCCCCCCTGACAACAGACTGCAGTGTATCCCACTATTCCATACGGAATTCCCTGTCTGTTCCCAGGTTCCTGGAGGTGGAGAGGCCCCGGCTCAGCAAGGCCTGGCGCACCCTGGCCTTCGTGTACCCGTACCTGTTCGACAGCGTCCCCCTCTTCTACAGGGTGTGTATCCCAGTGGCCTGCTGCAGCCTTGGGAATATCAGCTGCCTCATCTTACTCCGAAAATATTTGGGAAAACAGGCCAAGCTTTTATTTTCTAAAGGCAAACAAACTCCGGCAGGAAAAGGGACTTGGGTATTTTTTCCTGCACCCACTGACAGGCAGATTCCTTGACTTCAAAGGGCCCAGGCTGGAAAATTCCTGCCTTTGGAAGCTGCAAAGTGCCTTTTCCAGTGGCTAGGCTGGAGCAGGGTGGGAATTAGGCTGCAGTGGGTGCAGGGACAGGGATGCAGGTGGTGGGATTGAGGTGGGGGGGTCCTGCAGCCGGGTGTGCAGCCAGAGGAGCTGTGGGGTCAGGAACGGCTCCGGGAAGGATTGATCCCGCTTTTCCCTGGCTGCAGCTGTACCTGTGTGCCCTGGAGGGCTGCTCAGAGGGCTCCATCCTGCTGCACTACAAACACACGGGCTGTGCCCTCCTCACCTGCTTCATCTTCGCCACCCACCTGCCCGAGCGCCTGGCACCCGGCACCTTCGACTACATCGGTGAGTCCTTCATCCCAGGAATCCCTCCTGCAGCAGCAGGGACCCCCAGAACTGCAGCACAAACACATCCCTCATTCCCACTCCATTTGGGAAGGAAGAGCTCTGTGCAGGATGATAAAAGCCACAGGAATTAGTAGAGTAAATATTTAAAGGCGATGGAGGGAGGGCAGAGTGCGTGGAGGGTGCCTGAGGGAATCACGGAATCCTGGAATGGTGGGGGTGGGAAGGGACATTAAAACTCATCCCATCCCATCCCATCCCATCCCATCCCATCCCATCCCATCCCACCCCTGCCATGGGCAGGGACACCTTCCTCTAGCCCAGGTTGCTCCAAGCCCCGTCCAACCTGGCCTGGAGTATTCCAGGGATCCAGGGGCAGCCACAGCTTCTCTGGACAAGCTGAACGTCCAAGGAGTTCCCTGAGTGCTTTGTCCCTTCCTTCTGTTTGGGGGCACCTCTGTATTTTGGGGTCTTTGTGTTTTGGGTTTCTATTTTGGGTTGCCTTTGTGGTTTGGGTTCTTTTTGCATTTTGGGCTCCTCGTCCTTTTGGGTTTCTCCGTTCTTTGTGGTCCTCGCGTTTTTGGGCTCCCGTCACCGCGTCCCGTCGTTCCTTGCAGGGCACAGCCACCAAGTTTTCCACGTGTGTGGGATCCTGGGGACGCACTTCCAGATGGAGGCCATCCTGAGGGACATGGCTGAGAGGCAGGGCCGGGTGTTGCTGCCCTCCTGCCTGCAGACCCTGTGCTCGCTGGGGCTCTGCGTGACCGGCAGCCTGGTCGTCATCGCCGTCAGCTCCCGCTCCCTGCCCCTCCTCCCGGAGCCCCTGCACAGGGAAAAACCCCACTAGGATTGGGAATGGGTGCCATTCCTGCTCCTCCAACAGCCAGCACGGTGGGGCTGTGCAGGAGGGGTTTATAAACCCCGGTATTTATTGATGATCTTCTCAAGGGCTCCAGGAGCGGCGCTGGTTTATCCGCTGGGCTATAACGCTGCAAAGGGCTTTGGAGACGCTTTAAATCCGGTTGTTATCCCGGGAAAGGTGTAAAATATCCCGAATTCTATCCGGAAAAAGGGGCAGAAGTGCTGCCACTTCCCAAAGCAACGGGGATTCACCGGGTGTGCCTTAGGGAGGGGTCACGGGGAATGTGGCACCGGTTTGGAGCGACGGCCACGACCCTGGCGAGGCACGAGGGCTCCCTGACTGCCCTTCTCACCCCAAAGGGGCATCACTTCGGAATTTGAAGCCTTAAATATCCACCTTACACAGCCTTAACCCCCACCCCAGTGCCTGACAGACGTGGGATTGAGGGACCGGTTTCAAATCAGCTGCTTTGGATCAACACCTGGAAAAAGTGATTCTGGAAGAGTCAGAATCCATGGGCTGTTCCTGCAGAACAGCTGGTTTGGGGTCTCATTCTGGCATAAAGGGAAGTAATTCCTGTGGGAGAGCTGAGCTCCCCTGTTGGCAAAGCAATTCCATCCTTTCCTGGGTGTTTCTGGAGGCTGGATGGCCCCTGGGATGGAGGGAGAGCCAAACCTCCAAACACCTCTGGTTTTGGAGTCACTCACGTGGGATAATGTTGGGAATGTTCTGTTGGATGAGGGATTGAGATGGGAGCGTCCAGGAGGATGAACCACCAGCAGAGCAGGGAGTGGGATCTGGGCAGGGTGGAGCTGGGAGAAAGGCAGGGTGTGGGATTAAATACCCAAGGGATCAGACCCTGGGATTTTTAAAGCATTCCCAGAGTTATCCCTCTGCTCCTGCTGCTGCTCCTCCCTTCCCTTTACTGCTGCTCCTGGATTTTCCAGGCACAGAGCCTGGAGATCTCAGCCTGATCCGGGCGAGGGAGAGCTCAGCTGGTGGCTCCAGGAATCCAGGGAAAATCCCCTTGGGTTTTCCTACAGGAACAAGCAACCCTTCTAGGGAATATTATCAATCATACGGGTGTTTAATTAATGTTTTAATTGCCTCTGCCAAGGTAGAACTGATGCACTTTGGAGTGACAACCCAAGAGCTCATTAAAGATGGGATCATGTGGTTAAACATGGAATAACTGAATCCTGTGTTTTGAAAGCTGACCGAGATTTGTGGGAATATTTATAAGCACTGGAATGTAATTGTTTATTCGTCAATTTTATTGCATTAAAAGAGAAAACTAATATAAATCACTGATCCTAATCTGGTTTTTGCCTTGTGAGAAGAACATGGCTGGGGGAATGAATCCCTTTGGAGATAATTGCTGACAATTGCAGAGTTTATTTACCTTGGGGGGAGGGGGGAGGAATCCAGCTCTGCCTGCAGGACGTGACCGAAGGGCCTGGAAAACCCACGGGAATCATTGCAGGGCTTTTCCAGGTCATTTCACTTTTGAACTGAGGGGTTCTCTTCCTCCTCAGCTGAAAGGAATTGTAGGAAAACTGCAGCAAATTGTTAGGAGTCAATCGAGGAGGGTATTTATTTGCTGGAACGTGTTTGGTTGTGTGGGTGCCCAACCCGCAGCAAATCCCAACAAAGAGCTGAACTGCAGGACCAAACACAGGGAATCTCCCTCAGCTGCTCCTCAGCCACGTGGGTTTGGACAGGCTGGGATTGCTGGGAATGTTCACCTGGAGAAGAGAAGGCTCCAGGGAGAGCTGGATGCTGGGAACGGTCCAGAAAACAGAAGGCAGAGGGTTGGAATTCCTTTGGACTTTTTCCCTCACGGGGATAAACTCACTTGATATATTTAATCTGCACTGAAACTGTGACTCTGTGGTTTAAAACCAGTTGAGCTCAACCCCCTGGAAGCCTTTGCCGAGGGTTCAACCCTGAGTTACTTCATCCTCCACCCCAATTTCCACATTTCCTCGTCAGGAAGTTTGGGCTTTCATGAACTTGTTCCACCGGGTTTCTTACACGTCACAACAGCCCATTTGAACCTTCATTTCTCTCCATGGATCGTTTCAGGTGGAGAATGAACTGATTGACTGAGTTAATTGGGGATGAACTGATTGACTGGTTTAATTCAGGAATTAACTGATATACTAATTTAATTCAGGAGTGAACTGATTTACTGATTTCATTCAGGGATGAACTGATATACTAATTTAATTCAGGAGTGAACTGATTTACTGATTTCATTCAGGGATGAACTGATTTACTGATTTCATTCAGGAATTCATTGACTGACCGATTTAATTTGGGAATTCGCTGATTGATTTAATTCGGGAATGAACTGATTGATCTCATTCAGGAATTCACTCATTGACTGATTCACCTCCAGGCGTGGCCATAGGGGAGCCCTGGCACTGCGAATTGCTGGATGACGCCCCTTTTCCTGAGAACTGAGGCGATAAAAAGGGAGATAAACAAAACAAACAATTCCGAGGCCGGCACCGCCCCGGGACCTGGCGGGACCGGGACTCGAACCCGCGGCCTTCGCGTCCCTCCCGCCGTGTCCAGCAGGGGGCGCCCGCGCCCGGGGCCGCGCCCCTCGGCGCCGCCATGGCAACGCGGTGCGCGATGACGTCGCCGCGGCCGTGCGCGCTGATTGGCTGGATTTGAACGCGGCGGGCGCGCGGCCGCGGCTCGGACCCGGCGCGGCCCCGATCGCGACCCCCGGGCTCTGTCGCGACAGCGGCGGGAAAACCGCAACATGAAGGCGGCGTGAGTCCCTCCGCAGCCCCTTCCCGGCGCGGCGGGGGCGCGGGGCGGGTTGGGGGCTGCCGCGGGATGGGGCCCCTCGGGGTGGGGCTGCCCCTCAGGATCTCCCCCACTGCCCTCAGGACTTTCCCCTTTCCCCTCCCGGGTCCTTCCCCACCCCCGGTTCTCTCCCCCCTTCACCGTTCCCGTCCCTTCCCTCTCCCTCAGTAGGACCAAGACCCCTCGGCGGCCGAAGAAACCCACGAACCCGACGCTGAAGGACCCTGTGGGGGTGAGTGCGGGGCGGAGGGTGCGGGGAGGGGGGTCCCGGCCGGTTCCAACGCTGACCGTCCCGCTCCTCGTTCCAGGTGTACTGCCGGGTGCGGCCGCTGAGCCCCGCCGAGCAGGAGTGCTGCATCGAGGTGATCAGCGAGACCACGGTGCAGATCCACCCGCCCGAGGAATACCGCGTGTTCCGCAACGGCGAGTACCGAGAGGTAACGGCGCGGGGGGGGGAACCGCATTCCCGCCGGGAATGGGCCCGCACAAACTGCCCGTCCAACCCTGTCCAGCCTGGCCTTGGACACTTCCAGGGATGCGGCAGCAGCAGCTTCTCTGGGCAGGAATGTTGGGGGGGATGTAGAATAGTCTGGGAGCTCTTATAAGAAGAGTATAAAGTGATCTCCTAAGCCTTAAATGAAGCCGGCAAAGATTGATTAAAAGTCCGATAAACCTTCGCTCAAAAACTTAACCTGAGAAAGTGTTTCGATGGGAAAAATGAGCAGATTTGTTAAAAAAATTGAAGCAGCTTGAGAACTGAGGCTGGCCTGGGAAAAGCCATGAGTGAGGAGATGCTGGAGCAGCTGGACTTTGGCCCTGGTGGCAGTTCCCCTGCTCAGGGCTTGTGTGGGTTGTGGGGAGGGCTCAGGGGACGCTGGAGCTTTAAACTGTGGGTTCTCTGGCCAGTGAGATCCTTCTGGCCTAAAGCTCTGGGAAATGAGGCTGTTGCTGCTCATCCCATTTGTTCTCAGAGCAGTTACACTGCAGCAGCCCGTGTTCAAACACTTATTTAGTCCTAAAGCCGAGCTGAATCGTTCTGCTCAGCTGTGGGAGGTGTTCTGAGGTGTAACCCCGGGATGTTTGGAGCCAATGGACTGCTGGCCGTGCAAGCTGAAGGCTCAGGACGTGTCTCCTCTCTTGGCAGACTCAGTATTCCTTTAAGGAAGTGTTTGGCACCCTGGTGGGTCAGAAGGAGCTCTTCGACGTGGTGGCCAAACCTCTGGTGGAAGATCTGATCCGGGGCAAGAATGGTGAGCAGCTCCTGCCTGTGCCACTCCCCTGCCACCCTCATGGCCGTGATTTCACGGCTCTTGAGGTTTCTTGTGTTCTCAGGGTAAAAAGGTACATCTTGTTTGCTTTGGAGTCGTGGCTCAGCTCCTCACACAACGTCCCTGGGAGCTCTCACATCTCAGCCTCTTTGTTTTGGCTGTGATTTCCCAGGTCTCCTCTTCACCTACGGAGTGACAGGCAGTGGGAAGACCCACACCATGACGGGATCTCCTGGGGATGGAGGGCTCCTCCCACGCTGCCTGGACATGATCTTCAACAGCATCGGGCCCTTCCAGGCCAAGAGATTTGTGAGTGGCTTCACGCTGAATCCCCCCCACTGCTGCTGTGACAGCCCCAAAGCACCAGACAAGGGTTGTGTTTGAAATAAATCTGACTGAGAAACCAACCAAAACCAACCCAGCCCCTTGAGGTTTGAGGGGCAGGGCCAAGGGGGTGGCTTGGATGGACATCTCGTGAAGATGTGTGGTCTGGCTGTCCTTGAACTGCTCCTCATTCCTTAATTAACTCTTGAAAAACAAATTAAAAAAAAAAAAGAAGAAGAGGAAGCTTTCTGAGTTCTGGAGTGAAATTTTAGCCTCGAGATCCAAAAGCCTCAGGAAAGCTTGTCTAAAATCACAGAATGGTTGAGGTTGGCAAAGACCTCCAAGATCATGAGTCCAGCTTTTGACTGAACACCACCCTTGTCAACTAGACCAGAGCACAGACCAGTTAGTGTAGATGTGAGGCTTTCCTCGTGGTCAAACTTCTGGGGACTTTTAGTATCTAAATATACTTCAACAGTCCTGGAAGCCTCTTCCTTGGGAGCTTTTATGAAATGTTGTTATTTTGGAAATACCTCTTTTCTGTCAGATCCGCTTGGCAGACTGAGTGCTAGTGAGGGGCATGGAATTAATTCAAACTAATTAGTTGCCAGCTTGATGAAACAATTAGTTTTGCTGGTCAACACCTTAATTAATTTTTTTAATTGTCCAATCTTCCTGCCAGGTTTTTAAGCTGGATGACAAGAACGGGGTGGACGTTCAGACCGAGGTTGATGCTCTGTTAGAACGGCAGAGAAGAGATGCCCTGCCCATCCCAAAAACTCCCTCTGGGAAGTAAGTGACTGTTGGAACACTCAGAGGGAATTTATTTACTATAAGTGTTATTCTGTTAGTCTGGTTTTAACTTGTCTGGGTGTTTTTATCCTTCCCTCGGAGATATGGAAGTAAAATCATGGAATCCTGGGACGGTTTGGGTTGGGAGGGGCCTTAAAGATCATCTTGTTCCAACCCCTGCCATGGGCAGGGATATTCCTGTTAATTAATCAAATATTAATGGGAAGTGAGTGTATTTCATGGGGTTGGAACAGCCCCTGCTTGGCTCTGGGGCTCCCACAGGCCTCCCTGTCTCCACAGGCGCCACGTGGATCCCGAGTTTGCCGACATGATCAACGTGCAGGATCACTGCAAGGTGGAGGACGTGGATGAGGACAATGTCTACAGTGTCTTTGTGTCCTACATCGAGATCTACAACAACTACATCTACGACCTGCTGGAGGAGGCTCCCTTTGAGCCCATCAAACCCAAGTGAGTGTGGGATCCTGCCCTTCCTGCTCCACTCAGGCTTTTGCAGCAGCTCCACCAGGTCTTTGTGGCTGTAGTCTTGCTGAGTCTGCCTCGAGTCACAAGAATCCTTTAAAAAATCCCATGGAAAGGTGGTGGCAAAGGAGTCCAGACAGGAATATCTCAGTGTGCCAAGTACTGATGCTTGTTGTGACTCGCTGCTCCCTTCCTCGTCACAGTGGGGGATTGATAAGCAAATATTCAGTTAGGTGGGCAGTCCCACTGAGATCCCAAATTACTCCTGCTGTTCTGAGCACAGTTCTAGCAGGTGACTGCAGCTTGGAGCAAGCCTTTCCACAGCTGACCTTTTTTACCCCTGGAAACAGTGTCTTGGGTGAAAAAATGCTGTTCAGTCGCTCCATAGTTAATTCCCATTTGCATATGATCTCACCTGATGTCAGTAATTCCCATAAACCCAGCAGTGAATTGTCTCCCAAATGAAATGATGGATATTTCTGCAAAGGTGTGGAGTCTAAAACTGGTAAATCTTGACACCAGCAGGAAAAAAAAAATCTGCAAATTGGCCTTTGAAAACGTTTATTTAAATTCTAAATCCATTCAAGGAGCCCATCAGCACATGTGTTAATTAAAGAGCTGGCTGATTTACAAAGACCAGCTAGAGCAAAGCAGGCTGTGTCTCTCAAACATCAAGAGCTGTCTCCAGGGCACTGGTCTGAAAAGGGTTTGAATGTCTGTGAAGGCTTTGGAAACAATGACATGAGCTTAGCGTTGTGTTTCTGCCCAAAAAAACAGCCTAGGAACACTCTTGGCTTGTTTCTGTTGGTGGAAGCTGCAGTGTGTTATATGTGGAGAGATTTTAGGTGCAAACTTGAATGACTTAACGTTTTTACCCCTGTTTTCTTGGTAGGTGGAACAGTTGCAACACCCCTGTGCGAAATGGAGACTTTATGTATGTGCACAGCCTATTATTGCCACTGTCAAAGCGCCACTTTCCTTCAGTAGAAGCAGAAAATAGACTGATTCCCTGTCCCTTCTTGCTTTCCTAGCGAATACTGAGCGCTGTCAAAGCCCCCCTGCTTGTGTGTGCTTGTAGAAAAGCAGTAGCTGCCACCAAAGCAGTGATTCCCAGCAAAAACAGCAATTAAATGTAGCTGCTCAATTAAAGCAGTAGCTCAAGTGTCACTAATCTTGGCTGGGTGTGTGTCCGTGTCCTTGTGTTTCCTCTTCCATCCTCTGTGCAGATAATCCACGTAGTCACTCTGAATTTTTGCACTTGACCATAATTTGCATGACAATGGTGTACAGAAAACTATTCTAATGGGTTTTTGGGGTTTTTTTTTGTCTGTTTGTTTTATTTCCTCCTTTTCCCAAAGACCTCCCCAGTCCAAAATGCTCCGGGAGGACCAGAACCACAACATGTACATCATGGGCTGCACGGAGGTGGAGGTGAAATCCTCAGAGGAAGCTTTTGGAGTTTTTTGGAGAGGTAAATCTTCCAGAATTCAATGCAGAATTCACAGAATCCTGCAATGCTTTGGGTTGGAAGGAGCGTAAACTGTCACCCAGAATTGTGTCACCCAGAGCCCTGTTGTTGGGGTCTGCTCTGCTGCAGGTCAGAAGAAGAGGCGCACGGCCAACACGCAGCTGAACCGCGAGTCCAGCCGCTCCCACAGCGTCTTCTTCATCAAACTGGCTCAGGCCCCGCTGGATGCAGATGGAGACAACGTCCTGCAGGTGAGCTCTGAGCAGCTGAGCCTTGGGAAACCCTTCCCGTGTCTTAAATTCCCCCAAGGGACAGAATTAATCTCCTTTTTGTACTGAGAATAAGGCCTTAAAGTCACAGACTGCTGAGTGGGGAAGGACCCACGAGGATCACCGAGTCCATCCCCTGGCCCTGCACATGGAGGGTGGAGCTGCTGGTTCCTTTGGTTTTCACCTTTTCCTTTATTAGGAATGTAAAATCTGGAGGATTTGGATGAGGATAGTTGTTGTATCCCTCCTGTGGGCCAGGACACAAGGGAGCTGCTAAACTTCCTAGGAAAAGCAGGCGGTGCCCAGGCCTTGGGCTGTAAAAACACCCTCTGACCTTATTTAAGGGCTCAAGATGTATTATTTTGAAGTGTTCATGCTGCTTTGGGGGGTGGGGTGTTCCCCCCACGCCTTTTCCAGGAACATGGAGGTGATTATCCTTTGTTTCCTGTGCCAGGAGAAGGAGCAGATCACGCTGAGCCAGCTGTCCTTGGTGGATCTGGCTGGAAGTGAGAGAACCAACAGGACAAAAGCCGAGGGGGACAGGCTGCGAGAAGCAGGTGGGAACCACCTTTAGGCACCCTGCTAATTGCTGTGCTAATTATGCTCCCATTAATCTTGTCTCCTGGTAGAGACATCCCGGGAAGAACTGAAGTGCTGTGTTGTGATGATCAATTATCTGATTTGATGGCCTGAAATCCTCCGGTTTGGAAACCACAAGTTTTCAGGAGCACTTGTTCTGCTCCTTCAGTTAATTGGAGCAGTTATCTGTAACAAACACAACGGAGGGCAGGCAATTTATCCTCCAAGAAACTGCTGCTTATGGAGTTTTTGCTCTGCCTCTGTTTTTTTTTCAGGTAACATCAACCAGTCACTGATGACGTTGAGAACCTGCATCGAAGTTCTGCGGGAGAACCAGTTATACGGGACAAACAAGGTGTGGAGCCCTCAGCCCAGCATCCTGTCCTTCCATGAAGAGCTGGAGTGCTGAAAACTCACTAAACCCTTCCCGTGCCTTGTTTTCAGATGGTTCCCTACAGAGACTGTAAACTGACGCATCTCTTCAAGAACTACTTCGACGGCGAGGGGAAAGTCCGTATGATCGTGTGTGTCAACCCCAAAGCTGAGGACTACGAGGAGAGCCTGGTAATGCCCTGCACAGCTTATTGCTGTCCCTCCTGCTCCTTTCTTCACATGTCCCACTCAATCCTTGCGCTTGAATAGATAAGAAGAATTATCCTTCTTTTTGTTTGAGCGCTTAAGGTAATCAGTTATAGTTAAAATTACAGCTGCTACTTGCTTGTGAAGTAGGGAAGGTTTCACTTATTTGTGAAATAGAGCTGGATAATGTTTTATTGACTGGCCAGTGTCAGAGTGACGTGTGTCGTGGCTCTGCCCTTTGCAGCAGGTGATGCGCTTTGCGGAGATGACGCAGGAGGTGGAGGTGGCCCGGCCCGTGGACAGGCCCCTGTGCGGCCTCACCCCCGGCCGGCGCTTCCGCAACCAGGCGTTCCGGGAGGAGCTGGCCAGGAAACTGGAGCTCAGGGGGGGCCCGCTCGGTGGCGGTGAGTATTGGGGCGTGGGGGCAGGCTGGGAGAGCTGGGGGGTCACCTGCACAAGAGAAGGGTCCAGGGAGCCCCTTCCGGGGCCTAAAGCGGCTCCGGGAGAGCTGGAGAGGGACTGGGGATAAGGGATGGGACAAGGGGGAATGGTCTTGAGATGAAGGAGGGAAGGTTTAGATGGGATACTGGGAAGGAATTGCTGGCTGGGAGGGGGGGGAGGCCTTGGCACAGGTTGCCCAGAGAAGCTGTGGCTGCCCCTGGATCTCTGGGAATGTCCAAGGTTGGACGGGACTTGGAGCAGCCTGGGCTGGTGGGAGGTGTCCCTGCCCATGGCAGGGGGTGGGACTGGATCATCTTTGAGATCCCTTCCAATCCAAACCATTCCATGATTCTCTGGTTACAGCACAGTTAAAAGCTGTTTTAAAACAAATTCTTTGAGCCTTGAAAGTGCAAAAGGAACTTCAGTGGCCTGTTTGTTAGGAGCCCTCTCTGCAGTGGGAGCTGCTCCTTCCTTACTGCTTGTGGTGCAAACACGGTCACTGAGCAAGCCTAAAGGAGGAATGCTCTGTTATTGGGGGTGACTCCATGGTCCCATTATTGCAGCTCCTATTGCTGAGGACGATACTTTGGTGTTTCTACATGTTTAGGGCCTGCTTTAGAAATCCAGAGCTGCCTGGAGGTTTTGGAAAGCAAAGAATTGAGAATGACACATTTAATCTTCACTCAGCACCGTCAGCTCTTCTGAAAACCTATAGCTCTCCTTAATTATTCCCAGTTCTGCCTGCTCCACGATCCTGTGGAGTGGATGCTCTGTGTGTGTGTTATCCACTGGAATTTTGCTGTCCTGTGACTTGCTGACAGACCTCCTTGCCTTTCAACCCTGCAGAAACAGAAGAGCAATCTGTGGCAGAAATGCTTTTGCAGAACTTCCCCCCGTTGCCCTCGTGTGAGCTCCTGGACATCAACGACGACCAAACCCTTCCCAAGCTCATCGAGGCCCTGGAGCAGCGCCACAGAATGAGGCAGATCTTGTCAGAGGAGTTTGCCAAAAATGGTAAGAATTTGGGCATCAGGGCAGAGCTTGATTTTTGGGGCCCTTATTGCTCCTGGAGGCTCCCTTCTGTACCAGCAGGAGATAATTATCTTGTCTGCATCCATCATTTCACCCCTTTTCTGAGGTCATTAAAGAGCTGGTGGCTTTGAGGCGGGAGGAGGAAAGCAGAACTGCTTGGGGTGTCGTGGAGATCAGGTGAGAAGCTGAACTACCTCCATTCTCTTCCAGTGCTTGCCTTTAAAACAACACTGCAGGAGTTCGACTCCAGTGTCTTATCCAAGGAACACTATATCCAAGGAAAGCTCTCTGAGAAGGAGAAAACAATAGCGGGGCAGAGAACGGAGCTGGAACGCCTGGAGAAGAAGATTAAAACCTTGGAATGCAAGGTCAGTTTGGGCACTTTCAAGCACAAACCACATTTTGTATGCACCACTTGGCAAGCTCTGTGACATCAGAAGTTGCTGGATATTGGAAACAAGATAAAAAGGATTTTGTGGGGAACTTCGCCCAATATTTTTCGGCTTTTTTAGTATGTTAAAATGGTCAATGTGTAATTTAAAACATATATTTATGGTCACATAACTGGCAACTCAGGGCTCAGATGGTTGTGTTACTGAGAAGTGTATCCAAATCCTTCCTGTCTTCCTGCAGATCGATATTTTGGAGAAAACTACCACAATTTATGAGGAGGACAAGAGGAATCTTCAGCAGGAACTGGAGACCAAGAGCCAGAAGCTGCAGCGTCTGTCGTCAGACAAGAGGAGGCTGGAGGCCAGACTGCAGGGAATGGTGACAGAGACCACCATGAAATGGGAGAAGGAGTGTGTAAGTGCTCTGCTGTGTCCACCCCACCTCTGTGGGTGTACTATGTGCACACTTCAGCAGCTGGAATCTGTTCCTCGGGGCTTGGGCCACCCTTAGGGAGTGATTCTCTTGCAGAAGCCCAGGGTCAGAATCTCCCATTTTTCCTTATGGAAGTTCTTGCTCAGCTCAGCTCTGGGCAAGCAATAAGGAGAGGAAAGCTGAGCTTGACGACCTTGGAGGTCTTTTCCAACCCCAGTGATTCCACGTTTTCCTGTGAAGTACCTGATGCGTTCCCTGCCTTGTCCTCGCAGGAGCGCCGTGTGGCAGCCAAGCAGCTGGAAATGCAGAACAAGCTCTGGGTGAAGGATGAAAAGCTGAAGCAGCTGAAGGCCATTGTCACTGAACCCAAGGAGAAGCCAGAGAGGCCCTCGAGGGAGAGGGACCGAGAGAAGGCTGTGCAGAGATCGCTGTCTCCTCCCCCAGTGCCCGTAAGTCGCCTCCAAACACTAACTGACAGGGGAAAAACATATTTTAAGGATGAAGTGCAGGTTAAAAAGTAGTTCCCAGGCACAGAATTTGAGTAGCTGCAACTGCCTTTGAATTCTCTGTGTCCTGTGTTTACCTGTGCTCCCACCTCCTCCTGCTGCTCCAGTGAGGAAACCCCTGAGTCTTCGCTGTCACCTCAACACTGCACTTATCCAGCTGAGTGTTCCCACACTGCCAGCATTCCCTGTTCACGGCTTCAGGAGCTGCTGTGGTGTGTGTTCTCGTGTTCACTAACTCCTCTCCCCTTCTCTGCAGGGCTCTAGTCCCTTTGCTCAGGGGGGGCACAGCCAGCGCCTCGGGAGCCCCCCGCAGGGGCCCAGACGTTCTAACTCCTGTAGCAGCATTTCTGTGGCCTCCTGCGTCCTGGAGTGGGAGCAGAAAACCCCTTCTCACAAGCAGAGCGCTTCTTATGCCAGGACTAAACAAGAGCCAGAGCCAAGTAGAGGCTGTAACAGCTCCCACAGAAGGCGAGGGATGTGCTGGACTGGAGTCCTTGAGGTGCCCAGGCACAGAGAGGAGCTAGAGGTAGAAGAGGATCACTGCTTCAGGGTTAGTGCTGCTCCCTCCAAAGCTCAACCTAGTGGGGCTTAGTCTGGCTTAAAGCTCTCCTGCCTTGAGCACCCCTAATGTAGAGTAGAGCTTCCCCCTGACTTTCTCCTGGGATGGTGCTGGGCCCAGACTGGGCCTGGCTGTTCTCTCTGCCCTCTTGTGTTCAGATCCTCCTCAGACCTCGAGGGTGTGTCAGCCTGGCCTGAGCAGGCTCTTCCTCGAGCTCTGAGTGTCCCTGTGCTTTCCCTCGTGTCTGTCTCCTCCAGTCCCTCCTCCTGCATTTGCCAAGGCCTGCTTGGGCAGCTTAAGGTGGTCTGGAAATAGTGCTTGGATAAACATCCCACCTGTGGCTCAGCTGGGACTCTCTTACAAGGCTCTTCCTTCATTTCCACATCTGCACAGAAAATGGGGGCTCTGAGTAGTGATTTCCACCCAAACTGCTGCCTGTAAATGATTATCAGTGGTGGTACCTTGTGGCACTGTAAAATCTGGTAAATCTGAGAAGGTTGTACAAGTTTATCATGGCATCATTCATTTTTGAGAGTGTTCCCAAACTTCTGCCAGAGTATTGCAATCCTTTATTCGTTTGTATTTGTTTCAATGGAAGATTTTTGCTGAAAGCCACATTTCCCTGTAGGTGTTTAAGTTTTAAGAGGTGCTTTTAGACCTGTAAGAGGTTTATCTGTGCAGGGCAAAGAATGTGTAGTGGTTGCTCATCTGAAGATACAAGCAGGTGGGATTTGCATCCATGGCTTTGGGTTGTGTCAGGATTGGGAAGCCTCCAAAACTCCTGTGTAAATGGAACAGACTGCAAATCCTCTTTCAAAAGCCCATTCCAAGACCTTGTTCTGATTTTCCTGAGCACCTGACAATAATTCTGATGTTCATGAGATGCAGTAGATGAGCTTCAGTCATTTCCCATGGATTTCCAACAGCTGAGTTTGGAGCAGTAGCACAGGGAATGTTTCCTGTGCCCTGTGGACCCAGAGGCGCTGGGAATCCATCCTCCTGCATCCTCCAGAGCTGTTGGGAATCCATACTGAGGATGGATTTGCTTGCTTTGCTCCCCCCAAATTACAGTTTGGATCACAAATGAATCCATGGAGACACAAATTCCTGTTTTCTGCTTGGTTAAGCTATTCAGAAATCCCAGACTATCCTGAGTTGGATGGGATCCATCAGAACCATCCAGTCCAACTCCAGGCCCTGCACAGGATCCCAGCAATCCCACCCTGTGCCTGGGAGTGTTGTCCAAATGCTCCTGGAGCTCTGGCAGGTTTGGGGCTGTGAGCACTGCCCTGGGGAGCTGTCCCAGGGTGGACAGAGTGGGACAAGCCCTCCTTTGACCGGCTGATGATGGAAATTTGGGAGGAGATTGCCAAACACAGATTTCCCCTTCGAGGAAACTTCACTGCGTGTGGGACGCGACAACACTAAAACTCCCAAGGAATAGGAATTGGCACAGAATATTCCATTCTAACTTCCTGCCAGGCTCCTGGAGCCTTCTGGGGTCCCACCTTAGGGCACTTTGGGAGCAGACCTGCAGTGATTTCCCATGTTCTGACTTCTCCTGCCTCTCTCCAGAACGCGCCCCCCGTGCGGCTCCGGCACCGCCGCTCCCGCTCGGCCGGCGAGCGCTGGGTGGACCACAAGCCCCCCTCCAACTTGCCCACGGAGACGGTGCTGCAGCCCCACGTGCCCCACGCCATCACCGTGGCCACGGCCAGCGAGAAGGCCCTGGCCAAGTGTGACAAGTACATGCTGACGCACCAGGAGTTGGCCTCCGACGGCGAGATCGAAACCAAACTCATCAAGGTGAGGGCGGCTCCTTCCTCGGCAGCTTGGCCAAAACCTCTTCCTGGCAGTTTATCCCATGGGTTTGGAAAAGGTAACATTGGACTCGACCCTCTAAGAGTTGGTTTGAAACTCCCTTGCACTTGGATTCGAGGGGGCTGAAAATCCTCTTCTTGAGCTTTGTCGTTGTATCCTATAAACCATCATAGTCTTGTTCATCTCACCATTTTCCTTCAGGAGTTCAGGAAGGATTTCCTTCCTGGAAAGGGCATTTCAGGAAGGATTCCCTCCTATCAGGCATTGGCAGGGGCTGCCCAGGGAGGTGGTGGAGTCCCCATCCCTGGAAGTGTTCAACAAAACGTGTGGGTGTGGCACTTGAGGACAAGGCTGGGCGGTGAACATGGGGGTGGTGCTGCACTGAGGGTTGGACTTGATGGTCTTAAAGGTCTTTTCCAACCTTAACCTTTCCAACCTGTGATTCCCTGATTCCCAGTTGCTGTGTGTTTTCCCCTGGTAAAAGGCAATAATCCATTTGCAGTGAAATTTTGGGATTGGTGGGTGCAGCTGATCTTGTGGAATCAGGATTGATTTCCATGGTGGGAATTACCTGGTGCAGGGATGGATGCTGGAAAGCTCCAGGACATAATTCCTGGGATCACACCGGGGAGGCAGCCTTGGCTTTGAACTCCTGCAATGTTCTGTCCTTCCCTGAGACAAATCCAGAGCTCTTCTTAACTTGTTACAAGAAGCTTTTGGTTCCTTTCTCACCATCCCAGGCCTTGCAGTATCGCCTCTTTAATTGGAGTTTCAAAAAATCCCTCCCTCCTGAAAGGTCCCCTTGGAGGCCCCAAAAGCAACGTGACAACATCCCTGTCCATGCTGGGGGTGGAACTGTTAGAACTACAGGAGGATATTTGTGCCTGAGGTTTTTGGGGGAGTCTTGCCCTGCTGACCTGACAGTTCCTTGTCTCTGCTCCGGGTTCCAGGGGGATGTTTTCAAAACCAGGGGTGGTGGCCAGGCTGTGCAGTTCACTGACATCGAGACCCTGAGGCAGGAATCTCCCACTGGGTGAGTTGGGCCTTTCATCTTGGGATCTGGGGCTGTGGAACTCCAGGAGTGCTCATGGAACCACTTCTGGTCCCGGTGATCCAACGGGAAGTTGTTGCCCTCCAGCTTGAAATCGTACAAATGTAACTTGGAGGCTCTGGATGCTGAAGGTGCTTTTAAGGCTGGTTTGCTGCTGGGGGCAAAGGTTTATTCTGGAAGTGTGGAATGTGCTCTCCTGTGCACAAGGATCTGCCAAGTCACAGGGTTTTTGTGCTCTTCCCTCATGTCCCTGTTCCAGGAGGAAGCGACGCTCGTCCCCTTCCCATCCCGACCCCCTGGGGGAAGCTGCAGACTCAGAATGGACTGATGTGGAAACCAGAGTAAGATAACAGGGAAAAGGGGAACATGGATGGTCACTGGATCTGGAAGGGGTTGGGTTGGAAGGGACCCTAAAGCTCATCCTCTTCCTCCTGGGATGGTGTCCACGGGCTGGGGCACCTTCCACTAGCCCAGGTTGCTCCAACCCCCATCAGACCTGGCCTGGAAGAACATTCCAGGGATGGGGAGTCCAAAACCTCTGTGGGCAATGATCTGGATGAGAATTTGGGATAATGCTGAGCTGGGGGTGGTGGGAGCAGCAGAGCCTGATCTGTGTGTGTTCCCAGTGTTCCACGGCAGTGGAGATGAGAGCAGGATCAGTTCTTGGACCTGGATATCAGCACCATGCTCAGCCCAAGTAAGTGCTCCTGGGAGGCTCATTCCCTCTCCTGATAACTCCTAAAATTAGGGAACTTTTCCTGACCTCGCTTGTAGTTGTTGTAACTTATGAATAATTCAAATAAGACTTGGGTTTACGTTCCCCAAAGCAGTAAAATGCAGGTGTTTCTGGGGTTAAATGTTCCATCTCATAGCACAGGAGGGGTGTGAGGGAAACTGGGTGGTGGCTGCTCCTAAAGCTGCTCTGGGTGAGCTCTGAGCACTGTTTGTGGCTCTTTCCCATTCTAGGCGAAGAAAGCCCTGAATTTCTGCTGGAATTTCTGCTGGAATTTGCCCTGGATTTTCCCAGGCTGGTGGATTCTTTGCTGCCAGTGTCACATGTCACAGACCCTGCTTTGTCCTCACTCCAGGCTGGTGTTATTAGGGTGGCCTGTGCTAGGAAATGGTTCCACGGGTGATATCTGTGATCCCAAAGAAGCTTCTTACGGATGTCTATATTTTCCATGAATTTAGGGGGGTTCTGGAATTCCAGACACCTTCTGCCTCATGTATGGGGCTGTATCTTCACAGCCTTGTGCCACAAGGCTTCTGCCTTGGGGATTTCTCCAGTTTCTCCATTCCACACTCCCAGATCCACCTCTCCCTTTCACTCCCGCTCCCCTCAGGGCCTCTGTTCTGAGGAGCCCCGAAGGCTGCTACGGATTTAGCTGCAGTGCTGCACTTTAAGGGGGTTTTTAGGCCATTTCCCGTTTTATTGTAACCAGCAACAGCTTGGGAATATGAATTTATCCTTGAAAGAACGACCCTTGAGTATTTAAGGTTTAAATCGGCCCCTTGTGACATGCCAGTGTTCCCAGGGACAGAAACCCTGAGGAGAGCAGTGGGCACTTGGCATCAGCTCCCTGTTGTGTTTGTTGTGCCAGTGTTTGACACCTGGAGGGAAGGAAGGGAGAGGGGGATTTCCTCCCAGCTGTGCTGAGAAGTTTCTCTGTGTGTCCTTGCAAATGTGTTAAAATAAATCCTTTTAGCTCTTCCAGACCCTGTTGTGGTGGTTTGGGGCAGTGGCTGAGGGAGCCCCACAGCTCCTGCCCGTGTCCTGTGCAAAGGAAAGCACTGTGGGTGATTCTGAGGGTGAAATCATGGAACCTGCCTGGATCCCCAGATGGGCTTTGGACAAGTTTGTTTTCAGCTCTGCTTTTGGGGCAGTTGGGTCCCATCTGAGTGGTTACCTCGTTATAAGGGAATTTTAGAATCCCGGAATCCCAGAGCGGTTTGGGTTGGAAGGGACCTTAAATCCCACCCCATCTGACCCCTTGCCATGGGCAGGGACACCTTCCACCAGCCCAGG
>JAWWES010000018.1:1216364-1242722 GCA_035583135.1 Lophotriccus pileatus | reverse complement strand
CCAGGTTGGATGGGGCTTGGAGCAACCTGGGCTGGTGGAAGGTGTCCCTGCCCATGGCAGGGGGTGGGACTGGATGGGCTTCAAGGTCCCTTCCAACCCAAACTATTCCAGGATCCATACAACCAGGAATAAGCAGGATAATACAAACTCCATATCACTTCGCTTGGCCCTTGAATAGGACCTTTTTATTAGGTCAGAAATGTTCCTGACTTCTTCTCATCTGACTCCTCATTTCCTGTTTTCTTCAGGGACCTGGCAGGAAAAAGACACTGAACCACCACAGGGAAAGTCATTCTTGCTCGTCCACTAAAATTCAGGACAGGCGAAAGTTTTCACACGGGTTCCCCTGGGATTCCCTGCCCTGCTCTGCACACACAAGTGGTTTAAATCATCCAGGCACTCACTTGAACTGGGCTTAATCTCCAACCCCCTTGAGATCAGCCCATCTCCAGTTACTGCTCCAAATTTTTAATTTTACTGCTGCTTTTTACATCTTGGAGTTGTTTTCTAATGGGACTTAAGCAGTAGAAATGTTTATATTTTTATATATTTTACGTGTATGTTTATATAAATACTCTGGTAAAGATGTCCAGGCTTGTTTTCAACCTACCATGGATGACTAAATGGGCTCTGCAGGCCTTGGCTTGGTCCCTCCACTGCATCTTTTGGGGATGGAGGGGTTGTGTCCCCCCTGAAAAGTTTGTGTACAGGGAGAGTGGGGGGGTCAGGAAAACTCTTCCGTCCCTGGAATGTTCCAGGCCAGGTTGGATGGGGCTTGGAGCAACCTGGGCTAGTGGAAGGTGTCCCTGCCCACAGCAGGGGGGTGGAATGGGATGGTCTTTAAGGTCCTTTCCAACCCAAACCATTCCAGGGTTCCAGGATTCCACGATCAAAGGAAGGTCACTGTGACACGAGCCTGGAGAAGTCACGAGACTGCCAGCACAGGGACAGCCCTTCCAGCACCTCCCAGCTCTGGGAAAGCCCTCCTTGGCCGAAGGCAAAGCCCCACGTTGGGAGCAGAAGCGTTCCTGGAAGCGCCGGAGCTCCCGCGCGGCTCCATCGTCGTCCTCCGGCTCCGCGTGCTCGGAGCGGCGCCAGCCCCAGAGCCGCTGCCAGGCCAGGAAGGGCTGGGGAGGAGAGGAGCCTATCACCGCTCTCACACACGTTTCTAATGCCTGCCTCGCTGCTGAACATCTGGGAGGGATGCCTGTTGTGCTCCCAGAGCCATTTGCTTTGGCTGCGCCGAGGCTTTTCCAGCGGGGCCAGGCCGGGCCAGGGATCTGCGGAGGCTGCGGGAGGGAGAGATGTTTTAGAAGTGCACGGCAGGTAATTAATGGCTTCCTGAGAGCTAGAACCAGCTGGAAGGTTTTATTTCCAAAGAAAAATGGCTTTGTGAGAAAATGCTTTCTCTTTGGTTGTGTCTTCTATTGAGAATTTGGGAGGTTTTCTTAAAAAAAGGATATTATGATCTTTTTAGTTGTTGGAAAAGCCCCTTCTCAGCCCAGAGTTTCCTGCTTTTTGGGAGAAAGACCCAGGCAACTGGTGACAGGATGAGAGGACAGGATGAGAGCCTCCAGCTGTGACAGGGGAGGGTCAGGTTGGACATCAGGAGGAATTTCTCCCTGGAAAAGGTGTTCAGGCCTTGGCAGGGGCTGCCCAGGGAGGTTTGGAGTCCCCAGCACTGGAGGTGTCCAAGGCAGGCCTGGCTGTGGCACTCAGTGCTCTGGGCTGGGGACAAGGTGGGGATGGGCACAGGGTGGATCCATGGGCTGGGAGGGCTTTTCCAACCTCAGGGATCCTGGGATTCTGTAAATGATGGACAAACCCAGGGGAAAATAGAACGTGAGTGGAAAGGGCCTGTCAGCAGAAAGGCAAGGCAGGACGTGGGACGTGGGCAGGGCCCTCCTGCCCTGCCTGCACTCAGGAGCCACCGTGTGGCATCACCCTCGCTGTCCATCGATGCGGGAGCTCATCCACGTCCAACAGCCACGGAGGAACAACGGCGTGGAGGGGTCTGTTACGTTCAATTATCGTTGAAACAATTCGATTAGGCTCCCTGCTAATTAACAACCTGAGTGCGAGGTGACCGGGGGGGACATCGGAGCATCCCCTCGGGCCTTCGGCGCGGCTCTTCCAGCTCTGCCCGTCCTGGATGGCGCTGCTGCTCCTCTTTCCCTCCTTCCCCGTTAATTGTTCGCGCTCCCCGTGTGCCTCCAATCCATTAGTTCCACTTTCAGGGATCGTGGCAGGCAATAACCCCTCTGCTCTGCCGAGGGCTTCCCGCAGCATCCCGCGCGGCTCATCCCGCTCCTAAGGCGGCTGGAGCGGGGGATCAGCGCCGCCCGATCCCCCCCGGGGCCGCGCCTGCAGAGGGCCGATAAGGGAATCGGATTTTCCCGGCGACACCAGAGGTGAAATCCAAGGATCCCGAATATTTAGTGATGTTTACCCACAGTAATCAGCTTCTCAAATAGATGTCACCGGCAAGGTTTGTGCTGCATTGATTGCAGGGCCCCCGCTCGCTGCCCAGGGGCAAACAGCTCTGATTAATATTTCACAACACTTTTCCTTTTTTTTTTAGCCCTCTTTTTTTTTTTTTTTTGCTGCTCAGAGAGCCTTGATAGAGAGAGACAGAATATTTTACCATCTCTTGTGTTTGCCTGCTCCAGTAATCATTGGATTCAATCACTCTTGCAATGTTTTTATGAATTAATAACAGGCACTTTGGAGGGCTGGCGGGGAGATGGGAAATGCAATCTGTACAACCTTAATGAGCACCGTGGGGACCTGGTACCATGGTTTCCGAAATCCTCTCTGTGCTTCGCTCTAAATCATTGTCTCTCCAATTACCTGCTCGCAGCCGGCCCTGGATGGCTCTCCTTGGTGCTGAGTACACCTGGCTCCCCGCTGGCTGCTGCTCCCAGCGCCAGGAAAAGCTTCCTCTGGAAGCTGGCCCAATTAAATTTCCTTTTTTTTTTTTTCTATTTTATCTCTTTTTTTTTTTTTTCCCTCCTTTAATAAAAGCTCACCTTTGTCAGCGCTGACAAAATGTTTGTCTTTGCTGCCTCATTAGTGTTTGCTGTGCTGGAGCAGCGGGATGGAGCCGTGGAGAGGAGTGGAGGTGGCAAATGAGAGTTTGGGGCGTTTTGCTCTGCAGTTCACTGGGGGAGGGAGGTGGAACTGGGTGAGGGGGGGTCTGCCTCTGATTGCCACAACTGCAAACCAGGAGAAAGCAGGGCCAGGCATGGTGGGGACACTGGAAGGGGCCACGAGGGGCTCCGTGGTGGGCACCGATCCACAGAATCATGGAATGGAACCGTGGAATCACTGAGGTTGGGAAAGCTCTCTGAGATCAGCACTGCCAAGCCCAGCAGGGCTTTTAAATCCCTCCAGGGATGGGGACTCCACCTGGGCAGCTGGGCCAGGGTTCCACAACCCTTTCCATGAAGGAATTTTCTCCAATCACCAGCTTAAGCCTTGCCTGCCACAAGTTGAGGCCAGTTGCTCCCGTCCTGCCACTTGTCACTTGGGAGGAGGGCTGGGACCTCTCAGTGATCCCCCAAACCCATTGCCCTGTCCCACCAGAAGAGTCTGACCCCTGATTCCCACCTCCTGATCCCCACCCCTTGATTCCCACCCCGATTCCCGTTTTTCCCCACCTCCTGGGCAGCCCAGACATGCGGAGCGCTCGAGGCTGTCGGATCCCAGGGGGCCTTGGAGGACGAGCATCCAGACACCCAGACGTGCAGCTGCACTTTTAAGACTTGTCTGAGTGGAAATTTGGCCACGGGCAGCACAATTGTGTTTCAGGCCTTGAAGCCAAGTGGAGTCATTAAATCCTCCCCTGGAGAGAGCCGGGCTCTTGGGAGGGCAGAGTTTTACAGCTCCGGTGTTGGGTCGTGATCCAACCTCAGGTTGGTGTGAGTTTGTGGAGTCCTGAAATAGCAACTGGTGAGAGACTTTGCATGGAATCCTGGAATATTTTAACTTGGAAAAGCCCTCTAAGACCACTGAGTCCCACTGTCCCCCAGCACTGCCCAGGCCACCACTCATTCATCCAAGTCCCCAAGTGCCACATCCACAGGGCTTTTAAAGCCCTCCAGGAATGGGGACTCCACCCCTGCCCTGGGCTTGATTTCCTCTTGTGAGAGTCATCCCAGAGAGGTGGCACAGCTGTTGGTGCGTGGGCTTGCTCCCAACATCCCTGGGAGCTCAGATCCTCCTTGGGTGTTTGGGAAGTGGTGCTTCCTCCTTTGGATCATCAGCTCACTGCGAGATGGGGGGTGGCAACTGTGGGTGAGGTCTCTGTTGAGGCCGCTGGGTTTGCAGGGCTGGTTTGCAGGGTTTGCCCCTGGAATCATCCTCAGGCCCCCACACTGCTTTCCCTCCTGGAATTTTTGACTGAGGACTAAGCAAATGAAAGGAGCAAAGGGCTGAAGAACACCTCCTTCTCCGAGAGCCGGCACTGCCCACGCCTGCGCTGGCAGGATAGAGACATTCCTGCCTCTCCTCTGGACAGCCCAGGAACAGCCAGCAATGCCATGACAATGCACCTGGCTGAGCATTTCACAAGTGCCTGATTAACTTCCAACCCCCTCCACAGAAAATCCCCCAACTTTTATGAGCAGACCCAACCGAGCTCTGGCTTCGGCGGCTTCTCAGTTTTCCCCCTGCTCTGTTTATTTTCTGGGCCTTTTTAATTGCTTTTAGAGACTGTTCTCAGCCTGCAGCTATTTGGGAGCTGTGGGATGCAGATCTCAGCCTGGGTGAGTAAGAAGTAATTTATAGACACTTGGCCAGCCCCTCTCCAACATTTTCTGCTGCCCAGACGGGCGTTACGGCGCGGCCGACGCGCCACGACACGTGTGGAGGGGGCTTTGGAGCGGCACCTCCCGCTCCCCAGCGGGCTCCAACTGGTGTGAACTGGGCAGTGCTGGGCAGTGATGCTCCCTTCCAGCCCAGCAGGGCCGGGGGCACGGCTGTGCCTGGCCACAGAGCGGCACAGCAGGGATGAGCTGCTGGAGAGGGTCATGGAAAAGGAATTTCCCCCCAAAACAAGGTCTGGTTGTGAACCTTTTTCCTGGCGAGGGGTGAGCCAGGCAGTGATTTCCCATCCTGATTTATAGCCAGTGTAGATGGTGTGCTCCAGGTCTGGAGCAGAGCCAGCTCTCTGCTGAGGTTCCTGCTGGTGAGGAGTGCTGGGATCGTAGAAATGTAGGAGATCCTGAGCTGGAAGGGACACACAAGGATCATCGAGTACAAATCCTGGCCTTGCACAGGACAACCCCAACAATCCCACTGTGTGCCTGAGGGATGTGAGGGGTGAGTTGGCACCCACCACCCTTCTGGGTGGCAAAGGGACACCCTGGGCACCCCCAGTGCTGGCCAGTCCTGTGCACTGAGCATCCCTGGTCCTGCCCTGGGGATCCCTGTCCCTCCTGTCCTGAGCATCCCTGTCCCTCCTGAGCATCCCTGTCCCTGTCCTGCCCATCCCTTCTCCTTCCCTCACCTCTGCGGTGCCAGCTGACTTTTTTTATTTGAATTTCTTTTCTTTCCCCCTTCCCTCTGATCCCGCTGGTGCTGCGAAGCCCGGAACAATAGCCGGGATTTATCCGGAGCTCCCATCCTGCCAGCTGGCGGCAGCTCCGCTTCTCATCCCTTTCCAGGGCTCTTAAAGACACCCGGCCCCAAAACCGGGGGGTGGGTTGCTCCGACAAGTCCCTGCTCTCTTAAATGCCTGGGCACTGATACAATTAATGTTTAGCGCGGCATTCTTGTTTCCTGGTTGCCATTCTCCGCCGCACAATGGGCTGTTTTGCCCATGAAATTACTGCTCTGATTAGGAGGAATCTGCCCGTCATTAGACTTTCAAATGCGAGCGTTGTGCAGCCCGGCCCAGATCGCTCCGGCGATATTCCTGCATCCTGAAGGCAGGAGCGAGTGCAAATAGGGCGATTTTAGACACTTCCAGGGGAGGGGATTTGCATTGATGGGGGTTGTTGTGTCGCGGCAGCGGCAGCTGGGCCAGGGCACACACGGATCACACGGCAATTCCTGCCCTCGTTATCGTGGAATTATGGGATGGTTCGGGTTGGGTTCTTCCAGTGGGGCTTTGCCTCCAAACCGGGCAGCTGGAGATGGAGAAAGGATCGTTGTGCCCCAAAAACAATCACTTGGATTGGAAAATCCCTCCGAGATCATCGAGTTGATCCATTCCCTGACTCCACCCCTGCCCTGGGCAGCTGGGTCAGGGCTGGACAACATTTCCAGTGATAAATTTTCCCTGAAGTTCAATTTAAACCTCCCCCGGTGCAATTGAGGCCCTTTCCTTTTGTCCTATCACTCGGCAAAGAGCCCAACCCTCCTCTCAGGGACTTGTGGAGAGCAAGAAAGTCCCTCCTCACGTTGTACCAGGGGAGGTTTGGGTTGGATATTGGGAAAATTTCTTCCCCAAAAGGGCTGTCCAGCCCTGGCCCAGCTGCCCAGGGCAGGGGTGGAGTTCCCATCCCTGGGGGGATTTAAAAGCCCTGTGGATGTGGCACTTGGGGACAGGGGTGAGCGGTGGCCTGGGCAGAGCTGGGGAATGGTTGGACTCGGTGATCTCAGAGGCCTTTTCCAGCCTAAAGCATTCCCTGCCTGTGCAGTTCTGTGTCTGTGGGGTCTTGCAGGGTTGGTGTTCCAGAGGGAGGGGGATCAGTGCAAGCCAAGGCCGGTGGGACTGAGGGAGGGGCTTCATCCCGAGGGACCTGCTGAGGTGGGTGATGCAGGTACAGCGGGCCAGCAGCACCTCCGGGCTCTGCAGCTCCAGAAATGCTTCCAGGAGTTATCCCTTCCTCCCCACATCCCACCAGGTGAGAAAGGTGCTTGGGAACGGGGAGATCCGGGCGCTGCTCCGGGTCAGGGACGCAACGGGGAAGTCCTGCTCTCCAAACACGGCTCCCGCCCCCAGCCGAGCCTCCCTCGCTGATAACAAGTCCCTTCCTGAGCTTGGAGAGTGTTTTCCCTGCGTTCGGGCGATATAAATTCCCACCGGAGCGCCGGGCAATCAGTTTGCTCATTCCTGGCTTATCATGCCGAAGCTGTGCCCTTCAGCCCCGAGCACACCCCGGTCCGAGCGGCAGCACAGCCCCAAAACCTGCCCTGGCCCAGCAGGGATGAGGGCGAGGCAACTGGTGTGTCACTGGGAACGGAGGAATGCGGCAAAATGGGAGGGGAGGGGAGAAGGGGGGGAGAGAAATTAATAATTATCCGAACCGCACCCCTATCACTGCTCATCAAAATTTGCCCGCACTTCATCCCAACCTCCTTTCTTCTTCTTGCCTCCAGTAAGTGCTTTAACATCCTTTTTAAAAATTAAAGGGGGAGGGTTATGGAACAGATAAGAGATAATTGCCTGGCTTTGACTCTTCTATTGATGTGAAAATAGGATTGGAATTACTCACTCTGGTTGAAAGGTTAGTTGAAGGTTATTACAGGAAAATTGTTATTCATATATTTTTTCTGTGCTGCTGGATAGCCTAAAAGATTAAATTCACAGAGTGCATAATGACCCATCACAACGGACAATGGTGGGAATAATCTCCAGAGGCTCCAGATAACAGAACAGAGACTTCTTTGAATAATTCATGGTTCAACAGACATCCCTCACTAACAGATTACATGTGAGTTTTCATTAGAAAGGAGATAATTTAAAGTAGCTTTAAAAATAACCGCTATTTTTAACGGAAGTGGAATTACCATAAGCATTTATGCCGTTTGTTTATGCTTTCATAAATCTACTTTCCTCCTGACCTTCGTGCCATGGGAACAAAACTCCGAAGGGATAAAGGAAGTCATTGTTTGTGACAGTCCCCTCTCTCGTCCCCGTCCTGCTCATCCAGCATCGCTTTTCATCCCTTGGAGGCTCAGGAGAGCTCCTGGAGGAGCAGGATGCTCAGCACAGCCCGGACCATCCTGCCGGGAGCAGGAGCTGGGATGTCACTTGCCGGCCCCTCCGCTGCTCCTCTCCCTCATCCAGCCTCCAAATCCCGCCCCGACCCCGGTTAATCTTTTAATTTCATCGCTTGGAATGGCTGTTAGGTTTCAAGAGCTGATTGTTTGTTAAGAATCCGCAGATTTATGGAGGTTTAAGGGAGGCCCGATACACATCTCTGGCATCGTCGGGAGCTGCGACAAACACATCTTCAATAACTAATTGATATTTAGTAAACATGTAATCGTTATCTGCTCCGATCTAAATTAAATACTAATTAAAGATACATAATTCGCTGGAGAGGCTGCTTGGAGACAACAATGAGGAAGGTTGGTGTTGCTGCAGGGAGCTGAGCAGGGGATCCCCTGGACTGGGAATTTGGGGAGGGTCTACCTTGATTTTGGGCAGGTTTGGGGCTCGGAGCAGAGCTGGGATCAGGGATAGGCTGCGGGTCCCGGGGGAAAAGTGCATGATGGAAGTTGTAGTCCGGGCTCTGCCTTCCCACAGAATCCTCCTCCATCACTTTCAGGCTGCTCTGCCTCCGCGTGGGTTTCGAGCCAAGTATTTAACGCTCCCAAACTAAAGCTGCCGGGGGAGTGGAGGTGGTAATTACACGGTAAGGTGAGATAAAGCAAATATTTGAGAGGTGATTCATTTCCAGGCGAGCTGAGTGATGTGCAAGCATTCCTCGGGGAGAGCGGCAGCTCGGGAAATATTTACCTTCTCCCTTCAGGTGGATTTGCGGGCACCGCGCAGAGTAAACGCCGAGGAAAGTCGAGTCACACGCAGCTGCTCAGCAAAGAGTCACGTGTGAGCCTCCCCCTGCATCCCTCTGTTGACAGAGCGCCGAGAGGGAAGACTTTGACCTAAAACAACCGATAAAAAGGAAAAAGGAGTAACTCTGCTGCCGGCACTGAGTCTCCCGGGCTTTCCTTGCCGAGAGGTGTGAGCTCTGGGGGAAGGTGTTTTCCTTCTCTTGGAAGGGATGTTGGCTCTAATTGTCACCTTCCTGAGGCCCTGGGGGTGTCACTGGGGAGGAAAACTCTGTTTTTGGGGGTGCTGTGAACCCAGCGGGCTGTAAGATGTGTCCTGGGAAGGAGGGGGACTCCTCCTCCTGGTGGCACCTGTTATAGAGCCATGGGGAGCTGGAAACCTGGAATGGTTTGGATTGGAAAAGCCCATCCCATCCCACCCCCTGCCATGGCAGGGACACCTTCCACCAGCCCAGGTTGCTCCAAGCCCCGTCCAGCCTGGCCTTGGACACTTCCCTGGCCTGTTTGGCACCTTTAACACCTCCTTATTTGTGCCTGCCCTGTTCCCCTGATTGCAGGGGCTGTTCCCACCCTGCCAGCACCCTGCAGGGAGCTCAGGCTCTGGGATTTGCCTTCCCTGAGGATTGATGGAAATCCTGGGAGAGTGAAGAAGGGCACGTGTGATGGAGTGCGAAGCTGAAGTGGTTCCTCCGCTCCCATCCCGCCCCAGGATTAATGAGGAAGGATTTATCCCCCCCTGGGAGAAATGGAGCAGGTACAGAGCTCACCCCACCCCTCGGAGGTATAAGGGCTTGTTATAAATAATCCTTGAGCCTAAAGGATGTGAACGAGGACTTTTATGGATTTAACATGAAACTCTAACATCATTTTCCACTAAAGCTTATGTCAATAAATCATTTTTTAATTATAAGCTTAAATTATCAGCTAAGCATGTCTAAAGGATCTCTGGAGTGATTTCTGCCTTCAGAGCCACGGTAAGGAGGCCTGAGAAGAAAGTTCTTCTCCTTCCTTTCGAGCTGCTTTCTATTTTTTCCCAGCTCCTGGAAAACCAACCCCCCCCAGTGCCCGTGTGTCTGATGGGATTTGAATGAAACCCAACCCTCCCCTAAATCAGGGACTGTCCAAATCCACATCCAAGTGCCGTGGCTCTGTTCCACCTCTGATACACAACACGAGCACGGGGTGATTTAGTGCCGCCTCCGGGATCAGGTCACATTCCCAGAGCCTGTCTTGGTGCAGCTCAGGAGTGCTCAGGTGCCCTGGAAATTATTTTGGGAGCAGTGACATGTGGCAGTGCCGGGGGGAATCCCTGGGAGAAGGGCTGGCTGGCTCCCAGCTCAGGGCAGCTCCTTTGGATCCCAGTATCCTCATTTTACCTGCAGGAACACACCTTTCCGTGGTCTGCACTTCAGGATCCTTCAGATCTCCAGGGAGCCACCAAAGCTTGGAGAAAGAGATGTGGGAAATAGCTGTGTGATTGCTTTGGCCAGTGGGGATGGAGCTGGAGAAGCACTCGTGGGGCATCACCTGCTCCTCTGGCCCCAGGCACGGACAGGTCGGAGCTGTTTGCTTACCTGGAAGGAAGAACTCCTGCCCTTTGCCCCCCAGATTGCTCCCCAGCCACCTAAAATCAATCAAGAATTATTTTCTCCTCTGCAGGAGAAGATTTAGAGCGTCTCTCAGCCCCGAGCTTCCCCTGCTGCCCTAATTAACACCGTTAATCAAGGCCCTGTGGCCCATGGACGGGGCAGGAGCTCTGAGTTCCCACTTTCCTTCCTCCAAGAGGCTCCAAGCCCTGTCCAGCCTGGCCTGGAACACTTCCAGGGATCCAGGGGGAGCCACAGCTTCTGTGGGACTCTCTCTGGACTCTCTCCAGCAGCACCACTGGCGTTGAGGATGGAGAGCAGGGAGAGCAGAGGGATGTGGGGCTGGAGAGCCCGGGGGGAGGGATGTTGGTTTTTCTGGGTGTGCCTCCCTTTGAGCTGCCGAGTGTCCTCCAGCCAGGCGGGAAATCGGCTCCGTGTCCCGGCTCCGAGGGGGTCACTCGGCCCCGCGTGGCTCCCGAGGACGGGGCAGCTCCAGGATTCTCCCCTTTTCACCCAGATCCCATTCACGGGGACCCCCAGCCCCTTTCCCCCTCCTCCCCCACCGAGCTGTGAATGCCCCAGCCCAGCCTGGTTAAAGGCTTTTCTCCGTGCTTAATGATGTGGCTGCAAATTCCCCCTCGAGGAGGGAGAAGCTGTAAATAACCTTGTTTTTCCCATAAGAAGCCCTTTGAATGGGATGGGTTTAACCCCGAGCTTTCCAGAGGGGCAAGCTTTGGACAAATCCAAGGTGCACTTTTCTCTTTGCCAAGGATCTCTTTAAGAGGAACAGAAACTGGACGATTGGAGTGTGGCAGACCAAAGCAGCCAGGTGGGAATATTTTGTGTTTTGTTTTCACCTCACGTGGCTGAGTCACTCCAAGCATCCCAAAGCCTGGAGGCAGAGCATGTGCCATGGTTTTTCCACAGCCAAGCCTCCAAAATACCCACCCAGGCTTTAATAATGAAACAGCAGCTGATGGCTGAGCCTCTGGCAGGCTGTTCCCACTCCAATATGTCAGGAATTTGGGAAAGAAAATGATATTGGTGGCCTGGAAGAGCAGGTTCCCTTGGAGCTCTGCAGTCTGGGGCACCAGGGGTGCTCCAGCCCTGAGGTTTGGGGGTGCCTGGTGCTTGTTTGGCAAAGAAACCTGCCAGGAGGCTTTTCCAACATTGCCAAGTCTCTGTTTAGACCCTGGAAGGGGCTCTCAGGTCTCCCTAGAGCCTTCTGTTCTCCTGAAGGTGCCCGTGGGTTCACTGGTGGGGTGAGGTGAGGTGCTGATGGGGGTTTGGGGACCACTGGGGGAGAGTGTGGAGTGAGCATGGAGCAGACATGGAGCAGACATGGATCAAACATGGATCAGACATGGAGCAAACATGGAGCAAACATGGAGCAGACACAGAGCAGACAAAGAGCAGACATGGAACAGACATGGAGCAAATGGGCTGCCAGGTCCTCCCTCCCTGTGTCCTCTCCTCCAGAAGATGCTGTTCTGCTCCCTGCCCTGGGCCTGGCTGGACTCTGAGGTCAGTGTTCAATGAAGGACTGCTGAGCTTTCTGCTCCAGCCCTTGTTTTTCACCGGGTGTAAGCAGGGAAGAGCTTTTCCAGCGTTTCCCGTTGTCCTCGTCGCTGTCAGAGCGGCGCTGGATGGAGGAGTCTCCGGTGTCCGTGTCACTGTGTGCTGTTATCCACACTGTATGCAAATCCGAGGTGATTTATTTTATAAACCCCTTTTTATTGCCGCTCCCAGCGCCCCTGGCACCAGCTGTGATGAGAATCACTTGGATGTTAAAGTGCTGTTGACAAAATTGTTCCCAGCGGCGCGTGGGCGCAGATGCACGGCTCCCTCCCTGCCCGAATTCCAGGTATTGGGAGGGTGAGGGATCGATGGAGCCGAGCCCAGGGGTTGACTGGGAGCACAAAATCCATAATGAGCCACTGGCTCCACAGCAGGGCTGTGGGAGACGTGCTCAGACTGTGGAGATGCAGCAGCGAGGCATGGGATGGGATGGGGAGGATGTGGCTGGACCTCTGGAAGTGCCAAACCCAGCTCTGGGGGGAAAAGGGTGGTTTAGGAAGAGGTTTCCTTTGATCCCATCACTCTGGAACGCTGCTCACCTGTGGGATACCCCACAACACAGCAGGTCTGGGATGGGGAGTGTCAGAGCTCCCACAATGCCTGGAGCCAGTGGGTTTGGGGGTCAGGCAGGAGCAGAGGGGATGGAGCCCAGAGGGGATTCTGGTGATACTTGGAAGGGAATCTGGCAGGGAAAAGGCTCAAGAGGCTCTTGGGGTCAGTGTTTGGAGGTTTGGCTCAGCCCTTTGCAGGGAAATGGGGACAGACTTGTTCCTTCCCTGGAGGTGCCCAAGGCCAGGGTGGACAGGGCTTGGAGCAACCTGGGCTGGTGGAAGGTGTCCCTGCCCGTGGCAAGGCACCCAAACCATCCATGATCCTGCAATTCCAAATGGCCCATCAGCCATTCCTGAGCCTTGGAGAGATGGCAGGAGGGGGTGGTGTCCCACCAGCCACCAAAACCCTGGGGAAGGAGAAGCGCTGGGGTGGGAGGTCAGGGATGGCTCCAAGGATGGAGATGGAGGTGTGGGAGTGGAGGAGGGATCACTGGGACACCCCTCCCAGGACCTGCCCAGCACCAGAGGGTCCTGCATGTCCAGAGATGTCCCCTGGCAGTGGGAATGGTGGGGGGTCGCCTGTCCCCAGCCCTGCCCTCCCCTGCAGCTCCAGCTCCATCGGCACGGCTCTCCCATCCCACCCCGCTGGATCAGGGTGGGAACGTGGTGACAGCGGAGCTCGGGGAGGAGGAGTTAACAAGCAGGGAAAGCAGGAGATAAATGGCAGCTGGATGCTCCAGCCCATTCATCCCAGAGCCACTAAATGTACCATGAATGATTCCTGACGGGATTGAGCTGAACGTGCTCGATGGCTCCGCAGTGACTCCCGCGTCAGTAAATCCGTCACGTCTGGGAGCCTTCCCGGGGTTTCAGTGCAGGAACTGCCTCTCCTCGGGCTGGATAACTCTCTGCAGGAGGTGAATTCGATCCCGGGGCGCTGTGCTGGGCCCTGGTGTTGCTGCAGCTCCGCTCCTGGGGTGTCCCAGCCCCTCCTGCAGCGCCCCCTCCCCGTCCGCGGGCAGGGACTCACTGCCCGTCTGCCATTCCCAACCTGCCTCCCACCTTCCCATGCCCTGATTTCCTCCTTGGCTGCTCTGGGAGAAGGATTCCTGCTCGTGCAGCGGGGTCACGGCGAGGGTAACTGTGTTAGTGTGGCTCCAGGACGGATGGGGCTGCTGGAGCAGAGCCTCGCTGCCATTTGTACTCCGGGTTTCGCTCCGAGGGCCGGGAGCAGCCTCTGGATTCATCTGCTCTGCTCCCGGGGCCCTGAGACAGCACAGATAGATTTTCTGAGATCCTTTCTTTTCCATAAAAAATATTTGATGGCGGTATTGACAGACCCACCGATGGAGAAGGGCAAGGAAATATTTCCAAATGGTTTATCTGGCAGCTGTGGATTTCAGCTCATGTTGCTTATTGACCTCTAATTGTTTCCAGTAGTAGCGGGAGACAGGAAGATCAATAGGGATGGGAGGGAGTTAATACCCTGCCGGTGCACTTAACTGTAGTTGGGAAACACTGGAATTCATCTTCCTGGGATTTTTAGCACGTTTGTAACTGAAACATTGGGCAACAGTATCTGGGCCTGCTCTGCGAGCTGGTTCTGTGCAGGGACTTAATTCCCTTTCTAATCCCTCTCCTCACCCGGTCCTGGGGCTCGGAGCAGCCTCGTGGTTCTCCAGCTGCCCTTCCCTGGTGCCTCAGGAATTCAGGAGACCCCGATCTGGGGGCAAGATGCAAATCAAACTCCTCTCTCGAAGAGCCTGAGCAGCTCCTTTGTTCCACACCAGTGGGGTTGGGGTGTTTGTGGAGCACAAATGCAAGGCTTTCCTAGGAAATTAGGATGCACACACCCACCCCCGAGGAATTTTTAACAGTCACAGAACCATCAGCGAATCCTGGAATGGTTTGGGTGGGAAGGGACCTTAATGAACATCTTGTCCCACCCCCTGCCATGGGCAGGGACACCTTCCACTATCCCAGGTTGCTCCAAGGCCTGTCCAACCTGCTCTTGGACACTTCCAGGGATCCAGGGGCAGCCACAGCTTCTCTGGGCAACCTGTGCCAGGGCCTGCCCACCCTCCCAGCCAGGAATTCCATCCCAAGACCCTGGAGAGGCCGGGAGAGGGGGACAGCAGAGACTGTGGGGTGGAGATGGAGGGAGGTGCAGAGAGGGACCAGCCAGTGCCCTCCTGGGCCACCTGTGGGGCCACCAGCAGTGCCCTGGGGATGTCCCTCAGCAGTGGCAGAGCTGCAGGTGCCGGAGCCGGGTGATTGTTCCCGGTGGGCCCCCCCTCCCCCCCCTCAGCTCCTGTCACCAGGAATCACGGCAGAGCCGTAATCTTTCATTAGCGCATTCAGCACTAATTGCTGGCAGGATGCCACGTGCCTATTTTCTCATTTTAACAAAACATTTATGCATGAAAGATTTAATGCCAGGTATCAAGCATATCATTGTAAATTTACCACTAATTAAGCCTAATTAAAATAATTAAATGGCTGCGGAGTCACAATGTGAATTAAAATCACATTTCCTCTCGTGTGCGTGCCCCTCTCCTCGCTGCCCTGGCTCCGGCTTCCACACACAAATATTTCCCCGTTTGGATGCACGGCAGAGGGACTTCATCCTCCCCACCGTGCTGGGATCCGGGGCGAGGTTTTTCAATTTGAGGAGGACCTCTGGAGGTTCTCCTCCCCGGCGACGAAGTACGGACAATTTGACAAATCTGTTCCTCCGGAGCAGTCGCCCGCCTTTTGCATATTCATTACTCGTCGGGTTTTTAATCAAAGTCGCTGATGGACCCTTCGCGCGCCGCAAATAACGCGGTCATGAATAATTGATGGCGTTCGGCGGGGTTGGGGCGCGGGGGGCGCTCCTGGCACCACATGGCGCTGCAGATGTTCGGGTTTCACATGTGCACGGCTCATCAGAGCCAGCCCCGGGCGGGGCCGGCCCTCGGCTCGCCATCTGCCCGAACAGGGGCTGGTTCCTCTGCCGCCTCCCCCTCGCCTTTGGGGGCTCCTGGAGCTGGAGACCGGGCTCCTGCCCTGCTCCTGCCCTGCTCCTGCCCTGCTCCTGCCCTGCTCACCCAGCTGCGGGTCACCACGGGGCTGGGCAGCTCCGGCAACTCCAGGGGATGCGCTGGGAAGAGGATCCAGAAGCTCCAGGGTATCCTCTGGGCAGGTGATGCAGGAGCTTCAGGAAGTCCAGATGATGCCCTGGCCAGGGAATCCAGTAGCTCCAGGGGATGATCTGGCCAGGTGCTCCAGGAGATGTTTTGACCAGGAGCTCCAGGAGCTCTGGGGGATGCTCTGGCTGGCAGCTGGATGGTGTCTCTGCCCATGCTGGGGGTTGGAACAAGATGGTCTTTAAGGTCCTTTCCAGCTTGAACCATGCCAGATGGCAGGGCACAGGGAGGGAAGGAGGAGGCTGGCATGGCACAGAGAGCTCTGGAGGAGGCTGGCAGGGCACAGGGAGCTCTGGAGGAGGCTGGAAGGGCACAGGGAGCTCTGGAGAAGGCTGACTGGGGTGGTTCTGCATCATTTACTGCCTCCCTCCCCTGTGTGGTCCCAGCCAGGTCTCTGGGGCAGCACAATGGGTTGCAAAGCCCTTTGTGGCTGTCCTGGCCCCGCTGTATTTTAGTCCCAGTCACTGAATAAACCCGGGCAGGGCCCTGTGCAGGCTGATTAACCTCTTCTTTCCCAGGCATGGCCTCATTCTGCCCCTCAGAGGGTGTCCCTGGAGGGCACCCCCGGGCCGGGCTGTGCCGGGAAGGGGTTGGGTTTGGGTCCCCAGGGAGGGTTTGGGTCTGTGGGAACAGTTTTGGGAGGTGTGAGGGCACAGGGGACCACAAGGGGTTTGGGGACAGGCACAAACCCATGTTGCACGTGCACCCCAAGTGTGGGAACCCCCTCTAGCCTGGGAGCTCCCCTGTGCCCACGGGCATTGAGGGAACACAGGGCTGCAGAGTGTGTTCATCTCAGGGGGTGTTGCTCCTTTTATAAGCCAGGGATGAAACAGCTGGGGTTTTACATTAATAAATAAATAAATAAATAAATAAGAAACAGACAGGGAAGAGGTGTTGGTTTTGTAAAGAGAGCTGTAATTGTGGCTGTGAAGGTGGATGCTCTGCAGCCTCCCGGGAAAGGCCCCTCCAGGTCCATAAATAATTCAGCTGCTCTGACAGACCGAGTTCCTCAGCTCAGATAAATCTATTGATCCTCCTCTGGTTTGAATCCTGGCGATGGAGCTTCCCACACAGGCTCTGCCAGCGCTTCCCTGCACAGGCAGAGGAGTGTCTTGGCATCTTCCACCCCTCCAGGACGGAGGTTTGAGCCATCCCATCCCACCCCATCCCATCCCATCCCATCCCAAACACCTCCTTGGCACAGGGACCCTCCCCCTTGTTGAAAAGATCCGACTGCTTCAACTGGATTAAGCGTTTGGGTTTGACTTGGATTAATGGTTGTTGTTTTTTTTTTTCCCCGTGAATATAAACCATTTTGCATTTCAAAATCCTTCAGCAAACAGAGCAGTTTGTCTTTGTGTTTGCTAATTTAAAAACAAATATTTGCCTGCCAAGCAAATATAGTCTCTTAGGATGTGCTATTAATAGGATAATTAGGCAGCCGGTAATGAAAAGGATTGCTGGTAATTATGGCAAGATTTGTTTTGGCATTTGAAGGCAGAAAGGGAGGCTGAAGTGCTAAAATCTACCTTCGAGTTAATTAGTGCTATTAGAATACACCTGAAAAAATAGGGCAGCTAATGAACACTCCAGGTTGGTTTTAAAGAGGCCATGGAAGGTGTTTTTTTCTGCGAGATGCTGAGAAAGGAAACAAAATCCTCCTGTTTTCAGCTTCCCACAGTTTGGAGGGGGGGATGAAATCCTGGTCATTTGGGGTGTGCTGACCCTTTTGGGGTGTGCTGACCCCTTTGGGGTGTGTTGATCCCTTTTGGGGTGTCCTGACCCTTTTAGGGTGCACTGACCCTTTTGGGGTGCGCTGATCCCTTTTGGGGTATCCTGACCCTTTTAGGGAGCACTGACCCCTTTAGGGTGTGGGTTTGATTGCAGGGGGGTTCCTGTGGTGTCCCTTTGAGCTCAGGGGGAAGGGGCAGCTCACTTTGCAGCCCGTGGCAGAGGTTGGGGTTACATAAAAGCCTCCCCTCGCTCCGTGGGCGCCCAAACCCCCGCCTCGGCTGCCCCGAAATGATTAATTAGAAAATTACATTTATATAACCCTCTAATCTGTATTTGTGTGTTGCCAAGGGCAGAGGCAGAGGTAGGGGAATTACATCCAGATTAGCTCTGAGCCAGAGGAAGCCCAGATCCGCGATTATTTTGAGGGCAGAAATTGTAAAATCGTACCAATCCGGGGAAAAAGAGCCAAAATTAGGCTTTTTTTTTTTTGCTTTTTTTTTTTCAACCTTAATTCCCCCCTTCCACGACCGAGGAAAGAGAGCAGATGAATGGAGCGGGGTGGTGCCTTTCAGGGGTTACTGGGTGAGGGCCCCGGGGCCGGCTCTGCGCGGCGAGAGGTGAGGGGAGAGAAAAAGCTGATTTCCAGCTGAACATGGCCTTCAGTTTCCCCAAACAAAATTGCTTTTATTCTTCTCAACATGTGTTCCAAAAGATTAAAGAGCTGTAAGCTTGCACAGCTTAATAAGAGTGTGCATTAGAAGAGTGGCCTGGAACGGCGGCGCGGAACAAGCCCCCCCCCTCCCCCAGTTTGGGGAGGATTTGAAATCCTGTTTATTGAATTATAAAGAACCTTAAAGGATAAAGGATATTGAAGTAGGGATTTTAATACTTGGTGGTATTGGGGGGGGGGGGAGTTATTCGATCACAACAAATCATTTTAAAAGTATTTTGTTGGGGTTGGTTGTTTTTTTGGGGGGGGGTGAAGAGTTAATTGAAAAATAGGCCGTGGCTCCGGTTGCGGGATCGATCCGGGCCCGGGGTTGGTATAAAGGGTACATTTTCTCTGTAATTATGGGCACAAATTAAAGAGGAAGCCTGAAGGCTCTGGGAGATGCTCTATTAAGTGCCAGAGCCCTGCGTGGCTGGGAGGAATGTGGGATCAGCCAGCCCTGGGAGAGCCCGGCACGTCCCAGGGTGTCAATGGGGGGGTCGGGGGAGTTCCCGATAAAATTTGGGAAGGGCAAAGCCCCTGAGAGCAGGGAAGGGACTGAAAGCCCTGTGGTTTCCCTGCAGGGAGTTTGGGGGTGACCCCGTGGGGTGGGGCTGGGGCTGCTCCCTCCTCATCCCCCTCATCCTGGGCGGTGATGGGCACTGGCAGGAGCGGGATTAACTCCAGGTCCAGGCTTTGCTGGATGGGGGGATTTGCAGCTCCTAAGCAGCCCCGTTGTCTGTGATAACTTATGCTGTGCTGCTCCCTAAGAGGATTGGGCAGATTAAATGAAATCATGAGACATGCTATGCAAATTACATCCCAAATCTGATTTTCTGTTGGGGATTAGGGTTAAAATATTGGGAACTGGGAACTTTTTTCTTTGTCTGGTCTAGGGGGGGGTGCGCTTTCCAAACGTGCCAGTGAGGGTGGGCTCCGGAGTCCCAGCCAGTTCCTCGGTGTTTTCAAGCCCAGTGTTTCAAAATAATCAAAATGAAATACCCCTGGGCTGCTTTGTGGGGATCTTTGTGCCATCTCCTGTATCCTGCTGATGGGATAATCTTCCTGCGGTGTCACAGATCCAACCTCAGCCCACACTGGGATGTCTCTGCACACCTGCAGTTTCCCCAGGGTCTTCTTGGGGTTGCTTTACACCTTTTAATCTCTTCTGCTCCAGCAGATTTTGGGAATAAATTGTTCCCTGGGAGGGTGGTGAGGCCCTGGCACAGGTTTTCCAGAGAAGCTGTGGCTGCCCCTGGATCCCTGGAAGTGTCCAAGGCCAGGTTGGACGGGTCTTGGAGCAACCTGGGATGGTGGAAGGTGTCCCTGCAGAGCTGCATCCCTGGGAAAATTCCAATTGGCCACGTTTTAAGGGATATTTGAAGGGATTTGAGGCCTTGCAGGGCAAAACCAGCCACCAAAACACCCAACCCATCTCCCTGTCAGCGCTTTGGTGGGCGCAGGGGTCGGGGGTGTTTTGCTGCCCCATCAGTGTTTGGTGTCCCAAAATGCAGCTCCTGGGCCAGGCTGGGCCGTGCTTTTTGGCTCCTGTGCCTGGAGTGTTCCTTTTTAAACCCTCCCAGCCTGGTTCAATTTGTTTTCTATTACCAGCAGCCCCGGTGCCTCTGCAGTTGCGTTGATCAAAGCAGAACACGTTGGCTGACGTGGAAACACTTCCAAAAGCGGGGGGCTCAGGGGGGAATGCGGCCTCTCCATGAACTCTCTGGAAAAACAACGTACCCCGGGGCTGCCTGGCTGCTAATGGGGTGTTTTGGGAGGCCCTGAGTGGGATCTGGTGCCATCAGTTCAGCAGGAGCCGTTAAAATCCAGGCCAAAGCCGGCGCTGGGATGGAGGCTCCTTCCTCCTCTTGGAAATGGAATCTGGGAAGCCAGGGATGTGGGGAGATCCCAGTTTCGAGGGGAGGAAGGAGCCCTGCCCAAGAGGATGCAGGAGGGAGGGATGTGGTACCCAGGGATGCAGGAGGGGAGGGATGTGGTACCCAGGGATGCAGGAGGGAAGGGATGTGGTACCCAGGGATGCAGGAGGGAAGGGATGTGGTACCCAGGGATGCAGGAGGGAAGGGATGTGGCACCCAGGGGTCAGGTCCTGCAAGGGGAGGTCCTGCTCCCCTCTTCTCCCATCACTGTGAGCTCTCCCTGGATTCCTGAGCTGTGATTCCCACCTACCCAACCAGCTCCAGCTCAGCTCTGGTAGTTTTTCACTTCCTATTTTCTAATTGAAAAGACCTTTTGGTCACATTATTCATATATATGGGATTAAAATGTAACTGCCTGAATTGAAAGGCTGCCATAAGCTGTGTCCCCCCCCTGCCCCTCTGATCCATCCCAGTGCTCCAAAATCTGTCTCCAAAGCTTAAATTATTCCAGAAAACGTCTTATTTCTCCTTTTGTGTCTTGCAAATTTATGAGGGGAGGGACTTTTTATTTTCAAGGATTAATCATGGCAAGGGGAACATAAAGGGTAAGTCATAATAATGGGGTTTGAATTAAACTCCTAAACTTCCAGCCCCTGATCCCAGGGAGATTAGAGCTCACATACCTCAGGACCACATGAAAGGTCCCTGGGCAGCATCCCCAGCCCCCCCAGCCCTGGGCTAATGGGGCCTTAATGAAAACTTCCAAGGGATGTTTATATTAATTCCAGAGGGAAAACTCCCAGCACAGGGGTTGCAGGGAGCTGATGTGCTGCTTTGGGGTGAAGCTCAGCACAAATGGGATGTCCAGCCTTCTTGGGTTGTTCCAGGGGGGCTTTGCCACCGAACTGGGCAGCTGGAGATGGAGAAAGGGCTGTTGGGCCCCAAAAGGGAATCATGGAATTGTTGGTGTTGGAAAAACCCCTCTAAAATCATCGAGTCCAACCATTCCCCAGCACTGCCAAAGCCACCACTGCCCACGTCCCCAAGTGCCACATCCACAGGGCTTTTACATCCCTCCGGGGCTGGGGACTCCAAACCTCCCTGGGCAGCCCCTGCCAAGGCTTGACTACCCTTTCCAGGGAAGAATCATTCCCAGTATCCCAACTAACCCTGCCCTCTGGCAGTGGGAAGCTGGGAGATTAAACCCTGCGAACATCCCACTGCCAGGAGCGCTGCCGGTCCCACCAATCTGTTTAATCCCCAGGATTTTCCCCTCCAACCGGGAAAAAAACGTGATTTTTTTTTAACCTATATTCAGCAGCAGTAAAGGAGTTTACGTGCTGTGGTTTTTCTTCCTGTCAAACAGACTAAGGAGATTATTACGCTGCAAATCTGATATAAAAGATTTCTTTTAAAGTCACTGATAGAGCTCAATAAATAATGAGCTCAGTGTCTGGAGCTGCTTCCCAGAGATATTAGACTATAAAAAAAATTTAAATGGCTGTTACTTAAAGCCAAAAAAATAATAATAATAATAATAATAATAAAAAGAAAAGAAACCAAAGCCCAGGCTGTGGTGTGTTGCATCAAAACAATTCCAGGGGGAGAAAGTATGGAGAAAGAAACATTTCAGCTCGGCATCTCCTCACACCTGGATGTGTAATGGGTTGGAGTTTACACACATTTGCAGGAAGAAGAGGGAATTTGCCAGGGAGAGCCAGGAATTTGTGTCTCATTTCCAGGTGTGGCAGCAGGAGGGTTTTGTGCTCCTCTGCCCCTCACCAAGGGAAGGGGATGGGGCTGAGGTCTCCTTGTGGAGGGTCCTTGCTCCAAGAAAATAAGGAATAGCTTCTCCCACGCTGTGGGATTGGGCTGGATCATCCAGGAGAGAAGGCTGGAGGAGAACTGGGATGGAGAAACCTCCAGAAGAGGTTTTTTCATTTAAAAACCAAAATTTTGCACCTTTGAGGCCGCAGAAAACGATGCTGAGGCTTGTCACCAACACAAAGTTACAAAACTGCTGCTTAAAACTCCCTGCAAGAACTTGGTTTCCCCTCTGTTTTGTGGCAGATCCTGAATTTGTGGGTCGAGGTTTATCCCCTCCTCTTGGCTGAGGGCAAACAAATAAACACACTTCAGGGAGACCTTGGGGGTGTGTTTTTGGGGTGCTGAGAGCCTCAGAGCTGGAGTCCCAGCTTGGAAACCTCCGCCTGGATGGAGAGAGGGGGGGAGGAGGAGGAGGAGGGGTGACAAGAGGGGGTTCAGGAGAAGTGGGGACCGTCACCAGACAGAGCAGGACCCTTGGGGAGGGTGGAAAAGGCCGCTTTGGGGACTCTGCACAGTCAGGGCCACCCAGCTGGGGCCTGGTTGCCCGGATAATCAATGTCCTCCTTCCTTCTAATGTACAGGAAACGTGGCTTTTGGGAGTTTTGCCCCCTTTGTTTTTGCTTTTCCTTTCACAGGACGGCGTTGCATATCCATTCTAACCCGGGCGGCCCCGGGGGATTTATGGCCTCTCCAGTTTTATTGTTGATACAGATCTTTATCTGCCCCGGGCTTATAACTGACATTTAAATTACACTGCAAACAATGAATCAATATTTATGGATTACTGGTCCAATACATTCGCCAAACGAGTTGTTATGGGATTCTGTCTCCCGGCAAACAGGACAATGAGGTCAAGGTCAAGGCTTTGTCTAATGAGGAATGGGCACAGACAGGAGCTGCCAGCCCGGTATCGACGGGCTAATAGGGACGCGTTTATGGCAGGCATTTAGCCCTGGATTGAGCTCTTTGTTCGTTCTCTCCTTCCCGTCATTTTCCCCGCTGATAATTGTTGATAATTTAAAGCCCAAGCCCGGGTGTTTCCCCCTGCCCGGAGCGACCGTGGGGGGGGAGGTGAAGGATCAACACCCATCACGCTCCTCACACACCCCCCGGGCTCCTCTCCTGCTTTTCCAGCCCTGCTTTTCCATGGGGCAAGACCCAGAGCTCCTTGGAAGGGGATCAGCAGCTGGGAAATTCATCCTGGACTCCAAGAATCCAGAGGAGCCAAGCTCATCCCTGCACCCCTAAAACCCTTTCTAGACTGGAGCTGAGCTCATTCCTGCACCCCTTAAACCCTCTCTGGGGTGGACTCCAGGACCTCTGAGGGCTTTTCAAACCTCTTCCAACCACGATAGAATTCCATAATTCTATTATTTTGATGGTTCTCCAGTTCTATATCCCACTCTGTCATATATCTGTCTCTCTCTGGCTCTTTGCACTTCCCCACAGCACTTGTCCCTTGTCCCCTCTGGACACGGGTGTCCCTCCAGCCCCCACAGTGGGATCGTGCCCGCACTGGGGACACAAACCCGCTGCGGGAGAGGAATTCCCTGGGGATTTAAATCATGGCAGAATCCCGGGGTAACGCCCCCACCCTTATTTTACCCCCCCAGCACAGCCCCAACCCCCAGAGAGCTGCACCCCGAGTGGGAAGTGGCTGAGGGAAAAGGGGGGTTGGGTGGGGTTTTTTTGGGAGCTGTGTTTATCCCCCTTGTTAAATACCAGCTGAAAAGTTTCAGGGCTAAATTAGTTTTGTCCTCTTCCCTTCGTTTATTTACATTATAATAATCCCAAGCCTGCGAATTGTGTCAATTATTCTTTCCTCTGGGCGAGCCAAGAATTCTTTGTTCCTCGCTAGTTTACAAAAGTGAAATATAGGTGAGGTTTAGGACCTTTTAATCCTCCGATGTAATTACTGTTCCCTGCAGACACGGCAGCGTTTTACCATCGCTGCTGGGCTCAGATTAGACACACAAAGTCCCTTCACTCCATCAAAGGGTTCCTTATCTGCCCAAGACAGCGAAACAACAAACGATCCCCAAATCTCGCCGGACCCGGTGTTTATTTGACCACCGCCGAAATAAATAAATTTGCTGTAGCCAAACAGGCGCTTTCCCTGAGAACGGGGGCTCGGCAGGCGCCTGGGTGGGAATTTTCAAGAGCGTGAAGGGCCGGGGACTACAGTGGGGCTTTTGAAGTGCTTTTTTCCACATTTTATGAGCCCAAATGAGGATGAAACTAAAATGACACGAAGAAATAATCCCCCATTCAGCCCTGAAAGGATTATTCTAATTACTTTGATTATTAAAGATCAGACAGATTTATTTTTTTTCCTCTCTCTCTCCCCCCTCTTTTTTTTTTTTTTTTTCCAGCCTAGGAGCAGAAGTAAACCAAGCCCGAAATACAAATCCTCGCTGGGAATTGAGGAACGTCTTAAGTAAACAGCGGGAACAAACGGGCTGTGTGACGGATACCCAGGGTCCGGCAGCCGGGTTGGGAAGGGGGGGGGAGCCCCTTTGTGCGGCCTCAATAGGGGCTAAACGCCCCCCGAGCCCCCCGGCCCGGCTCCCGAGCGAGGGGCCGCGTCTCGCCCCTTTCAGATGCAAATGCCGGGGGGGGGGTCGCCTTTATCTGGGCGCTAAGATGCTGGTGTCAAGCTGAGCCGGGATGAATAAACCGGAGAATTTCTGCTTTATTGAGATCTGGGGTGGTTGGGTTGGGGGGTTTTTTTATTATTATTTTTAAGCCCGGAGCCTTCCCCACCCCCCCCCCCCCCTCCCCTCTGCCTGTGCCGCGGAGGCCGCGCAGATGGTCCCGCCGACCCCCCTATTTATCAGCCCGCGATTCGTTTAAGGAGTCTGTTTGTTTCTGCTGATGAGGACTGTTAATTTGCACAGCGGTCTCATTAGGCCTAAACCACCAATTAATTTCTTTTGTTCTCATTAAACGGCTGATTCCTAAACATTTCTGCGGCCACAATGGATGGCTCGAAGCCGCAGCCCCGGCATCCTCCCCGGCAGTGCTGGCAGCTTTCCTGGCAGCCCCGGCATCCATCCCAGCAGCCCCAGCACCCTCCCAAAAAGCCCTGGCACCTTCCCCAGCAGCCCCAGCGTCTTTCCTGCTGCCTTGGCGTCCTCCCCAGCCACCCCAGCATCTCCCTGGGGTACCCCAACATCTCCTTCAGCAGCCCCAGCACCTCCTCTGGGTAGCCTGGCACCCTCCTGATAGCCCTGCCATCTTCCCTGGGTACCTCCTCAGCAGCTCTGGCACTCTGCTCTGCAGCCCCAGCACCTTCCCTGGGTATCTTGGCATCCTCTCCAGTCCTGGCATCCTCCCAGCGTAGGCCTGGCCCCCTCCCAACAGCCCCAGCATCTTCCCCAGCTGCCCTGGCATCCTCTCCAGGTACCCTGACATCCTCCCCAGGCACCCCAGGCTCCTCCCCTGCAGCCCCAGCACCTTTCTGAGGTGTCCTAGCATCCCCAGCACCCTCCCCAGCCTCAGTGGGTACCACTCCCACCCCACTCTGTTCTCAAACCCGGGCATTAAACGCCTCCATCCTGCCAGCACCCCCAACACCGAGCTGGAAGATGGGGATGCAGGATCCTGGAGCCTGGAAACGAGTTTGCCAGGCAGGCAGGGCAAAGGCTGAGCTTTCCCCACCGTTCCAGCAAGGCACAATTAGGATTTTGGGGTGCAGTTTTGCTCCGTGCCCCGTTGTTTTCCCCCATCCCGGGTGTGTGCAGCCCACGAGGAGCCTGTGCCTTGTGTTTCCCAGCGTGGCCACACAATTTGCAGCCGCACTGAAGAGTCCTTGACTGTCTCTCAGCTATTTAATGCCAGAAAGTGTCGGCTTTTGTCTGGGAGTGACGCTGGGGCAAGCACTTAGCCTCGCTTGACATTCCTGCAGCTCAGCCCGGCTTCGGGAATTAAACACCCGACGTCAGGTTACAGAACGGCTCATCCCGTACCAAAAAAACCCAAAATAAACCCCCGCCGGCCGAGATAACCTTTCTGCCGTGGCCCCACACCAAAACCTGCTGCAATCAAAGCCCTCCCTGCAGCGCTGGCTTTGCTCTCCGGCTCTCACAGCGTTCCCGGGATTTGTTTTCCTCACATTCCAGCACAATTGCTCCTTTAAAGCCACGGCCAGGGGGTGGGAGCACAGGGTGCTGTGTGTCCCTCCGGAGCTGGGGCACATCTCAGCCTGGATCCCACATGGATCCTTCCACCTCTTTCCCCTGGAAGTGCTTCCTGGCCTCCATATTCCCTTTCCTCTGCAGCACAGGCTTTGTTCCTTCCCGGCAGATCCAAGAGCTGCTGCAGGGAGATCAAATAAAAGAGGAGGAAACGCTCCTGTGTCCTCTCCTGAGCCTGGGATGTCACCCCTGGCCTTGGGTGCAAACACTGGGATTTGGAAACTGGTCCTGCAGTCCAGGCTGTGTTTGGAGATGCTCAGGAATGGTGGAAAATAAGGAGGTCACAGAGATGGATCCCTCTGCTCTGGAGCCAGGCTGGGAGAGCTGGGGGGGCTCACCTGGAGAAGAGAAGGATCCAGGGAGAGCT
>JAWWES010000018.1:1197637-1216264 GCA_035583135.1 Lophotriccus pileatus | reverse complement strand
TGGGAGTGTCCAAGGCCAGGTTGGAGCAACCTGGGCTGGTGGAAGGTGTCCCTGCCCATGGCAGGGGTGGGACTGGAGCCCTTCCCACCCAAACCATTCCATGATTTTATGTAACCCCAAAGCAAAGCCCAGTTCACAGAGCCAGGACTCCCCTGGGAACGCTCCCAGGGACACCCAGCTTGCCTGCAGTGCCAGTGCAGTGGCTCAGCCAGGGAAGGGTTACTGCCCATCCTCCCAGCGCCGGCTGGAACCGGGAATTGCTGGAGCAGGTTGGGATAACGTTCATTTGTCTTCATTAGGCGCAGGAAAGCTGGGAAGGAGCAGTGGTGTGGCCCAACAAGGGGCCCTTTTCAAGGATCATTGTGCCTTTCTTCCCAGGTAATGGAGACAAATGGGAAGTGCTGGAGCTGTGAGAGTCACCACAGGCACGGGCTGTGCCCATGGAAAAACACTTGGGAAGGGGCTGCTGCCACAGCAGGTTCACTGACACCACAACCAGCAGGAGGAGGGGACGTGTCTGGGACTTGGTGGGTGCTGAGCATTGCCCTGCTGTGGAGGTGGCATCACCCTGCCAGGTCCCCTGGCCCCGGCTCAGTCCCAGCGGGATCAGGACAGGCTTCCAGCAGGACACGGGTGGTGTTTCTGTTCCTTGGCACCCAGCAGGACGAGAACAGGGTTTCCCCTCCCTCCCTGGGTGCTGCCAGGCTCTCCTGGGCGTGCTGTGCCCCCCTGTTTGCTCACACCGCTGGGCCACGACGACCCCGTAAATCGCGGCGCGCACAAAGAGCGATTGTTGTTCGGCGGCGCCGACGGCTCTGAACGGCCCCAGAATCCTCCACGGGGGAAGGCAGGGCTGTGACACCCCCTGTCCTGCCAGCCAGCCCTGTCCCCAGCCTCTGCAGGCAGGGATTCCAGCTGGGATCACTGCCTGGCAATGGGGAGCCCTGCAGAGCTCGGGGGTGTCACTGGGGTGGGTTCCAAGGAGGACCTGGTCATGGTGCTGTCATGCTGGGGGCTTTTCCCCAGCGTGGAGATCTCCAAAGGGAAATACCCTGCGTGCCCCTGGTGTTACCTGAGCTGCTGGAGAAGGTCACAGAGTCATGGAATCCTGGAATGGTTTGGAAGGGACCTCAAAGTCATCTCGTTCCACCCCCTGCCGTGGGCAGGGACACCTCCCACTAGCTCAGGTTGCTCCAAGCCCTGTCCAGCGTGGCCTTGGAGACATCCAAGCACAGAATATTCCACCACCACCCCCCTGGCTGACCCCTGCAGTGCCTCAACCTGCCCTGGCATTCCCGACCTGCAGGAAGGGGCTGTTGGTCAGGAGGAAGCCCAGGACCATCGGTGAAGGACTTGCCATGCCCACAGTCGCTCCCAGGGACGTTCCTGGCGTGTGGAAACCTCACTAAGCGGCGGCCAGGGCCATTAATGTTGATTTTCAATCAGCCTTTGAAGAGCTGGGTGGGTCCAGAGGGCTGGAGAAAGCGGCTGTTGTGGCGGTGCTTGAAAGGGCAAACGAGCCGCCCCAGGTAATTACGGGGCTGTCAGGCTGCCATCGATCCGGGAATAATGGAGCAGCTGATACGGGACTCAATTAATAGAGAGCAGAGCAGGACGGTGCAATTAATGCCAATCAGGGGGGATTTATGGGCAACGGCCCTTGTCAGGCTCTTGTGACATCCCCTTCTGGTGATTATGGCCACTGGGTGAATAATCATAAATGTCCCAGCCAGGGGTGTCGTCCCAGCCACCAGGGATGGTGTGATGGGAACCCCAAAATGCCAAGGTATGGAGCACATGGAGGGGCTTGGGAACCACTGGCTGTGCCCTCCTGGGGGAAGAATCCTTCCCTGGGGGCTGCCTGGAGGGTGGAGGGGTGGGCAGTCCATGCACACCATTTTAACTCAGTTTTAAATTTAAAACATTGGAAAAAAAAATCATTAAAAAAAAAAATCCCACTGTTTGTAAAAGAAAAAGGGAAATTCCCTTTTGGAAATTCCAGGAACAAAACATTTTAGTGTCTTTAGGCAGGAGAATCCCGATTTGGGTTTTTATTTTCAGGCAAAATCTCTCAGCAAGTTTTGTGCTGAATCAGCAGGTTTTGCTGATTCTCTTCCCATCCCGGATCTGTGGACGTGGCCAGGAGGCTCCTGGCACGTGGGGATCTTGGAAATGAGGATTTGGGGGGCTTTTGGGTACCCAAAAGTGGCAGATGTGCTCCTGGACCCCCGTGGATATTCCCCCTCCTCCTGAGCAGCTCTGGGAGTGCTGCTGCACCCACCTCCCGACGTGCACTTCTGGGGAGAACCTTTAATTTCAAGTATTAGGCAGGTTATAAAAATGTCACTGATGATTTGCTCGTGTTTTCTAAATGCCTTTAAGAATTTATAGTCGGGACAAAATGTAAAAAGGGGGAAGGGAGAGAAAAAACCACCCCACCCGGCCTGTTTTCAGCTGAGCCTCTCCATAAATCACCAGGATTTGCTTCCCAGGGTGGTCTGCACAGTCTGTGCCAGAACTGCCTGTGCTCCAAGAGGGAGGATGGCCAGGTTAAGTGTTGGGAAAAGGGAGGGGGAAAGCAACTTATTTAGGAAGGTGCTGGATAAAGCAGGGAGAGGTCCCTGCGTGTGCCAGGGGGGTCTGGGCAGTGCCAGGCTCGGGGAGCTGCTCCAGGCTGGGATATTCTTAATCCCTGCTGTCCTCCCTTAGCCTGCAAAGCTGTGCTCCTGCTTTGAGGAATTTCTGAGCTGCTTGTGGGGATTACTGGAAGTCAGGCAGTGGGATGGAGCTGCAGAGCAGCACCGGGGTTGTGTCCCAGGGGATGGGCCCTTGGGGAGCAGGGGCAGCACAGAGGGGGATCACGGAGTCCTGGGATGGTTTGGGTGGGAAGGGACCTTAAAACCCATCTCATTCCACTCCCTGCCATGGGCAGGGACACCTTCCACCAGCCCAGGCTGCTCCAAACCCCGTCCAACCTGGCCTTGGACACTTCCAGGGATCCAGGAGCAGCCACAGCTTCTCTGCCCAACTTGTGCCAGTGCCTCACCAGGAAGAATTCCTTCCCAATCTCCCATCTCTCCCTGCCCTCTGGCAGTGGGAACCCATTCCCCTTGTCCTGTCCCTCCGGGCTCCCTCCAGCTCTCCTGGAGCCCCTCTGAGCCCTGGAAGGGGCTCTCAGCTCTCCCCAGAGCTTATTTGGGAGGCAGCTGGGCTGGGTGGGAGCACAGGAGATCCATGAGGGGGCAGGGACTTCCCAGATGTTGTTCCCACAAATGTTTGGAGCTCTTGGATCCTGCCCAGAGCGAAGTCGTGGGTGGGATTGAGTCACCCCAGCGAGGGCTTTGCTGCCTTGGGACCCCCAGCACTGCCCTGTCCCCCCTGGGGCACAAACCTGCCCTTGGGTCACCCAAGGGACAGTCCTGGTGACCTCGTGGCAAGGATTGGCTCGTCCCTGCTTTGCTGTTTTGCACCTTTCCATTCATTTCCATTCATTTCTAATCCTGAGCCATCAGAGCAGCTCAGGGAAGGTGTCCCAGCCCATGGCCTTCCCCTCACCCCTCGTGGCAGGAGGGATGAGGGATTAGAGCTGTTGTTTCACATAAATAAGTGGCTGGGCAAAGGAGAGAGACCCCAGTGCTGGTTATGGGACCATGATCCCCTCAGGAGCAGCTCCCTGTGCCCACACCCAGCCCCCTCAGCTCCTCGTGGCACCCCACCCAGAGGACCTGGAGCAGCAGGGATGTGTCCCCACCACGCTGGGATCACAGGAATGAGCATTCCCAAAGACATCATCCCCGTGGGCTCCCTGCCCCCTCCATCCCCAATCCCAAGGGATAATATATTTATCTGCAAGGAAGGTATAAGGCCACAAGTCCAAAGCTACAAATCCTCACAAGTGAGTATTAATGGATTATGCCTCCACAATCCATTGCATGTTGTGGTTATACAACAAAAAATTGGGATAATAAAACAGCTCTTAGTGTCAAAATGTAATTAAACTGCTTCAGCAGCCTCGAGAGCAGCCCAGCTGCCATAAAGCACTTCCAGCTGCCGGGGCATTCACTTGGATGCCTGGAGAAGAGCTCCTGGATTCCCAGGGAGGTGGAACTCTCCCAAAAAAACCCACTCCTGAGCTGCCTGCGTGCGGTCACGTGTCCCTGTTCCCCCTGGGAACGCTCTTCCCGGTGTCCTGCCCGTGGCAAAGCTGCTGTGGTGCCGTGGGGAAGGCTCTGGGTGACCCAAACCCGCCAGCAGAGCCTGCCTTAGTCCTTCTGGGGCTGAACTGAGCCGGTAATTAATTAACCTCCCAGCAGGTGCTGTCAAACCACACCAGGGAATCCCAATTATCCCTCAGTCACAGCCTGTTGTCCCCAGCCCTCTTCAGCGTTCCAGGGTGCCCAGGCCCAGCTCCTGGGGTGGCACAGGGTGTCCCTGTCCTGTCCCTTGTCCCTGGCTCTGTTCCCCACCCCATCTCACCCTGCCCAGCTCTGAGGAGGTTTGTGTTTGTCCAGGAGGACGTGGAGATGCTGAACTGATTCCAGAGGAGGCCCCGGAGCAGCTCCCAGGGCTGGATCCCTCTGCTCTGGAGCCAGGCTGGGAGAGCTGGGGGGGATCACCTGGAGAAGAGAAGGATCCAGGGAGAGCTGAGAGCCCCTTGCAGGGCCCCCCAAGGGGAAGAACAGGGGACATGCCACCACCTCTGCCACCAGCACCTCAAGTGAGGCGACCGCTGGGCGCTCTCCTGGCCCAAAACCTCAGGAAAAGCCTCATTAAAGCCCAAAAACCTCAAAACTCCAGCCCCAGCAGTGCCTTGACGAGGTTTTTGCGACAAACAAGACCCGCTCAGCCCCCTGGCTGGGCAGGGAAGTGTTGTGGGAGCGCGTTGTGGAAAAGCCTCGTCTCCATCTGCGCGCTGTCAGTAAAAGGCTGAGCTAAAGAACATGTTGTTATGAAAAGCAGCGTTTGAGCCCTTCAAACCTTGCCTTTTTTTTTTCCCTCTTTTTATTCCCCTCCCCCTTTTTTTTTTTTCTTTTTAACGTATTTTTCTTTTTTCTCCCCCCAAGGTAAATTCCAGCGGGATCAACACAACTGCAGGAATTACCCCGGAGGAAGTTTTGCTGGTCACCAATTCATCTTGTAAAAAAAAAAAGAAAAAGAAAGAAAGAAAAAAAAAGATTCATTATGACTGTTGAGCTGAGATGAAACAATTCCCTGGAATTAACGAGGCTAATTTTGACCGGCCAATGTTTTTGCTACAATGGAAGTTTTTATTGTTGCACATAAAAGCTCCAGAAGCCCCTCGGGGTGGGGGGGGGTGATAACGGGGCTGCCTGAGGGGGTGCACACACACACACAGGGCCAAAAAACCCCACCACAGTTATCCCAGCAGCCCTGAATCCTGACTGGGCAACGGCAGAGGGTTTTTTCCCAGGCAGAGATCAGGGATGCTCCGGGCTCAGCAGGATGAGGGTGGCTCCTCCCACGCTGGTGGGTCATGGAGGTGAGGATTTAAAGCAAATAGAGCCCCCCCTGAGCAGGGCTGGCCACGGGACGAGACCCTGGAGCATCAGGGGCTGGAGGGGCAGCCCTGGGGAGGGGAGTGTGACTGACAGGGAGAGGAATCCAGGGAAGCAGTGGGATTTTTGGTAGGTGGATCATCGAATGCTGGAATGGTTTGGGTTGCAAGGGACCTCAAAGTCCATCCAGTGCCACCAGGGACACCTTCCACCAGCCCAGGTTGCTCCAAGTTCATCCAACCTGGCCTTGGACACTTCCAGGGATCCAGGGGCAGCCACAGCTTCTCTGGCCAATCTGTGCCAGGGCCCCACTTGGAAGAATTCCTTCCCAGTATCCCACCTAACCCTGCCCCCTGGCAGTGGGAAGCCATTCCCTGTGTCCTGTCCTTCCAGGCCCTTGTCCCAAGCTCTCAGTGCCTCCAGCCCCCTCTGGAGAGGCTCCTGCCCCCCTCCTGCCACGGGCACCGTGTGCCAACCCCGCTAATGATTTTTTTTTTCAGCGTGAAAAAGCTCCACAGGGTTTGATTCTTTGCTGTTGTGGTGTTCTGCTCGTTGCGTTGGCTCTGCTTGTTGGTTTTCTTCTTTTTTTTTTTTCCAAGAGGGATTAAGCCAAATTAGTTTTTATCTGTTTCTGCAGTTTTCCACTGGGATTCAGTGAAGCACCAGCGCCTGAGAAGAGAAAAACGATAAACATCTAAAGGCAGCCACTCTGCTGCTGTTTTATCTGTGCCATTTGAAGTGATGACACCCTTCAACCAGATAAACAAAGCGCGAGGAGGGGCTCGTCGTTAGCTGGAGTGTGTTCGGCACCGGAGCCTCCCCGCCACATTACAGACAATGGCAGCGCACAATCATTCATTATAACTCAATTACAGTAATTAAAACTGGTGGGATGCAGAGGCAGAACAGACGAAGGGAGTAGTGCCAACAGAATTTACACTCCGTGTCATCAGCCAGCGATAACAACAGCTGATGGTGTCCCCGAGCCTCCTCCTGCCATCTGTTCCCAGCCCGGGGATGGTGTTCCCAGCCCGGGAAAGGATTGGGTGCCGCGGGAGGGGGATGGATGGATGGATGGCAAGGGGTGGGAAAGGGCTCCTGTGGGGGTGATGCCCCCTGCACCCCCAGGGTGAGCTGCTCCCTGAGCCGGGCACAGAGCCCGGGATAAGGGAGCGGGCAGAGGGAATGGCTTGGCACGGCACGGAACACCCGGCGTGGCACAGCAGGGCTCTGCCCATTTCCCAGCACCTCCACGGAAGGAAATCTCTGATAAGAAGTGGGCAATGCCCCCCAAAAGGTGCCGTGGACCAGGATGCCAGGCCACGGCCAACCTTGAGATCCTGGGGGGATCCCACGGTAACTCCCACCGGATTTTCCAGCTGCTGCGGGAAGTCTCTGCCATCACGCCCCAACGTGTCACAGCATCATCCGAGCCTGACTAAAAGCACATTAAAAAAAAAAAGCCCTTATGAATATATAATTTAAAAAAAGAAAAATTTAGCGTGGGGTGCTCAGAGCATTTTCCAGTCCGGCTGTTGGGCAGAAATGGGAACGGGGAGAGAGCACGCCCGGCTCCAGCACCGCCTCCCTCAGCCCTGGGAAAGGCTGGAGCCCAACCAAATGAACTGCAAAGGGCAACAGTTTGCTGGGAACTGTTGAAAGGCGAAGCTGGAGCCGCTCAGGTGCCGAAGGGGCAGCCCGGGGGGGGCCCTTCCGCTCCCCTGCGCCGGGAATCCAAATCTTCCAACAAAGGATTGCTTGCAATTTTGATCTTTTAATGGTCCCCTGTGTAAGCCCCTCGTTCCATCCAGCTTAAAATCAGATTGAAATGCACTCCTAACCCTCTCCCGCTGCACATTATCGGGAAGCCAAGCGGGCAGAGTGCTGCTCCTGCTTTTTATTTCTCCCTCGCAGCAGGGCCTGTCATGTCCAATCCATCACGGGAGCCCCCGCAGGACCCTGCACATGTCCTAGTTCAAGGAAAGTGCTTTGTCTCTGCCAGGGGTGCCCGGGCTGGAGCACAGGAATGCCGGGGCACACAGCCCCTGGGCCCAGTCCCTTGGGTGCCGGGTGCCCCCTTCCCAACCCTTTCCCTGCATCCCCAAGCTCTTCCTCATCCAACCTCCACCATCATCCCATGGATGAAGAGGGCCCTGTGCCCCCCAACCCCCCAGGCCTTCTCTTGCTTTTATCAGCCCCTCAGTGCAGGATTCCAGGGATCAGAGGGTTTAGAGACACTTTGCTTTCGGTTGAGCTTCAGTACATTTACTTTTTATTCTTTTTTTTTTTTTTTTTTCTCTTTTTCGCCCTTTTTTACAAAAAACCAGTGGTAGTTATTAACAGCTGTACAGATTCTGCTACATACTTTGGTGTAAAGTTGAGAGCCTGACTCCGGAATGCTCGGCCAGCTCCGGTACATGCAGTTCCTGGATTTTATTCTTGTTATTTCAGGGAGGAAAACCAAGCACCGACCTGCAAACCAGTGACTCTGGGGGACACAAAGCTGGGGGCGACCCCACTGCTGGAGGATTTTGCCCTGGGAGCAGGTCAGAGCCCCCCAGGCCTTTCCAACACATCCCATCCGTGCAGACGGGGATGCTCCAAAGGCCACGGGGAGGGGATGCTGAGCCCAGGTTTGGGGGCAGTGCTGCCCCCACAGGTCCCAAAACAGCCCCAGGATCAACCTGAGCCCCAAAACACACCTGGGGACACCTTCAGAGTCATTAATCTGAGCCAAACCACCCTAAAATCACTTGCCCTAAAAGCAGCTTTAAAGAACTTGATTTTTCCTTCGCTGGATCATCAGCGCCCAAAACTGTTCCCACACACCACACACACCGAGTGGGCACCCTGTGCCTGGCTCCTTCCCTTATTTTTTACTTTGAAAAGGGCAAAAAAAAAATCTCAAAACCCTCTTATTTTGATGGGAAAAATGACCATTTCCCATGAGATCTCTCCTCCTTCCAACCCCAGCTCAACTGTCCCCACGTGGAGCAGCGACAGAGACGGGACAGAGGCTCCTCAGAGGGATGCAATGCCAGGTACCAACTCTCCATCCTCCTCTCCCCCCTCTCCAAACCATTCTCCCCACAACCCTTTAATCGTTATTCATTTTGGACCAGATTCAAATCGCAAAAAATAATCCATAAAAATGTCGTATAAAAATCCTCTTCCATATGCTACAATACAGGGTGAGCACTTCTGCTACACAAATACTTTTATTTGCCCGTTAAGTCTTTTTTTTTTGTCCTTTTGTTTTTTTTTCTGTCCTTTTTTTTTTTAACCCTTTAGTACAAAAGGCTGACACAGGCCTGTGGGGGGAGGGGGTTGCTCCAAAAGACCAGAAGACACAAGACCATAAAAGCCCACAGGACCACAACCAGCCCCGGCCCCCCCCACCACACACAAACCCTACTTGTTAGTAAACTTTTTGCTTCTTAAAAAAAAAAAAAAAAACAAACAAAGAAAAAAAAAAGAAAAACAAAGAAAAAAAGAAAGAAAACAAAACCCACCAAAAAAAAAAAAAACCTGTATTTTTTTCTTTTTTTTTTTTTTTTTTTTCTTTAAAGGTTATCAATTCTAATTCTTTACTTTCATTTGAATACAAAACACATAAGTTGCTATTATCTTTCGTGGCTCCCTGAGCTGAATTTTCTAAGCTTTCTTTGAAATCACTCCTCATTGCTTCTGTCCGAAGACCAAGAAGGGCTTGCGCAGACGATCCCGCACAGCGTGGGCTTCCCCTTTTCTTCAAACATCCAAGCACGGAAAAAAAAAAAAAAAAAAAGGATAAATCCATATATATATAAAAAAAAAAAACGACCCCAACCAAACCAACCAGGCCAGCGGGTCGATGTCCCGGCGGCAGCTGAGGATTCCGAGCGCTCCCACGGCGTCCCAACATCGCTCCCACACCCAACTTCTCGCCCCTGCACAGCTCTGCTCGGCCTGGATGGCAAAGTCACGTCCCCACGGACGCTTCCAGAGTGGGGAGGGAAATAAAACAAAAAAAAAAAAAAACCCAAACAAAAAGAAAAACCAAAAAAAAAACCCATAATAAAATTGCCACCACCAAAACCATCAGTGGAATACAATTACAGCAGACGAAAAATACACAACTAGTGTACCGGGAGGGACCCCCTTCAACGCTATTTACTAGTCCGGTATTTACACTTTTCACAAGTCTTATGCAAGGCTGCACAAAACAAAACAAAACAAAAAGTCACGATAAAAAAAGGAGTCCTTTATAGTGCCACCAAAGCGCAGACGGAAAGAACCGGGAAAACCAAAAAAAAAACCAGAAAAAAATAAAAATAAAACCAAAAGAAACCCCACGACCCTAAAAAAAAAAACCCAAAGGAACATCCGTTTAGGGCTCCAACGTGCGCCGGAGTCGCAGATCTCCAAATCAATCCGTGGTGTGGCGGACGCCGGGCAGGGCCCCCCCCTCGGAGCGGGCGCGGTCCCTGGGCCGTCCCCCGCGGCATCCCCCGCTGCTTCCCGAGTCCTGCGGGGCCGGGAGCTGCCAGCCCTCCCAGACACTCCACGCTCAGTAGATGACCTCGTAGACTGTGGCCTTCTTGTCACCAGAGCCCGTGACGATGTACTTGTCATCCGCTGAAATGTCGCAACTTAAGACGGACGAGGATTCCTTGGACTGGGACGGGGAGGAGGAGGAGGAGGAGGAGGGGAGAACATCCATCAGTTTGGTCGCCCTGGCTCACCAAGCACCGTTCCACGCTGGTGGCATCACCACATCCCACCCGGCCGCCCCAAGAGGATCCTCCCTCTCTCTGGGGCTGGAGAGGGGGTCTGGGTGTAGCCCCCATTCCTTGCCCTTTCCCAGAGGCTCCTACCTGGAAGATGCTCGCTCCGTAGGGCGTCCTCCAGGCGTTGAGCAGGTTGTCTTTCCCAGTGCTCACAAACCATTTCCCTGTTCCCAGGAAACACGGTGTCAGTAGTTGAATAAACACTGCCACTGCCACCCCTACAGACAGATCCTGTAGCCAACTTTGTCCTGTCCCACAGGCTGTTTGACCTTAGAGAGTGGCCACTTTGGAGAAATGGGAAAATCTGGAGATTCCCCAGAGAGGCTTGTCCAGCCCCTCTCCACTGGGACACATCCCAGCAGTCACACATGCTGCTTCCCACCTCCCACGATGCCACATGGCCATTTTTGACCCCAACTGGGACAATTTTGTGGTGATACACCCGAAATGCACCATCCATGGGATGGATCCTACTGGAAATACCCTTGTTCACCCCCCCACCATTGTTCCATGCAGCATCCCTCCTCGTGGGCATCACTGTTTCCCACCTATGGAAGTGTTCCAGGCCAGGCCGGACAAGGCTTGGAGCAACCTGGTGCAGTGGAAGGTGTCCCTGCCCATGGCAGGGGTGGGACTGGATGTTCATTAAGATCCCTCTCAGGCCCAACCATTCCACGATCCCCCCCCCGGTGCCCGAGGGGACGGAGCTCCGGGCGGGAGCCGCTTACCGCAGTAGGCGAACTTGAGGGAGAGCACACAGCTCTCGTGGAGGTGCAGCTGGTACTTGTCGGGCTTGGTGTGGTGCAGCACCTCCACGTTGCTGCTCTCCATGCCCACCGCCAGCCACTCGCCCGTCGGGCAGTACCCCAGGGAGAAGATCTGCAGCGGGAAGCGGGACACGGGGACGCTCAGGGGGGGCTGAACCCACAGGGCACCCCCAGAAACCTCTTACACCCACAGCCATCCCACGGGAAGCACTGCCTTCCTAACGGCAGCCCGATTGTGCAGGGATGGAGAAACGAGGACAGGGAAGCTGCAACCAGCTCCAGGGAGCCTCATGGCTCCTCCTGCCTCCAGCACTCCAGGGTTCCACACAGCAGAAACAACCCCACTCAGGGCCACCAGGGCCGTTTTCCTAGCAGGAAAAGCCCCCTCCCACAGCCCTGCACGATCCAGCTGCCAAACAAGCTTTCCTTGGAGGAACAAACCCCTGTGTGGGGTCTCTGCAGAGCGGGGCCAGGCCGTCCCCAGCCCCTTACCTGGGAGGTGAAGTCGTGCTGCTGGAGCTGCCGCCCTTCCCGCAGGTCCCAGGAACGCACCGTGTTGTCCAGGCCCCCCGTCCACAACTTTGTACCATCGTGTGAGATGTCTATGCAGCTGGCACCGTCTGTGTGGCCTTGGAATTGCCTTTGAACCAGAAAAAAATATGGAAATCTGCAAGGGGAACGCTAGGAGAAGCAGGGAGGATGGTTCAAGGTGCTCAGACGTCCTTTGTGAGGCTTATCTGCACCAAACACGCCTGGAAATCCACCCAGGAGCATCCTTTGCTGAGGGGCAGCAGCATGGAGATTGCTTAAAGATGAGCACCACAGGATGGATGGTGGAGCATTCCTGCCATCCTTCCATAGAAACTGTGGCTGCCCCATCCCTGGAAGTGCCCAAGGCCAGGCTAGACAGGGCTTGGAGCAAACTAGGCTAGTGGAAGGTGTCCCTGCCCGTGGCAGGGGAGTGGAACGAGGTGAGCTTTAAGGTCCCTTCCAGCCCAAATCACTCCAGGAACTCCGAGCTCCTCCCACCAGAGCACACCCAGGAAGGCCCCGACCCCGAGCAGAGCCCGCTCACCTGACGAGGGTCTGGTTGTGCAGGTCCCACACGGCGATGTTGCCGTCGCTGCAGCAGGAGAAACAGACTTTGGCGTCGGGGCTGATGGCCAGGGCGTAGCAGGCGGGGGCCGAGGAGGTGAGCTCGGCCTTGATGCGGGGCGTGGGCGACGCCAGGTCCCAGATGGTCAGCGTGCTGGCCTCGCCCCCCACGATCAGCGTGCGGCCGTCCGGGAGCAGCTTGCAGGAACGGATGTAGTTATCCCTGTTCTGGGGGGGACAGGGCACGGTCAGGGCGGGGACACGTGTTGATGGGGGCAGAGATGGCGATGGGGAAGAGGAAAAAGGATGGTAATGGGGGGAGAAGATGATTAATGGCATTTGAGGCGGGAGAAGGAGGGGACACACGCCTGGGACCAGCCACGTCTCACAGGCACCCCCCGGCCCCTTACCAGGCAGTCGAGCTGGGAGATGGGGCTCTTGCTGCCGGGCTGGCTGATGTCCCAGATCTTGACGCAGCCCTTGCCGCCGGTGTAGACGTGCCGGGTGGGGTTGCTGATGGTGACGGCGCACACCACCTCGCCGTGGCTCAGCGTGTTGATCTGCCGCGCGTGCCGCGGGATGCCGGGCCCCGCCAGCGCGTCGTGCGGGAACGGCACCGGCTGCATCTGCCCGTCGGCGCTCACGTGGAACGAGTAGGCTCTGCCACGGCAGGGCAAAGAGGGGGGTCAGCCCAGAGGGGGAGGTTTCACGGGGTGGCTTTGCAGTCCGGCTGCCACGCTGTGCCCCGAGCAGGGGCTCGGCCAAACCCAGCCCTGGGTGAAGGACTCGTCTCCCTCCCGCCCACACTGATCCCCCCAGAGCCATAAAAAACAAAAAGGGGCTTACGGTTTCCCTCCGGGGATGGAGGCCAGGCTGGAGGGCAGGCCGGGGGCTCGCATGGGTGGGTGTGGGTCAAAACCAACCTGCCGAGAGACACACGGACACGGGTGAGGCTGGACACGAGCTGGGCACACCAAACACCTTCCCAACCACGAGCCCACGGGACACTGAGCAGCTCCCTCTTTTCCCTTGCTGCTCAAGAGCTAATTGTTATTATTCCCCTGGCAGAAAGGGGAAAGCTGAGGAATTAGCCAAAGGTTTTGGGGCTGCAAGGAGCAGCATGGGACATGCTCCCCCCCTCCCCGTGCTGTCCCCGAATCCCCAAGGACAGGAGCAGACAAGTCGTGCTCCGCACTCTGGCTGCAGAACTCCCCATCTCTGCATTAATGGCAGCATTTTACTTCTTCTTTTGACTTGTTTTGCCTTAACACATGGGATCCAGAATATAGTGAGAGTAATGGGAAGGGGGCTGAGTCCCTGGAAGGATGAACCCCAATACAACAGCACATGCGCATTCCCCCACGGGGAGGCATCTCCACCCCCCGCCCCCCGACATAAAACACGGCTTGTTTTGAGGAGGAGGAGCCTCGATTTCCCAGCTGACCTATGGGGTGGTGCCCCCCCAAACCCTCCCCAGCCCTCCCCGCCGGCGAGAGAAAGGAGCTAAAAGTGCTACGTACAGCTCCAAAGCTCACCATTGGCGACCGGCCGTAGGCGGCGGCGGCAGCGGCGGCAGCGCTCATCTGCGGGGGGAGGTTGTGCAGCCCCGCGTAGGCGCCGGGGCTGGTCAGGGACCCGTTCATCTCGTGGTGCCCCATCATGGCGAAGGGGGCGGCGTAGGAGCCCGCGATGGAGATGGGCGTGCGCAGGGCCGAGGCTGCGGGAGGGACGGGCGCGCGGTCAGGGCGGGCGGCGCGGGCAGTCCACGGGGCCGTCCTCCGCGGGAGAGACCCCGGAGCTCACCCAGTCCGACCCGCCACCCGTCACTGCCTTGTACCCCGGCCCAGAGCGCTGAGCGCCACCTCCAGTCATTCCCTGAACCCCTCCACGGATGGGGACTCCACCACCCACTCCAGTGAAGAAATTAACTGCTTTTCAACCCTGGCCTTCCCTGGCACAGCTTGAAGCCATGTCAGAGATCACAGAATATCCTGAGTTGGAAGGCACCCACAAGGATTATCGAGTCCAAGTGAATGGCCCGTACAGGCACCAAAGCCACAATCTTCCTGTTACCAGCACCCTGCTCCGACCAACTAATCCCATCTCACGTCCCACTGTTCTCTCACCCCAGAGCTGCGATGGCTGGGCCTCCCTCCTCACCCCACCTCTGACACGGGAACCACCCCAGCCAGACCTGAATTAGGGCCCCCATAAACCTGATCCCCCCAGGCTGCCATTTCCCACGGGCAGGGACGAGCTGGAGCTGTGCCGGGCCTGGCAGCAGCCCCAGGTACCCACCCAGGGGGTCCATGCCGGTGGGCTTGCCGGGCATGGGCCGCAGCCCCGGGGTGCTGCTGGTGCCCGGGGTGGGCGCGTCGTTCCGCGGCGTCGGAGTGTTCGACTTGAGCCCGGGCGTCGACGACTTGTCGTTCTGGTGGAGAAGGGATGGGAAACAAGGGATGAGGCTCCAGCAGCGGCAGCCCCCCAGCCCCCAGCGAGCCCCCGCAGGGCGCGGGACGTACGTGGCCCAGGTCTTTAGTCTTGGAGGAGGGAGTGCTGCTGGAGGAGGCAACCGAGGCTGGGCTGTTGGGAGCGTCCCCCTTCTTCAGCCCGCGGGCTTTGTCCAGGCCGTTCTCCGGCGGGGAATGAGCCGGGCTGACCCGGGGGGTGGCGGGATCCTGTGGGGCAGGAGAAAGCCTTGGAATCCCCTGTGGCAGGGTGGGCTCCCTCTGGCATCACCCTGAACACCACAGTGGTACGGGCAGAGGGGCAGATCCACCCACAAGGACTCACCTCGTTGGAGACGTCGACCACCAGGTCATCGCTCTTGTCACCATCGCTGTCCTGGAACACAGAGCCAGTCACACCCCGCAGAGAGCCCCAAAAACCGGGGTGGGGGCACCCCCTGAGGAGCTGAACCATCCCTCCACAGCACCAGACACTTAGGGGGGATATCTGGGAAAATTTCTTCCCTGAAAGGGTGGTCAGGCACTGGAACAGGCTGCTCAGGGCAGTGGTGGAATCCCCCTCACTGGAGTGATTTAAAAGCCGTGTGGATGTGACACTTGGGGACATTGTTAGAGGTGGTGACACAGCACTGGCAGTGCTGGGGGACAGTTGGACTTGATGGTCTCAGAGGGCTTTTCCAACCTAAATGATTCCATGGTTCTATGACCCACACCAGACCTGGAAAACGTTACCCAAACCCTCTGTCTCCCACCCCAGGTCCTGCCCGGTCATGTCCCTGGGGCTCCCGGTGTCCCCTGCCACTCACATATCGGCTCATGCTGTCCTTCTCCTCTGCTTTCCGCTTCTTGGAGTCGATGCTGTAATCCGTGGAGCTCCGGTGCTTCTCGCTGGCTCTCAGGCTCTCCGAGGGCGACACGGAATTATTCTGCAACGCCACAAGAAGCTTTGAAGTTGGAAACAGAAGGATTAGGACTTCAGCAGCAGCAGCAGCAGCTTAGAAGGTGCCACATATAGCCTTGTCCCAGCAGCGGGGTGAGACCCTGTGGCTCCCACCACACAAGGGAGGAGGGAACAGGATCCAGGTGACAGGATCGGACACCACCACCCTCACTGTGAGCCCTGGGAATGCTGTGAGGCTGCTCACGGACACCTGAACCCCTTCACTGCACAAGCACAGCAGGAAAAACAGAGGAGGTGGTGGTTGTTAAAAAGGCAAACCCTGAGAGGGAGATGTGGGACGCTCCAGCAGCTCCCAGTCATCACTGGGATCCACCAGTGGGCACTGGTGAGTGCAGAGTGGGGAAAAGCTGTGCTCCCTAAAATCAGCCCCATCTCCCTCATCCTGTGCTCCCCATGGAAGAACAGGAGCTTCACCCCAGCCCTGGGCAGGGACAGGGCTTTGCACAAGGGGTGGCACCAGGGACAGGCATCAGCAGAGCTGGGGGGCCTCATCCAGGAGGAGCAAAGAAACTGCTGCATCCCATTCCCAACATCCGCAGCTGAGCTCTGCCAAGCCAAAGGGCACCCAAAAAACATCCAGGAAACCCCCTGTGACCAGGAGCACCCAAGCCCAGTGTCCACAAGGGTGCCCTGCTCAGGGGGACTTCTGTCCTTCCTTTGAGCAGCGAAGCCCGGGAGATCCAGCATTCCCAGGAAAGCCCCAGAGCCCATGGGTGCTTCCTCTGCCACTGGCACAGCTGGGAGGCCTCACCCAGAAGGAACAAAGGAACGGAGGCATCCCGGCTCTGGCACCAGCAGCTGAGTCAAAGGACATCCACAAAATATCCCAGAAAACCCACGTGACCAGGAGCAGCAGAACCCAGAGCCTGTGGAGGCTTCTGCCCCTGCTTCAAGCAGCAAAGCCCAGGAGATGCCCAGGAAAGCCCTTTGAATGCTGGGAGCAAAGATGGCAGCACAAAAACACCTCACGAGCGCCAGAGCGTGCCCGGCCCCGATCCCACATCCCAACCCCCTCCCCTTCCCCATATCCCAGCTTCCCTTCCCCGAGTTCCCGGGAGCAGCAGGAGAAACGCCCGTCCTTGCCCGAGCCCGCCAGCCCCGCTAAGCAGCAGCGACGTTCCCTAAGCTGCTGTGCCTGCCTTTCTTCCCCGGCTGAAAGGGAGAACTAAAGCAGTTCATGTTTCTCCTCGGTCCCCACTAAGCAGCTTTGGATAACACCGAGCTCTTTCTTCCCAGGCAGTCATGCTGAAAACCCTCGCAGCTCCCGGAGAATCATGTCAAGCATTTAGAGGCATCGATCCATTCAGCGCCGCCGCTGGCCCGGCGCCAAGGAACTAAATATTTTTTATTGCACAGGCGAAGGCTGGGGAAAATATGAATGACTAACGCTGATTACGGCGCATTAAACCTCCCCCGGGAACACCCCGGCTCCGGGCTTATGGATCGGGAACCTTCCCACCTCCGCCGGCCCCCTGCCCGCCCGAGGAGCGGGTTAATGATGCCCAATTCCCCTCTCCCCCCTTAAATAGCACTTTCCTTCCCGCCCGCCCCCGGCTCTCAAAAGGCCCATTTGTGGGCTCGGGGATGGCAGGAAATCGCTGCAAAGCCGCGGCTCAGCCGGGCTTTGTCCTGGCAGCTTTTCACACGGAACCGCCGGGGTTGGGAAAAGACCTCCGGGATCACCGAGTCCCCCCCCTGTGCCCCGTCCCCACCTTGTGCCCCAGCCCAGAGCTCTGAGTGCCACGGCCAGGCCTTCCCTGGACACCTCGATATCCTCACTGCCTCCCCATCCCTGCTCCAGGGAAACCAGAACCCACCTCCTGCCCCTGAGGTGTCAGGGACACAGACAGAGGCACCAGTGCCCTCCAAAATCCAGGGATTCGGGTGGTTTGGAAACTGCTTGACCCTCCGAGCCTGACTTAACGTGGTGTAACAACCAAACCACCCCAGCAGATGAGATGACCCAAGATAATGGCAGAGGGATCAGGAATAAACCAGCTTTCCCCGTCACTAAAAGGATTTTGGAGCCGACTGGGCTCTCTCAAAACCGAACCACGAACCACAAGCCGAGAGATTTAACCCAGATCTCGGAGCCAGGTGACCCCACTCATCCCAGCACAGCTCTTCAGGCAGGGTGGGAGCTTTGTATTGCCTGGGGTTTATTTTTTAACAAGACCTGTGCAAAAGGCAGCCCTGGAGCTCCCACCTACAAAATGGGGGTTGAAGGGATAAAGAAACCAAAACCAAACAGCCACCAAAAACTGGGGGAAAAGGAGGCAATGGGACTTACTGCACTTGAGTCTCGCTCTGTCAGGAGGTGCCGGGGCAGAGGTGAGGTCACAGCCAAAATAAAGAGGAGACAGACAGATAAAGCAAGTCAGAATTAAGTCTTAAACCAGAAAACAAACCAAGAAGCTCCTCACACTCTTAACTCAAACCCTATCTGGCTTTAAAATCCTCCTGTTCATCCAGCCCTTGCTCCCTCCTGCCCCTTTCTTCTTGTCCATGTGATTTATTTGGCAAAAAAACAGTTGGAAATGCCCTGAATCCAAAGGGAATGGCAGCAGCCTCTGGTGCTTGTCCCTAAAGTCACAATCTCGACAGTCCTGTCCGCAGCCACAATGTGGTTTAGCCATTAATTTGTGCTCCACAGCCCCATTTTCCCTGGGATCTCCTGGCAATCTGAATCCATGCAGGGAAAGGAACGTAACGGGATAAATTGCTAAGGATAATTTTGTCTCACTGTTTTCCCAGGGAGGAAAAACATCCCCAATCCCTCAGCAGAGCCCAGAGAGCTCAGAGAAGCTGTTGGTACCTGCCCTGCAAACAGGAATGAGGGGGAAATACCCCAAATCCTTCCCTGTTTCGGGACAAGGGGATCTGCCAGGAACACACTGAACACTGCTCGTTTGCACCTGGAATCACACAGCATTTTGTCTTCTAAAAAGCCCAGAGAAGCTGTGGCTGCCCCTGGATCCCTGGAAGTGTCCAGGGCCAGGTTGGACAGGGCTTGGAGCAACCTGGGCTGGTGGAAGGTGTCCCTGCCCATGG
>JAWWES010000018.1:1181521-1197001 GCA_035583135.1 Lophotriccus pileatus | reverse complement strand
GCCAGGTTGGACAGGGCTTGGAGCAACCTGGGCTGGTGGAAGGTGTCCCTGCCCATGGCAGGGGGGTGGCACTGGATTTTAAGCTCCCTCCCCACCCACACCATTCCAAGATTCCACGAGTCCCAGCCCCAGTGGAGGCAGAGAGGAGCAGCCCCCCGGCCCCTCGCTCTCACCTCTGTGGTCCAGGTCGTGGTGGTTCTTCTCGTCCTTGACGGCGAGGTGGGCCTGGCTGCCCAGGGCTCCGAGGGCCAGCAGCCCCGAGCTGGTGCCGGTGACCGGCGGGATTCCCGGCGGCTGGAGCCCCGAGGGATGCGGCGGCAGCTGGACCGGGGGCCCGTGGGCGGCGTGGGAGAGGTGCTGGGCCTGGAGCTGCTGCTGCTGCAATGAAAGCACCAGTGAGGCGGGCAGGGCACCGGGGGCACCGAGCGGTGCCGGGAAGGGACGTTCCCGCTGTCCCGGGCGATGCCCCGGGAGCTGCCCCGCTGGGACGCCTGGAAGGAGAAGCCCCGTTAGCAGCAGGCACAGAGGGTGCCCAGGCACGATCCTCCACGTCAGGAGCGTGCCACACGTGGCACACCCTCCCCGGGATCAGCCCTGGGTCGCAGGGACGCATCGTTGCTGCAGACCTGGTTAGTTCGGGTTTTTCAGCGGGTAAAAAGCAAAAAAAAGAAACACAGCAATCCCACCCAGCAGGCAGAGAGTGGCCCTGGCCAGAGTGCAGAGGCTAAACCAGCCAGAGAGAGAAAATTCCAGCAGCCAGGATCCTCCCAGACACCTCAGGAAAGCAAGTTTTGCTAATTTACTCAGGAGCAGCTTTAGGGTGTTTGAAGGGGAGAAGAAAATGCCCACCCAGTGCCCCAGTCCCGTCCCACTATCCTGTGCTCCCGACCCCTTCTGATATCACTGGCTGTCCCTTCCACTGGATAAATCCTGGAGGGACCTTCCAGCTCCACCGCAGGGCTGGCATCACCCCCACATTCCCAGGCACACACACAGGGAGCTGCAGCCCAGCTGGGACAGCTCCCAGCTGCTCCCTGGGGTTTTTTTGGGAGCCCTGAGTCCCAGCCATCCCAGCACACACTCATCCAGCCATGGGGATTGATTCCCTGCTCCATTTCAGCTGCAAAAAGCTGAACTACAGCTCTGGGGAGAGGAAAGGAAAACCAAACACGTCCCCAGCGATTCTATCGCAAACACAAACTCGGAAGAAAACCTGCTGAAATCCAAGGAGCTCCTTCCAAGAGTCCCCAGGCCATCCCTCCTGCAGCTCCCCTCTGCTCCCAGGACACCCCTGGTCCAGCCAGGAGGGTCTTGGAGCTGGCACTCCTGTCTGGGACCCTCCTGCCTGCACCCACAGCCCCCTGGAGCAGCACCCCAGTAGCTCCCAGTGAGGTCACACGTGGGCACCAGCAGGAATCACGGGCTGGGAGGGGACACCTGAGCTGCAGTGGAGCCTCCCAGCCCCCTCCAGATCCCCACAACCACCGTGGATCAGGGTGTCCCCTCATTGTCACCAAACACCAACCTGTGTCCTGCCCAGGGCACCCAAAGGGCACAGACAAAGAGCAGGACCTGCTGCCACCCGGCCCAGCCCCAGGGACAGCACCAGGAATGCACCACCAACACCCCCAGGTGTGGAGGATTCCATGGTTCCAACAGTTCCACCACGGACATTTCCAGCAGAACTGGAAGGAGACACATTTCTGGAAGTGTCCAAGGCCAGGCTGGACAGGGCTTGGAGCAACCTGGGCTGTGGAAGGTGTCCCTGCCCAGGGCAGAGGGTGCAACTGCATAAGGTGTAAGGTCTTTTCCAAGCCAAACCATCCCAGGATTCTGTGGTAAGTTTTCCCACACCAAGGCCAAGTTTTCACAGGAACAGCTCCTGCCCACTCCCCACAGAGGGCCCCGTCCTGGGGCAGCAGAGGGTGGGCGATCCATCCCTTCCCAGGGCTGGATTACCAAGCCTTGTGCGATGGAGAGGGAAATCCTTGGCCAGGATGAGATCCGGGGTCGGGGCTGAAGCAGGAGCCGCGTTATCTCCAAACAGCTTCTTCCAGGCAGCCCCGAGGTCCCGGCTCCCAAATGGAGGAGGCAATTAGGCCTCTGGTACAGGAAAAGCATAAATCACTGTGCCCTCAAAAAGCAGGAGCTGGAAGCTTCTCCCAGGCTGCTCCATCCGCAGGGCAAGGACAGGAAACATCCTCAGGATCACCATTCCAGGAGTGTCCTCCAACAAGGAGAGCTGGTGGGCTGAGGCAGCACCACGAGGGGCGGTTCCCTCGGTAACCCCGTCTCCTGCCACACACACGTGCCAAGATCATCCCTTCAACACCAAAGCAAGTGGAACAGATCCCCAGATCTTCCCGAAATCAAAGAGGCTCCTCACAATCCCAATTCCACGTGATTTCCACCCACTGAAGCGAGAGGCAGGGCCGGCCATTGTATGAGGACATCACCCAGAGAACGGTCCCAAATTCCAGCACATTCCTCTCCTGCAGGCTCTCCAGTGGTGCCCATCCCTGCAGGGCCAGAACACACCCAGATCCAACCTTTTATCCTCAGCAATCTCCAACCTCCACCTTAAACATCTGCTTGGTTTAACTCATCCCAAGAGCCCCAAAAAACGGGATGTGGTCTCGTGGAAATCCAGGCAGCGACACTCCATTGCAGGGATGATGATGGGGATCACAGCCCCAGGGGAAGACACAGCTCCACCACAGTGACACAGCAGCACCCAGAGCAGGAGACTCAGCACCCGGAGCCTCACCCTCCAGCAGAGCAGCAAACTGGTTTTTCTTCCTTTTCTTTAAGCTGTCAACAAATAAATCCATCCAAGGGCTCCGTGAGCTGTGGGAACAGCCCCTCACAGCAGCCCCACTCCGGGGGGGCGTGGAAAACCAAGGTCAGGACACAACATCCCACTGTGGCTCAAAATAACACTGAAAGGTGTTTTCCTCCCCTTGGCAGCAGGAACCGGTGAGCAGAATCCGTGTGGGAAATCCTCACTGGTTGGAAGCCTTGTCCCTCCATCCAGCACTGCAGCTCCACGGAGTAGCCAAGATCCCACCTGGGGGCTGCAGAGCTCCATCCCGGCACTGCTGAGGGAGCCCAGCTGGATCACTCCCAGGGCAAGGAGGAGAGGATGAGCCAACAGGCCCAGTGCACATCCCAGGGCGGTGCTAGAGGATCCCCAGGCTCCGCTCACAGCTCCCTCCTCCGTCCTTCCCATCCGCAATCACTCCACTGTGTCTGATGCACATTCCTTGGGAATAACATCCTGGAGGCTCCATGGAGTGGGATAAAACCCGCCTGCGACTCCATGGCCGTGTTTCTCTGCCAGCCCATGGAGCAGTCGATGCACATGCCTCAGGAATAACATCCTGGAGGCTCCACAGGACTCCAGGGCACAGGGATGATGCTCTCTCGGTGTGTCCTCTGCTGGAAAGCCCAACTTCCCTCCCCAGCCCTTATTCCAACCCTGGAAAAGGCTTGTTTTTAAAAACATACCGTGTGAGGGCTTGCTGCAAACATCCCTGGCCCATCTGCAGGAGCTCTCTGGGCTCCCAAAAACTCCCCAGCACCCACAGCTGGGTGCTGATGGCAGGGGCAGGACAGGGATCAAGGTCCCGGTCAACAAGTGGCACAGCGCGAGGACTTGGAGCAACCTTTCAGAACCAGGGACCCTCCCACCACCTCCCCAGTTGAACCACAAGCTCAGACCTGCTCAGGATGCTGCCCTGGGGGCTCCTCATCTGCTGGCAGGACCCCAGAAGGGATCCATGTCCCCACATACCCCAGGACAGCAGCTGGCAGTGGATAAAGACCCTGCCAACCCAAGCCGGGGCGACAGCAGGAGCCGATGGGGACGCACGGACACCGAGAGGTCTCCTTCCTCCTGGGGTCCCTCAGCACGTGCCAGCCAAAGATGGTGAAGATAGGAAGAGGTTATAAATTTAGGGGAAGGCTGGCAAGGAATATCTGGTCCGTGGAGTGGCTTTAATTGGATTATGTACATCATGCTTCATGCCTTTGTTCACCGATTTAATGGTTCACCACTTAAGTTCACCACTTGCGTTAAATTTAGTAAAGTAGTCTAATCATTTCCAGAGCTATAACCAAATCAAGGGCTCAATTTCACACAAGCCTGAAGCAGAGGAACTGTGAGACAATGGCCTAGATGCATAAAATTAACAGTTCTTGACCTCAAAAGGGGCAAAAAAAAAAGGTTTTCCTGATCTGGTGGGTTTTTGTGCGAGGCAGCACCTGCACCAAGCGCTGGGGCAGTTTGTGAGGGCTTCCCCTGGTGGGAGGGTTGGGAGAGCAGAGGAACCCATCCCCAGGGACACAGGATCCCCAGGGACACGGGTGGGGCCGTGCACACCCCAGTGCTGCCCTCACCCACCCCAGGAGAGCAAACAAACACGAGGGACGTGTCCGCATGAGCAACCCTACAATAACAAACCCCTGTGTGCGACAAGGGGAGGGAAAAGAACTCCAAATCCTCCGGGTTTGGTGCCTCGGGGGCACCTGAGTGGGTGCAGCAGCACAGACCAAACCAGCTCCACACCTCCAGGATGAGCTTGGAACCTCCTCTACATGTCCATGGAAGGACATGGAATCACTGGTCACCTTCCTGGCAGCAGCAGCCCTACAATAACAAACCACTCCACGCACAGAGGGGAGAGAAAAGAACCCCAAATCCTCCAGGTTTGGTGTCTCAGGGGCACCAGAGCAGGTGTAGCAGCACAGACCTCCCCACCCAAACCACCTCCAAACCTCTGGGATGAGCCTGGAACCTCCTCCACAAGACATGGAATCACTCCCCACCCCCCTGCCAGCAGCAACCCTACAACAACAACCTGGTGTGTGCACAGACAGGAGGAAAAACCCAAAAACTGTTGGGGTTCTGTGCCTTGGGGGGCACCTGAGCACAGACCCAGCACCCAAACCAGCACCACAGCTCTGGGATGAGCTCTGCCCTCCCCTACAAGCCATGGGAGGATGTGGAGTTGCCCACCAGCCCCCTGCCAGCCCCGTGTCCCTCCCCAGCAAGCCACGGCGGGAGGAGATGCCCATAATTCCTGCTGAAAGTTCGTCAGGAAAGCGATTAAACGGCTGGGCTGGCTGCTTAATGACAGGAGGCACTCGCTCTGATCCAAGGAAGCAATTACCTCGGAAATGGGGGTCACGGGCCCTGCTCATTCACCTTAATTGAATTCCAATATCTGCCTCCAGCTGCCGGGGGCTCCTGCCTGCGGCTCCAAGCAGCTCATCAAAGCCACGGGCTCCCTCCTCCCTGCCTCTGCTCACCTCCCAGCACTCCTGGCCACTGGGAGAGCAGCAAGAAGGCCAGGCAGCTCCAGGGTGCTGCCTGCCACCCCAGAACTCAGCTCCCATACCTGGGCCACCTCCCAAGAGCCGCCAACCCCACCACCAGGGATCCATCTGCTACCAAACCCTTCCTCATCCTCAGAGGCTGCAGGAGCCTGAGCACAATTCTACCCACAAAATACAGAAAAATGTAGAGAAGAGCAGGTTAAATGCAGAGAATTATAAAGATCCTTGTAGCTTAAGAAGTGCAAATAGTTATTAAAAAAAAAAAAAAAGAGGCATTAAAAATGAGCGTTTTCTGGAAAACAAAGACCTAAAGCCAGAGGAGCTCTGGAGCCACCTGCCCAGGATGCTGGATGAGGACACCGACGTCCCAGGGTGAGGAGCAGGTCTGCTGCAGGACTGAGACCGTGACATCAATTAAAGAAACAATAAAAACGGTTAATCCTCAAATTAAACCCCCCCTCCCCGAGGTCTGCGAGAGAGAGCCCGGTCAGCGGGAGCGGGTAAGTCAATGCATGGGACAACAACTCCGCCAAGGGCACAGCACATTCCACACCAACAGCCCAGCAGAGACAAGCCTGGGCTCAGGGGGCCTGGGAGGGCTGCTGGGTCCTGCTCTGCACCCCAGACACTGCCCAGGCCACGCAGAACATCCAATTTGGCTGCTGGAGGCAGCGGGAGGTGGAGGTTCCACCCCTCGTCTCGCTCGATGGCGAAGAACTTGGGGGAGTTTTGGTCACTGGGGGGGCCATGGGATGGCTGGGGGGGGTGTGAGCCGCCCTGCTTTATCCCCCCTGAGCGCAGGATTGCCTCTGGTTATGGTAAATGATAGGAATAAAAGGGGTATACACACGGTGAGAGGCAGATTGGGAAGTCCACGTACCCCGATGATAGCATTCAACTCCGTCATTGTCACTTGCTTGGCACGTTCAACAGCCTGTGCCACTTGCTGTTGGTGCTGTGGGGACAGAGGGGCAGGGCCAGGTCAGAGCTGGGCACGAGGGCACCAGCCCAGGGGCAGGACCCCCCTCCAGAGATGCTCACCCCTCTTTTGGGCTCTATTTTGCTCATGCCCGGGAGCACCTCCAGCTCCACGGGGTGCAGGGGGGTGGAGAAGCCCCTCAGAGCCCCCAAACCCCTTCACAGGGCCCAGCTCTCCCCCATCCCAAGGGTTTTCCAATGCACATGGAGGATCTGAACCCTGTTTCTCACTCGGTCCCACATCCCCCAGGACCCCGAGGGGCTCAGCACTGCCCGCCTGGGAAACCCCCCCGAGAGAAGCAGCAACTCCCCACCCAGGATGTGAACACTTCCTTACCTCTTGTGACAGAAAAGGCATGATCTGGGCTAAAATTGTATTCAGTCTTTTAGCAATTTCTGTCTGAAAAAAAGGAAGAAGAAAAACCAACAGTCAGCACCAAACAGCCTCCCACGGACGGCACGAGGCTTCCTGGAGCAGTGCTGTGCATCCCCTCCCTGTCCCCCCTCCATGTCCCTTCCCACATATCCCATCCCCTTCCACACCTCCAAGTGGAAGCAGCAGCTCCCAACAAAAGCCCCTTCAAGCACAGCAGCACAGGGACACATCCCTGCTGCCCTGGGACACTTCAAGCCCCTTCCCATCACGGGATGAGTGTCACGGCCCAGCCCCAGCAGTGCTGCACCACTCCTGGCCTCATGAAAACATAGCCAGGCACTGGTACAGCTCCTTGGAGCAGCTGCTGGAGGCTGGATCCCATAAAATCCTGTTTTTGCTGGCCCTTGCCATCACCTCCCACTCCTGGCACTGTGGTGGGTGTTGTTTCTCCAGGAGGAACCCTGGCAGAGACACCAGCAAGGGCTGGGGGTCCCTGCTCTGCTCTCTGCCCATCCCACACGAAGCTGGTGGTGTTCCCTTCGCCATCCTCACATCCCACTCTGGAACAACCCAGATCCACCACCAGCTCCACTGAGCTACTGGGACTTCAACAACCAACTGGGCTGACAACTGTGGGAATAATTAACTGGGAAGGCTGTTTTCCTGGAGGGATGCCCCCAGCCCATTGCTGGGAGGTGCCACCCCTTCCACACACCCCACGGACGCTCCTGCTGGGCTCCCCCATTCCAGCCAGGATCCCTCAGCTCCCAAGGGTTAACTCAGCTGCTCCACCATGGCAGCTGTGAAAATAGCTCCTGCTCCAAGTCAAACAGGCTGAGGATCCAGCGCCCAACAATGGCCGGGCCGAGCGCTGGCAGGGAATCAAACGCCCAGACATTCCTTCCGACAGCCCCGAGCAGCTCGTTATCAATAACACAAGTGATTAACCAGGGCTCGCTCCAGCCTCCCTCTTGGCAAGGGGCCTCTTCCTAAGGCAGCCAGCAGTCACTCCCCCTCAGAGAGCCCCCCCTGTGCACCCCAAATCCAGCCCTGCCAGCCCAAGGCTTCGCCTTCCTGATCCCCCAGCTCAGCCCCAAGGAGGGGTCCTACAGCACCGTGGATTTTGAAGCCCATCCAACCCAGAGAGGAGCTCTGGGCTGCACCTGCTCTCAAATACTGCAAGGAGAATCCCCCAGTATCACAGTTTGGGAGAAAGAGACAGCAGAACTCGGGGTCCTGCTCCAAGGGGTCCCCACACTGCCCATGGCTGCTTTCGGCTGCTGAGCCTCAGGGATATTTCTGGCCATCGTCTTCTCCGACAGCACCCCAGTGATTGGGTTACACCTGATGCTTTAATTAGCAATTCCAGAGGGCAGGAGAACGTGCTGGCACACTGTGCCAAGGCAGGAGCACCGGGAAGTGACCAGGGGTTGGACTGACGTACCCCCAACTACAGCTACACCAGTCAGCAGGATTATCACGGACCCCAGCGTGAGGATGCACAGATCAGGAGACAGCTGGGGCTCATGGAATCCTGGAATGATATGGGTGAGAAGGGAGCTTAAACATTATCCAGTTCCATCCCCTGCCACAGGCAGGGACACCTTCCACTGTCCCAGGTCACTCCAAACCCCGTCCAACCTGGTCTTGGACACTTCCAGGGATCCAGGGGCAGCCACAGCTTCTCTGGGAAACCTGTGCCAGGGCCTGCCCACCCTCACAGGGAAGAATCATTCCCAGTATCCCATCTCTCCCTGCCCTCTGGCAGTGGGAAGCCATTCCCCTGTCACTGCAGTGACACTTCCCTATCGTGACAGCGCGATATCCCTGCCCCGAGGAACAGGCTGTGGCCAAGCACAAGTGTTTAACCACCCGACACTCACACATCACCCCAGGACCACTCTGCACCCCAGAAACGGGGCTGGAAGCTAAACCTGCCCAAATCCAGCCCAGCCAGGGTGTGGTGTGCACCGTGAGTGCCACCCCAGCGCTCCCAGCACGCGCTGCCCAGCCAGAGCAAAAGCTCTTTAAAGGCTTTCTGGCACTGAGGCATTGATTAGATTATATATAGACTGCAGCTCCATTAAATATTTATTCCTTCAGCTGAAGCCCTATGGGTTCTGGATGCGACAAGCCCGGCCGCTGCTCCTGTGAGCTCTTCCCTGCCAGCTCCCGAGTTCCAGAGCAAATTCCAGCCTTATTTGAGGTGCAAACAGCGGTGCCGGCACGAGCTCCCCTCGGCTGCGCCGCAGAGGTGGGGCCAGGGGAACAGCAAAACACAGCACCCAAGCAGGCTGAGTGCAGGGAGGAGGAAGGGAAGGTGTTGGGTTTTCCCTGGGAAACAACAACCCATCTCCTCCACGTTTAAATCCAGCTCTGCCCAAACTTCACACAAAGACTTTCCGCAAAGAGAGAGACTTCCCACGTGGGACTCGGTGAGCAGAAAGATATTAGGTGTCCAAAATATTATGTTTACAACCACGAGGTTTCCTGTGAACATGAGATTCAATAGTCTTTAAATATTTGTTCACTTTAACTTTTCCCATTCCACAGAATATTAAACTCTGGTTGTCCCCATTAAAAGTTTAATCGGGAGCGAAATGGGATCCTCCGGCACGTCGGGAACAGGGAAGGGCTTCATGCCCGACACCTTCCCCATAACAGGGCTCATTCATCACCTTGCCCAGAGTGCCAGAGCCCCCCAAGCCCCCCCCCGAGCTGCTCCTGCCAAGAAAAACCTCCATTCCCCACGGCAGGTTGCCATGGCAATCCCAGGCTCTGCATCCCTTCCGATGCCCTGCATCTTCCCTGGACCACAGCTGCAAAGGAGCGGGGATAAAACACCCTGGGGAGTGCCCAGGAGAGGTACCCACCACCCAAACCCCCGTGGGAGGTGCCTGGTGGGTGCTGGGTGCCCTCCTGGGGTCCGTGGGAGCACCTTCAGGGACACTCAGCCAGGCACAGGGATGCTGATGGGCGTTAAAAAGGGCAAGTCGGAGGACCTGAAATCCCCAACTAACCCCCCATCACCCCCTGCCCCTGCCAAGAATCTGACCTCCTGCCTGAGCAGAAACCCTTCTGGGGTGGCATTTCACCAGCACAGAGGGGGAAACCAGAGAAAACATCTGCACTGGTGATAAATCAAGGGAGGGACCGCTGGGCTCCAGGTCCTGTCACCCCACCCGCTCTTAAAATGGCCAGAGCCACCAGCACCCAAAGCACTGGAGGGCTCAGGGAGCTGCTCCTGGCAGCCTGTCAGGAGCCAGGATGGGGCTGTGGGAGCAGGAACAGGCTGGCATGGTGTTAAATAGCTCGGGGCTGGCTCTGCCCAGCAGCTCCAGCTCCACGGCCGCTCGTCTTTACACCTGGACGTGGCAGAGGGAAGTTTAAAAATAACCCTGCGGGCCGTCAGTCACGGGAGAGGCAGAGCAGGGCTGAAAGGAGCTGCCTTAAACACGACCCAGAGCACAGGAGTGCAGAATTCCACCGGGGGGTCCTGCCTGACACCCCAAGGATACTGCTCTGGGTGGTGGAGCCAAAATACATCACCTTGGATGCAGCTGAGGAGGAAAACAGGAGCTGCAGGGATGCCCCAATCCTGGGGATGCACCCCCAGGTTGGTCCCAGCATTCCCCCATGGCACAAGATGGGATCCAAACCCCTCCTGCACTCCCAGTCCTTGGGATGATGGAGGTGCCTCATAGAACAGCCCCACAACCACCACCCTGAGGGGAGCACCCCCAAAGAGCCTGCACAAAGCACCCCAAACCTCTGTAGGGAAGGGAATGACAGCAGAGCACACCAGGCCATGGCAGACAGAGCCTCAGAACAGATTTTGGGCCACTGCAGCCCCAGTTCCACCTGCCCTTGGCTCATGGATTTCTCTGTCAGGATGAAGAGTGAAGAAGAGGGATGAACACACAGCACTGCCCTTCCTCCTCTTGGAAAACCTCCCCCCAGAACGCTGCAACACACCAAAACACACATATCTATATCACAGAATATCCCCAGCTGGAAGGGACACATAAGAATACCCAGTCCTGCTCCTGGCCCTGCACAAACACCCCAACAATTCCACCCTGTTGGAAGCTCCCCACACCAGACCGATGCTTGGTGGAGGAAAACCTCTGAAGAGACAGAGGACTGAAGAGATCCAGCTTTGGAATAAAGCTACACTGGATACAGAGAGCTTCCTACATCAGAGACTGTTTCCTATGCTGTAGAAGTGTTACCTTTCATCAAGTCAGTAACAGTGTTGTTAGAAATAATCCTGCTTTGTATGTAACCTGTAGTTTGACTTAGTTAACCCTTTTTCTATTCATTGATTTGTAATACTTTGACTATTGGTTAAAATGTTACCCGAAATTTATAGCTTTCTCTGTCTGTGTATCCCCTTTTACCCATTATTGGCTGTGTTTAAATTGAATCTTCCAATTATAGGTTTTGCCTACCCTGTATCCTCCCAAAATTCCACATATTCCCTGCACCATTGTTTCCATGACGGGTCTGGACCCCCCAGCCCTCCTTCAGGCACTCCAGGACACCCCCCAGCCCCGCTGCACAGCCCCCCCGAACCTCCTCCCTGGCAGAGGGCGGTGGGAGAACGGAGGAGTAAATCACACCAGCCGTGAAGCACCAGCAGCATTTGTTGAGCCCAGGATATTGTCTCTTTAAGCACATGAAAATAAGGCCCTTGAGCAGTGTGGTTCTCACTCCGGCGCACAATTATGGGTACTTTCAGCTGTCTACCACTATTTCAAGTGCTCTCTCCAACCGGGCTGTCAATGGCATGTTGAAAGCTATTTGTGGCTGCTATCGTTATTAGCAAAGTGGAGAGCCAGGCTGATGAGAATTAAATCAGGGAGGGGGGGGTGGAGGGGCAGGAGACAACCCCTCATTACGGAATTACCACCAGCAACCGGGATGTGGGGGGCAAAGCCCACTCAGACCCCCCAAGAGGCACCCAGCACCCCCAAAATCCACCTGCACAGCCCAGGGGAGGGAGAGGTGAAGCTCTGACAAGACTCCCTTCTACCTTAGGAGACCTGAGAGCAAGAGCTAACAAATTACTTGGCTTCTGAAGTATTTAGCAAATTATTACCTGGCACTCCTTGCTAACGAGCATGACAGAAAGTATATTGTGTTCCTAGAATATTCTAGAGGAAAAAAAAAAAAACAAACCCTGCCTCTCTTCCCTGGAAGTGTCAGGGGGGGGTTTAGGTTTGTTCCAAGCATTAAGTGTTTAGGCACGAAAACAAGAAGTGCTTATGTGGAGGGTTCTCAGCCATAAAAAGAAATAAAACCCAGCACAAAGGTTCTGTCCTCCGAGGTGTCCCGTTTCCCCACGCAAAATTAGTTTTTCTTTTGGAATGGTTATTGCAGTCGGCGATTATCCACGGAGATCTGCACAGAAACAATGCAAAGCCAACAGGGGAAGCAAAGTTTCTTTTGGAAAAATCAATTAGCCCTAAGAAGAGAGAGGAGAGGGAAAAAAAAAAAAGTTTTGCCGGGGTTTCAAAAGAAAACTCCTGATTGGACTCGGGTTTAGGAAAGCTGAGCCCGGGGAAGGGAGCTTAGTTCAGCAGGAAGACTGATGTAAGGAGCGATTCACTGCAACCAAGTCACTTCCTAAATATTTCCTTGCATATGGAGTTGTTTATGAAAGTACATTTTTTTACTTAACGAGAAACAAAACGAGAAGAAAGGGGGGAAGGAAAAAAAAAACACAACACAACAACACACAACAACCCCACACGCAGCCACATATGCACACACTTAATATTCAGCGTAGAAGAGATAATCTGTTATATAAGCCCACAGACAGACAATCCCCTTTTGCTTAAAGATGAAGTATCCATCAATGTTTGTCTGGAGCAGATGTAATCACAAGCAGTCAAGTCTGGAGGGCAGGACACTGCATGAATAATTCAAGCACTTCAGTCTACTTGATTGTGTGCAGATAAACACAAGTCAACCGCTAAACAGGTCAGCTGATAAACTTGTTTGTTCAGGACCAGCCACCCTCGACCAGATGCAGGCAGGACCACGCCGCAATTAGCGGGATGCCTTGCGGGGGGATGCTGCGGCAGGGATGCCTTTCAGGGGGATGCTGCGGCCCTAAAGAGGGGGAAAACCCTGGGCCGGCCCCCGCTGTGGTCCAGCTCTCCCATCCCGGCGCTCCCTCTCGCCCCATTTTCTCCTGGAAGCGCGCTGGGAGCAGCTCGCCGGGGCTTTGTTTTCCCGCAGCCCCCGCGCACATCGCTGTCAATTAAATAACGAGGCAGCTTCGCCTCCCCAAAGTTCGCTGAGCCCGGCGCTCGGCACGCAGCAGATGTCAGCGGGGCGGGCAGGGATGCTCGGCACAGCCTGGAACCGTCCGGACAGCGTTTATCAGCCCGCCTGCAGAGCTGCCAGAGAAGCACATTGACCATGCTGGGCCTCCCGGGCCGCCGACACCACCCAGAGACTCCCAGGGCATCAAACCACTCCTGGGAATGTCGGGGCTCCTCAGTCACCCCCCAAAACCACCACACACACACCAAGGGAAGACACCCTACGTGGTCATGGCCAGCAGAGCAGAGGACAGGGTGATCCATCCACACCTCCCAATGAGGCCAGACCTCGCTGATCCCTTGGGTTGCACCCATGGACCGCTGGAAGAACACTCTACACGCCTCAGGAACACCAACTGCTTCCAAAGCTTCCATCGAGACAACAAACTCAACATCCTCCCAGCATCGCTCAGAGCGCAGCCGCCCAACACCGAGCAACCAGGTGGGAAGAGGCACTTCCACGCCCCAAAGAGCCCGTGTTCACCTTACTCCAGTGCCTCCAGTGTCATTCCATCTCTTGGGCATCGCTGAAGCGGCCACAGAGTCCATGTCCCTCTGGACACACAACCGTCCTCTCCTCACAGGAGGCCACCAGGGGCCTGCACAAACCTCCTGCCTTCTGGGGCATCTCAGACCTGCCCAAGCCAAGCCCTGCCCCAGACCTCCCCCAGCACGGGGGTCCCAGCTCCTCACAGCCCCCCAGGGCTCCCCTTGGGCCCAGGCAGAGCCCCGGAGAGCGGGTGAGGAGTCGGGATTATCTGCACGGGAGGAGATATTTTTACAAAACTGAAGACTAAGCAGGAATTATTTTCGCTGCCCTGTGACTGCGCCGCAGAAAGGCAAAGGGAAGGGAAGAGAGAGGCAGATTCACAGACGCTGCTTTGCATTTCATCAGCTCCCAACGACGCTTCCTTAGAGGAGGGCGATGCTGCTATTAAGCAAAACCACTTTGGAGTTGAATGGGGCTGATTTGCGAGCGGCAAAGTTGATGTCAACTTCTATCTGCCTTAAGTTCTTAATTAGAACTCCTTCTAAAACCAGTAAGCAGCAGCAGCACAAATAATCAGGTCTAATCTCAATAATAACTTTATTCCTTTAAGTTTTACCATCATGTGCGCAGCCTTTAGGCTCTTTAACGATAATCTTATCAAGGTACCACACCACATTCTGCTGGGGCCTTCTCTATTTTTTCCCTTCAGGCAAGTTACATATTAGAGGAGACTGGAAGGGAAAAAAAACAAACAAAAACAACAAAAAAACCACCAACCCCAAACATTGCTTCATTTCCCAGATGCAAAGACAAATCCGTGACATTGAGCAACACACCGTAAGCTATCGGAGCCCTGGAGATAATTCCCTCCTCGGTCTCACGCTACAGCGCGGAGAAGATCAGGGTATGACCTTAGAAACAGTCCTGTTGTACCAACAACACAACCAGAGGCAAAGGCAGCACATATCAGTGTTTTCCCAGTTTTGGGAACGCGCTATTCCAGGTACCGACAGCCCAGCACGGAAGGCAAGGCTGTTCTCACCCCCTCGCATAAACACTCCGCCTGAAACCCGAATTTCTCAGCAGCACAGACAAAACACCAACCTGCCAACAACCTGCAGTTCCCGATTCCACTGCCAGGCCACGGGATTCCCACCTGGAGTCACATCCCTGCCTTCAGCACTTACTCCCTATTTAGTGCAATCAGGGCCCGTTTTACCTCAGGTTGAGGAAAAGGGCAACAGGAGATCAATCAACCCCAACTTCCCCCCTCGAAATTACTCACCTGTTTGTGCATTTCAATGTTCAAACCGTACGACATTTCGTAGTACTGGGGAATAAAAACATACAAATAAATTCAATTAAAGAAGGGAGCCAAGGAGAATTTGAATTAACTTCACAGAAGGTATTTGCATAAGGTCATTACCAAAAACCATCCTGGTCAAAACTGGGCTTAAAGCACTGGTAGCCAAGGAAATTACACCTTATAATAAGCAGATGTTTATGGGTTTAACTGGCAGGCACTTAACAAGGGGACACTCCTTTTGACTCCTGTTTTCTCCTCCTAAGCTACTTAGAAAAACAAAGAGGCGCAGAGCTGGGTGACAGGCGTCTGCTCAGCCCTGGCAGAACAGGTACAGCCCGGAGTCTGGCCAAAATTCCAGCTTCTCACTGGGGGGGGTGGATTTATCCCTCCCCCCCCGCCCCAGGGGCTAGTGGAGCTGCTGGGAGCCCCGGGAGCCGCCGGGAAAGGGGGTACTACTCCTGCTGAACCCAGGAGAAACCCAACCGAGCCCACCTGGGGGCCCCGCGACGAAAATTCGGCTAAAAAAGAGGGGGTTGAGGCAACAAAAGAGCCTGTTTCCTTCGGGAAGGATGAGCTGGGATGGCTCCCGGGTGGCCTCACCCCGCGCCTCGGGGCAGCAAAGGGAGGACCCCCACCACGCCGAGGGACCCCCCCGGCGCTC